>CM065724.1:46100391-46115391 GCA_033310375.1 Conus canariensis
GTCCAGACAGTTGAACTTTGTTTTGTTTTGTTTTGTTTTGTTTTTGCTGTCCCATCATCTGTGCTATCACAGTGTCATTGCACCCACGCCGCTCATCTTCTCTACGCCCTGTCCACAGCCACAGCCCCGGCCCTGCCCGCCACAGCCCCGGCGCCGGCAATCCACAGGGAGCCGTCCAAGTCAAGTCGTCATGAGGCAACCCACCAGAGGAGACACTGCGCTTCTGCCGAGTCACTTCAGTGGTGTTCAGTGGTGCCTTTTCTGATCCGACGTATGCAGGACACCACCTTCTATGCCCCCCCCCCCCCCCCCCCCCCCCCCCCCCCCCCCCCCCCCCCCCCCCCCCCACTGACCACGATGATTGTTGAGTCGCGGAGTGGGCGTGGGTGAGTTCTCCCTTTGGAGGGAACAACCACGTCCGTCCAGCGACAGTCCTCGTGAATTTGTCTGACCCCACCGGAATAAAAGCAAGGCCATAGACTTGGCGAGGTAACTGAAAGCGAGGTCACCGTGAGAGCAGGACATGAAGGGCCACAGTTTTTGAGATTTTTTTTTTTTTTTTTGTAAAATGCTGATTGATGAAGATGAGAATGACGAAAATGATAATTCGGATTTCTGATCTGATCTGAGACTGCATAACAGGGCTTTACTCTACGTCGGCGTCAACCAGGCCTGAGAGATACAGACACCTGCAGTGTTGGTCAGGAAATTTGAGCAACACTCTCGGAGACTCGTCCATTACGTGAATGAAACTCCCCTGTGTAGTCAAGCCCATAGCAAACTCAGCTCTGAGTAGGAGCCGGTCGGAGCAGAAAAATCTCACAAATAAATTGCTCTGATGAGACTCAAAACCCGCGACCTCCCAGCCGGGACACCGCGACGTTAACCACTTCGCCACCGGCGGCTGACCTGGTCGTTGAACAATTTTCTTATGACACACGGTGCCCGGGAAAAGCTTCATGACCTACATGAGTTAACAGGGACTCCGACTGAGACGATTAGTAGGAATGGCAGGCGATATACTTCGCCCTGTCCCGTCTCCTATTTCCGACCATCCAAGGCCGCGTTAGAGAGGGGGACGGAATGCACCGAGATCTCTTTTAGTGGGTCACGGGTCAGGGATCACAGGGCTGTCAATGTTGGAGTCCCGCTGCCCCATCTTTTCACGCCCCGCTGCACAGATCATAGCTGAACGATCATGGGCTTTTCCCTTCGTCTCTCCACACTCTCTCCTTGCCCCCCCCCCCCCCCCTCCTCCCAACCCCACCTCCCAACCCCTCCCACCTTGCTTTATCTCACCCACATTAACACCCTCCCCCAGCCCCCCCCCCCACCCCCCCCCCCCCCCCCCCCCCCACCCATTGTTGCCTTCACTCAGCCATTACATCTCTACCTCAGTCCGCCTTCCTTTCCTCTCCGTGTCAGTGTAGTTCTGCAGGCTGTAGATTCCAAAGAGCACAGAAGAAATAAAGAAAGGAAGAAAGAACGAAAGAAAAAGAAAGAAAAGAAAAGAAAGAAGTGAAGAAGAAGAAAGAAAGAAAGAAAGAAAGAAAGAAAAACTGACGAACAACGATGAATCCCGACCTCCACCTCCGCCTCGATCCCTATCCTCTAACCCCACTTCTCCTTTAACGTTTCATCTCCGTTAAGAACTAAAACTGAAAACTTAAATTGATGCTCAACGTTTTGGTTTTCAGTAATTATTATTATTATTATTATTATATTATTATTATTTTCATTATTATTACTTATTATTATTATTGTTGTTGTTGTTGTTGTTGTTACTATTATTATTGTCATCATCATTATTACTGTTATTATTATTATTGTTGTTGTTGTTGTTCTTGTTATTGTTGTTAAGAGTAATAATATAGCGACTATCCTTGGTTAGAAACAAAGCTCTAAGCGCTTTGCAATCTGCGCTCTCGTTTGCACAACAGGCTGCCTACCTGGGTAGAGCCGATTGAAGAGCTGCTTGCTGGCGCTACATTCAGTCGCTTTCCATGTCATTCAGTCATTATTAGCCACTTAATCTTCTTCCTTCATTCTATTGATTTTTCACGCAAATTGCATGCTATGTGTAACGTGTCATCCATCAGTCAGTCAGTCAGTCATTCCCCTGACCGCTGGGGTCGTTGGGGGGACGTGATGAGGCAGCCGCCATTTCTCTCCAGGCTCTTCTGTTTGTAGCTGTCGTGAGGAGATCTGGCATGGTCATTTTGGTCCAGTCCTTTATATTGTCGGACCAAGTCTTTCTCTGCCGTCTTCGTCTGCGCCCTCCTTCAACGGTACCTTGAAGGATGGTTTTGCAGAGGGTGATGTGACGAATGACGTGGTCAAACCATGCTATCTTCCGTCGTTTGACGGTTGCCAGAAGCGGTTCGTGGGGCCCAACGAGGTTGGTGACCAGGTTCCGACCTTGTATTCTTGTGGGTTTTACGTGTGTGCAAGGTGCCATGCGCGCGCCCCTATACACGGAAGTTCGGTTTATAGTCTCTTTCGATGGACTTTCTGGAAAATGGCGTCAGAACCAATGTTAACTTCGAGAGAAAAGTTCCTCCTGTTCCAAAACGGCCTGGTGAAGATTCGAACCTGCAGCCCCAGGATCAAAAAGGATTACAAGCCAAATGCTCCAGCAACTGATCTAGTTCTGATCCCAGTTCTACTTCAGTCCAGCTGGCTATACCAGGCCCTTTCAGGTCTGCCCTCCACTTTCGGTTTCATTTGTTCTTAGAAACCAGCTCATCGTATAGCTGCTTCTTTTAGGTCTACCTTTCACTTTCGGTTTCATTTGTTCTTAGAAACCAGCTCATCGTATAGCTGCTTCTTTTAGGTCTACCTTTCACTTTCGGTTTCATTTGTTCTTAGAAACCAGCTCATCGTATAGCTGCTTCTTTTAGGTCTACCTTTCACTTTCGGTTTCATTGTTCTTAGAAACCAGTCATCGTATAGCTGCTTCTTTTAGGTCTACCTTTCACTTTCGGTTTCATTTGTTCTTAGAAACCAGCTCATCGTATAGCTGCTTCTTTTAGGTCTACCTTTCACTTTCGGTTTCAGTTGTGTTTAGAAACCACACAAATGGCCTTTTCAGGTTTGCGTGCCCAATATGTCAATTTCAATTTTCAGTACATAGCCCAGCTGATTGTATGCATCCATTCTTAGGGCTGTGCAACTCGACATGAAATCTTGGTATTTTCGCTATTCGTCTTGATTTGTTGTCGTTCTGTTAAGGTTAGACATGTCCCTTAATTGTCCTCTCTTTTCTGGGAAGAAAAATTGCCTGCTGTGGTTGTTTTGGATTTTACATCTGAATGTCACCTGACTTGTCTGCCCGGTGAATAGACTTTATTGTGAGTAGACTGTAACCAGCATGATTTGATCCCACTGCTTGTTTTAATTTGATCTCATAGTTTCACAATTAACTCCTTTTTCCCCCCCTTTTTTTTCCAGCTTTGAAAATAATTCTTTTTAACATGACCATTCTTTGTCTACTTTCCTGACCTCTTCAGATTTTCCGTACTGTTTATCACTTTCCTGGCATTACACAGCTTTTGGGCTATGTTTCATAGCTTTTACCTCTTTCCTGACCTTTTGCGTCTTTGATTGTTGGTTTGTTGGTTGGTTGGTTGGTTTTGAACTTTTTACCGGTTTTTGTCATCTTCGCTACTTCTCGTTTTTACTTTACGTTCGGTGCTGGTTACTGTGCTGGTTTCTGTTCTATACATTTTCACTACTTTTCTGACTGTCTTTTTTCGCTATTTTTAATTGGAGGTTATATCTTTCCGTATGTTTGTGTCACCTATTTTAACACCTTTCTGACTTTATAAAAAAATCATTTTTCATGGACTTTATCTGGTGCATATAATTTCCCTCCCTTTTTTACTACATTTTTACATTTTTTTCTCACGTCATGCGACTTTCTGTAGTTTGCTTTCTTAAAGATTTCAAGTTTCATCATTTATACGAATTTCTCTTCATTGCTTTCTTTACTTTATAATTGTTGCTTTTGACTGCTTTCCATTGTTTTTATTGCTTTTCTTTTAACACCTCTCTTCAGGGTTAACTGTTTCTGCTAATTGTCTTCAGAGTGACCACAAAGTTTACGTTATACTACGTATCTTCTGACTTGTGAAAAGCTTTCACTACTTCTTTTCCATTTTCTTTGGGGTTACCTCTTTCCGTACTTGGTCTACATTTTATGCTTTCTTAAGGCTTTGTGCTTTTCTTACTTTTTACTACGGTTTGCTTATAAAAATATAAAACTTTTTACTCCATCTTTTCATGGTTTCTTCCTTATTTTTACAACGTTTGACTGATGATGATGATGATGATTGTCGTCGTCGTCGTCGTCGTCATCATCATCATCATCATCATCATCATCATCATCATCATCATCATCATCATCATCACCGTGGTCGTCGTCGTCATCATTCATCATCATCATCATCATCATCATCATCATCGTCATCGTCATCATCATCATCGCCACCACCACCACCATTATCATCATGGTCATCATCATCATCATCATCATCATCATCATCATCATCACATCGTCGTCATCATCATCGCCATCATCGTCGTCCTTATGATCATCTTCCTTCTCCAATTTGGCTAACCACTCTACAAACAGCGAGACCCAGCTATTGTCAACACACACACACACACACACACACACACACACACACAACACACACACACACACACCACACACACACACACACACACACACACACACACACACACACACACACACACACACTGAGCGCAAAACAAAACTGCAAGAGAATCATTCAAGTTGAACCAGCAGCTGACTCGACCCCATAAAACCTGACAACCAGCCTTTTCTTTCTTTCAGTATCTCCCAACCTCCAGAGCTCCTACAACTAGTCGTGGAGGTACAGGGGGTACTACTTATCTCTGTAAGACCCATACCCGTGGGAACATCCTCCCCCAGCAATCTGGCAAAGCCCTCCTTGACCTTTGGCTCTCGCCCGTGCCCAAATTGTCCTGCCTAAAGTTACACTCAGCACATACTTAACCGCTGGATAATATCTCTGGATTAGATCGGACGCCCGACCCACCTTGGGTGGATTTCCGTAATTGCCAGCGATGTAGGTATATAACCCTAGGGAGAGGTAACTCCAGCCCTGACCCAGCTGGGCCAGTCAAAGTGTGTGTAATGGACTCTTCGGATGAGTGCCCGACTCTCGCTCTATCCACTTCCCTACACCGCGACAACGATCACACCCAAGCAAGCGCTTCTAATGCCTTAATTTTATAGGGGGCGGGGGGATTCCTTGACTAGTCTCGCATTATCTCGTATCGCGTGGTAGTGGCGAAGTCAGTCTCGTCTGGCCTCGTTTTCACCGTCGTCGGCCATTATGCTACGTTGTGTGGAGCTAGGACTTTCTTTTCACTAGGATGCGAATGCAGGCTGCTATCAACTGAAAATGATCAGACAGAAATGTTTTCCCGTTGTCTTGACAATGGGCAGAGCTGTCACTTGAGCTAGGTACACTATCAAAGACGGGGGAGAGTGCCGTATGCTGTTTTGTTCTGCTTCAAGAGTGTGGTCACTATGTGAAGAATCAGATTGTTTATTTGTTTCTTTACGTTTGCTCTGCCGCAACCAGGGCACCTGCACACACACACACACACACCCCACACCCCACACACACACACACACACCCCACACACCAGTCAAAGGTGAAGACAACTGGTAGAGCGTTCACCGCAGTAATTCCCCCATGGCCAAGATGTCGGACTCTGGGACGCTAGACGATGTCAGCAATGTTTGCTCGCTTTTTTCCTTTTTGTTTGTTTGTTTGATTTTGTAACCGAGTTAGGGATATGTTTCAACAATCTGTTAAAAAAGGGGGGTCTTCCCAAAAAATCAGGACCAGATGCAAGAGGATGGGAGGGAGAGTGGTTACGGCCCTTGCCTTGTATGAGCGCAGGAGTCTAATGAAGAGGCGTTGTCATTGCACGAGGAGAGATCCACCTACGCCAGACCCTGCCTGCTGATGCACCAGGCTGAAGCCCCTGTGGATAGTGAACAAAGTGGAACAGCTGGAGTGGAACCCTCAGGGAAGACTCTTACCAGATGCCTGATCTACAAATGCCTCTCTGAGGTTGCCCGAACTGCGTGTCACTGACCTTACATATGGTTGACCTGACGGACGCCTGTTGTGCAGATGTCTGACCTTCAGATGCCTGTTCTGCAGATGCTCGGCCTCTGGATGCCTAACTCACTAACACTGACCAACAGATACCTGACCTTTAGATACACATTTCCATAGATATAAAGGCGGGAGGATAAGTATCTTTGCCCTCGCTTGTTAGAGTTCCATGGCGCATGTTGAAGGCATTCACCTGCAAAGGCTACGAACAGAAAGTGGGCAACTTCGTTGAATCAGCGAACAAGAAGAATCTGGCTTTTCAGGTAAAACGTAAGAAGGCAAACCCGAGCAGTTCAACATCTTTCTCTGTGACACGCGAAACTGTTTTCAACAATCCGATTGATTCACATTCACACCTGGACTACCTATCTTTTCATCACCCACCCACCAAAAACATCATTCTGAACTCTGAATTCCTCCGCCCGCGCAGAGAACATTTTCTCAGAAAGTGGATACTCCAGTACCGTCGTTTTTGTAGCTCTCAGCCATACACCAGCTATGTCCAGAACGACTGCCTTGGAAGCCCAAACTCCAAAAGAAACAATCACACCGCTGCCACCTCTTCCACCCACATATCTGCAGGACACTCAAGTCCAGCTAGAAGATAATTAACCCGCTTTTGAAACCAGATCCATGATTAGTTTCAGGTGCTATGAAAACGTCAAAGACCCTTTTGTGCGCTCCACACTAAACAAAACCACCACCACACCTAAGCCATCCGGGTTCTTTCCCTGCACGAATATGACAGAGTGTGATTTCAGACCTCTTCATCTTCCAACCAGAAAACATTACTAGTTATGGTTGCACGTGGAAAAAAAAGTATGTTCCACATAACCAGAGGTCACTTCTTGTTCGACCGCTGACCCTTTAAAGACATATTTAGGGCATCAGAGTTGAAGTGGATCTGAAATGGGGAAGCAGACACAGGAGGAGACTCCGAGGAGAACTTCATGGCCTTAAGTCTTCACAGAAGAAATCCACTGCGTACAGGTGTTTCGGGGAACTTCATGGCCTTAAGTCTTCACAGAAGAAATCCACTGCGTACAGGTGTTTCGGGGAACTTCATGGCCTTAAGTCTTCACAGAAGAAATCCACTGCGTACAGGTGTATTCGGGGAACTTCATGGCCTAAGATCTTCACAGAAGAAATCCACTGCGTACAGGTTTTCGGGGAACTTCATGGCCTTAAGTCTTCACAGAAGAAATCCACTGCGTACAGTGTTTCGGGAACTCATGGCCTTAAGTCTTCACAGAAGAAATCCACTGCGTACAGGTGTTTCGGGGAACTTCATGGCCTTAAGTCTCACAGAAGAAATCCACTGCGTACAGGTGTTTCGGTGAACTTCATGGCCTTAAGTCTTCACAGAGAAATCCACTGCGTACAGGTGTTTCGGGAACTTCATGGCCTTAAGTCTTCACAGAAGAAATCCACTGCGTACAGGTGTTTCGGGGAACTTCATGGCCTTAAGTCTTCACAGAAGAAATCCACTGCGTACAGGTGTTTCGGGAACTTCATGGCCTTAAGTCTTCACAAAAGAAATCCACTGCTACAGTGTTTCGGGAACTTCATGGCCTTAAGTCTTCACAGAAGAAATTCCACTGCGTACAGGTGTTTCGGGGAACTTCATGGCCTTAAGTCTTCACAGAAGAAATCCACTGCGTACAGGTGTTTCGGGGAACTTCATGCCTTAAGTCTTCACAGAAGAAATCCACTGCGTACAGGTGTTTCGGGGAACTTCATGGCCTTAAGTCTTCACAGAAGAAATCCACTGCGTACAGGTGTTTCGGGAACTTCATGGCCTTAAGTCTTCACAGAAGAAATCCACTGCGTACAGGTGTTTCGGGGAACTTCATGGCCTTAAGTCTTCACAGAAAAATCCACTGCGTACAGGTGTTTCGGGAACTTCATGCCTTAAGTCTCAAGAGAAACACGGTAAGTTTTCGGGGACTTCAGCTAAGTCTTCACAGAAGAAATCCACTGCGTACAGGTTTCGGGGAACTTCATGGCCTAAGTCTTCACAGAGAAATCCACTGCGTACAGTGTTTCGGGAACTTCATGCCTAATCTCACAGAAAAATCCACTGCGACAGGTGTTTCGGGGAACTTCATGGCCTTAAGTCTTCACAGAAGAATCCACTGCTACAGTGTTTCGGGAACTCTGCCTTAAGTCTCACAAAGAAATCCACTGCGTACAGGTTTTCGGAACTCATAGGCCTAAGTCTCACAAAGAAATCCCGCGACAGGTGTTCGGATCAGCCTATCTCACAAAAAACCCTGCACGTTTTCGGCGTTCTTCACGAACAACATCATATGCTAAGTTTCACAGAAATCATGCGAGTTGGGACTCAAGCTACGAAACAGGAAGGGCAACTCTGCTTAATCTCACAGAAAAATCTGGTTTTCAGTAAACGAAGAAACACCGACAGTTCAACTCTGCCTTAAGCACGGTCTCACAACCGTTGTTCACACCACTGGTACATACTTCATGCCACTCAAAAAAATCCCTGAATTTCGGGCAAGTAATTCCAGAAGAAACCAGTACGGTGTTTTTGTAGCTCAAAAGAACACGCGTCAGGTGTTGGAACCAACCAAGCTCACAAAGTCCACTCTACAGTTTCGGGAACTCAGCCAGCTAGAAGAAATCCCGCTTTTGAACTCATGCTTAGTTTCAGAGAAAACGCTAAGTTTTGGGCTTCACAACCACAAACCATGCATCGGGTTCTTTCCCAGAAATATGACAGGTTGATTCAGCCTTAATCTTCACAAAAAACACTGCGTAAGGTGCGGGAACTAGTAAGTCATAAAGATCTGCGACGGTTTAACTTAGGCCTTAAGTTCAAAGAAACCAGGAAGTTTTCGGGAACTTCATGGCTTAATCTTCACAGAAGAAACCACTGCGTAAGGTGTTTCGGGGAACTTCATGGCCTTAAGTCTTCACAGAAGAAATCCACTGCGTACAGGTGTTTCGGGAACTTCATGGCCTTAAGTCTTCACAGAAGAAATCCACTGCGTACAGGTGTTTCGGGAACTTCAGCCTTAAGTCTTCACAAAGAAATCCACTGCGTACAGGTGTTTCGGGAACTTCATGCCTTAAGTCTTCACAGAAGAAATCCACTGCGTACAGGTGTTTCGGGACTTCATGCCTATCTCACGAAAACCCTGCGACAGTTTTCGGAACTCATGCTACTTCACAAAGAAATCCACTGCGTACAGGTGTTTCGGGAACTTCATGGCCTTAAGTCTTCACAGAAGAAATCCACGCGTACAGTGTTTCGGGAACTTCATGCTTAATCTTCACAGAAGAAATCCACTGCGTACAGTGTTTCGGGAACTTCATGGCCTTAAGTCTTCACAGAAGAAATCCACTGCGTACAGGTGTTTCGGGGAACTTCATGCCTTAAGTCTTACAGAAATCCATGCGTACAGGTGTTCGGGAACTTCATGGCCTTAAGTCTCACAGAAGAAATCCACTGGTACAGGTGTTTCGGGAACTTCATGGCCTAAGCTCAAGAAGATCCACTGCTAAGTGTTCGGAACTTCATGCCTAAGTTCACAGAAGAATCCACTGCGTACAGTGTTCGGAACTTCATGGCTTAAGTCTTACAAAGAACACTGCTACAGTTCGGAACTTCGCCTATCAAAATCCACTGCGTACAGTGTTTGGGGACTCATGCCTTAAGTCTTCACAGAAGAAATCCACTGCGTACAGGTGTTTCGGAACTTCATGCCTTAAGTCTCACAGAAGAAATCCACGCGTACAGTGTTTCGGGGAACTTCATGGCCTTAAGTCTTCACAGAAGAAATCCACTGCGTACAGGTGTTTCGGGAACTTCAGGCCTTAAGTCTTCACAGAAGAAATCCACTGCGTACAGGTGTTTCGGGGAACTTCATGGCCTTAAGTCTTCACAGAAGAAATCCACTGCGTACAGGTGTTTCGGGGAACTTCATGGCCTTAAGTCTTCACAGAAGAAATCCACTGCGTACAGGTGTTTCGGGGAACTTCATGGCCTTAAGTCTTCACAGAAGAAATCCACTGCGTACAGGTGTTTCGGGGAACTTCATGGCCTTAAGTCTTCACAGAAGAAATCCACTGCGTACAGGTGTTTCGGGGAACTTCATGGCCTTAAGTCTTCACAGAAGAAATCCACTGCGTACAGGTGTTTCGGGGAACTTCATGGCCTTAAGTCTTCACAGAAGAAATCCACTGCGTACAGGTGTTTCGGGGAACTTCATGGCCTTAAGTCTTCACAGAAGAAATCCACTGCGTACAGGTGTTTCGGGGAACTTCATGGCCTTAAGTCTTCACAGAAGAAATCCACTGCGTACAGGTGTTTCGGGGAACTTCATGGCCTTAAGTCTTCACAGAAGAAATCCACTGCGTACAGGTGTTTCGGGGAACTTCATGGCCTTAAGTCTTCACAGAAGAAATCCACTGCGTACAGGTGTTTCGGGGAACTTCATGGCCTTAAGTCTTCACAGAAGAAATCCACTGCGTACAGGTGTTTCGGGGAACTTCATGGCCTTAAGTCTTCACAGAAGAAATCCACTGCGTACAGGTGTTTCGGGGAACTTCATGGCCTTAAGTCTTCACAGAAGAAATCCACTGCGTACAGGTGTTTCGGGGAACTTCATGGCCTTAAGTCTTCACAGAAGAAATCCACTGCGTACAGGTGTTTCGGGGAACTTCATGGCCTTAAGTCTTCACAGAAGAAATCCACTGCGTACAGGTGTTTCGGGGAACTTCATGGCCTTAAGTCTTCACAGAAGAAATCCACTGCGTACAGGTGTTTCGGGGAACTTCATGGCCTTAAGTCTTCACAGAAGAAATCCACTGCGTACAGGTGTTTCGGGGAACTTCATAGCCTTAAGTCTTCACAGAAGAAATCCACTGCGTACAGGTGTTTCGGGGAACTTCATGGCCTTAAGTCTTCACAGAAGAAATCCACTGAGTACAGGTGTTTCGGGGAACTTCATAGCCTTAGTCTTCAGAGAAGAAATCCACTGCGTACAGGTGTTTCGGGGAACTTCATAGCCTTAAGTCTTCACAGAAGAAATCCACTGCGTACAGGTGTTTCGGGGAACTTCATAGCCTTAAGTCTTCACAGAAGAAATCCACTGCGTACAGGTGTTTCGGGGAACTTCATAGCCTTAAGTCTTCACAGAAGAAATCCACTGCGTACAGGTGTTTCGGGGAACTTCATAGCCTTAAGTCTTCACAGAAGAAATCCACTGCGTACAGGTGTTTCGGGGAACTTCATGGCCTTAAGTCTTCACAGAAGAAATCCACTGCGTACAGGTGTTTCGGGGAACTTCATAGCCTTAAGTCTTCACAGAAGAAATCCACTGCGTACAGGTGTTTCGGGGAACTTCATAGCCTTAAGTCTTCACAGAAGAAATCCACTGCGTACAGGTGTTTCGGGGAACTTCATAGCCTTAAGTCTTCACAGAAGAAATCCACTGCGTACAGGTGTTTCGGGGAACTTCATAGCCTTAAGTCTTCAGAGAAGTAATCCACTGCGTACAGGTGTTTCGGGGAACTTCATAGCCTTAAGTCTTCAGAGAAGAAATCCACTGCGTACAGGTGTTTCGGGGAACTTCATAGCCTTAAGTCTTCACAGAAGAAATCCACTGCGTACAGGTGTTTCGGGGAACTTCATAGCCTTAAGTCTTCAGAGAAGAAATCCACTGCGTACAGGTGTTTCGGGGAACTTCATAGCCTTAAGTCTTCACAGAAGAAATCCACTGCGTACAGGTGTTTCGGGGAACTTCATAGCCTTAAGTCTTCAGAGAAGAAATCCACTGCGTACAGGTGTTTCGGGGAACTTCATAGCCTTAAGTCTTCACAGAAGAAATCCACTGCGTACAGGTGTTTCGGGGAACTTCATGGCCTTAAGTCTTCACAGAAGAAATCCACTGCGTACAGGTGTTTCGGGGAACTTCATAGCCTTAAGTCTTCACAGAAGAAATCCACTGCGTACAGGTGTTTCGGGGAACTTCATAGCCTTAAGTCTTCACAGAAGAAATCCACTGCGTACAGGTGTTTCGGGGAACTTCATAGCCTTAAGTCTTCACAGAAGAAATCCACTGCGTACAGGTGTTTCGGGGAACTTCATGGCCTTAAGTCTTCACAGAAGAAATCCACTGCGTACAGGTGTTTCGGGGAACTTCATGGCCTTAAGTCTTCACAGAAGAAATCCACTGCGTACAGGTGTTTCGGGGAACTTCATAGCCTTAAGTCTTCACAGAAGAAATCCACTGCGTACAGGTGTTTCGGGGAACTTCATAGCCTTAAGTCTTCAGAGGAGAAATCCACTGCGTACAGGTGTTTCGGGGAACTTCATAGCCTTAAGTCTTCAGAGAAGAAATCCACTGCGTACAGGTGTTTCGGGGAACTTCATAGCCTTAAGTCTTCAGAGAAGAAATCCACTGCGTACAGGTGTTTCGGGGAACTTCATAGCCTTAAGTCTTCACAGAAGAAATCCACTGCGTACAGGTGTTTCGGGGAACTTCATAGCCTTAAGTCTTCAGAGAAGAAATCCACTGCGTACAGGTGTTTCGGGGAACTTCATAGCCTTAAGTCTTCACAGAAGAAATCCACTGCGTACAGGTGTTTCGGGGAACTTCATAGCCTTAAGTCTTCACAGAAGAAATCCACTGCGTACAGGTGTTTCGGGGAACTTCATAGCCTTAAGTCTTCACAGAAGAAATCCACTGCGTACAGGTGTTTCGGGGAACTTCATAGCCTTAAGTCTTCACAGAAGAAATCCACTGCGTACAGGTGTTTCGGGGAACTTCATAGCCTTAAGTCTTCACAGAAGAAATCCACTGCGTACAGGTGTTTCGGGGAACTTCATAGCCTTAAGTCTTCACAGAAGAAATCCACTGCGTACAGGTGTTTCGGGGAACTTCATAGCCTTAAGTCTTCAGAGAAGAAATCCACTGCGTACAGGTGTTTCGGGGAACTTCATAGCCTTAAGTCTTCAGAGAAGAAATCCACTGCGTACAGGTGTTTCGGGGAACTTCATAGCCTTAAGTCTTCAGAGAAGAAATCCACTGCGTACAGGTGTTTCGGCCCTGCACTCCTTTTACACTCAAAAGGGAGCCAGGTCGCATCCACAGACCAAGTTGTTAAACTTCATTTGATATACTGGTGCGATTGTCAGGCTACGTGACTGGTCCAGTTCTGTAAATGTCCTCGCGATTGGTAGCTGACAAGACCGTGACTCACATGCAGAAGACGACCAAGAAGGGATTCGCCTTCCTGCTACTCATGTTTATTCTGCCCCTCTTCCAGTCTATACGTATTGGCCACTGTCAGATTATTGTCCTTGTTCTCAGGAAATCTAAAACGAACACAGGCTTTGCTAAGTCTGGTACAGTCGAATCAAATCAAAATGTTTATAGTCCGGCCGACCGAAAGGCCTCGTGAGGAATGCACGCAAACCCCACTGATTTACGAGTTTGAAAATCAAGACAAAAGAATGAAAGAACAAAAGAAAGAAAGGAGGAAGGAACAAAAAAAAAAAAAAAAAAGAAAGAAAGAAAGAAAGAAAAGGAAGAAGAAAGCAAGTTCGAGAGCTAAAACTTGAAGACCGATCTAACACAAAGTATAGCACCAATCCCGTCCTAGTGGCTTGACTGAGCAGCACACAAACCTGGTTTATAACGACACAACACTGAAGGCACTTTTGATCATTCTGAGTCCCCAGTGATAGACACACAGAGACCCCAGACACACAACCCACCCACCCCTCATCCAGCATTCCTAACAATAATGACGTGAGCCATAAAAAAAATGCTCGCGGTTCAGATGACAAAGTAAATCCTAATATTGGCAAAGTTTTACCTTTTCATACAGTAATGCCAGAAATCTTAACCAAACCACTTGCACTACACGCGCGGTCTGTCGAGTGTACATCTGCTTGGATTATTGTTCATTTGCTTGTTTATTTACTGATGTTGCAAAAGCAGATTACATCCGCCACGCAGCAGAACTTCAAGATGAGAATTGTGAAAGATTAAAAGCAATCGAAGCCGTAATTAGAAAAACCTGAAATTACTATTGTTATTCCTTATTGATTCCCTGCCCAGACAAATACATTTTTTTGGCTTTCAGCCCTCAGTCTCAACATATGCCCAGCAGTCTCAAAAATAACTTTTGTATCACCATACCATGAATTTTCTCCCAACGTATTCCCTATCAAAGGTAACCATTATTTCTTTTTTCAATGTATTGTGTGTGTCTCCTTACATAAAAGAGCATTTTCTGGTTCTTGTCGTAAATATAATCCACATGAAAACTTCTAGCATTCATGAAAAAAAAAAATGAAATGAAATAAAAGAAAAAAAAAAAAAGAAAAAAACTAGATGAACAATCAATAAAGAGATGTTCAGGAAACTATGTCTAATAGGTAAGTGCTGTGCCCATCCAGCCCGCCCCCATCTTAAGACACCTTAAAGAAATAATACGATCACTCTCGGCTCCCTACGTCATATCCGGCCAGCGTGAAGGGAAGGGTAGGCCCGTGAACAAGCATAACAAAGACTTAATGTGACTCTTCAGATTCCTAAGCCGGGTCAGCAAGAGGCTGAAGGCGAAATGGGGCACACACACACACACACACACACCACACACACACACACACACCGCACAGAGAGAGAGAGAGAGAGAGAGAGAAGAGAGAGAGAGAGAGAGAGAGAGAGAGAGTTTTCATTGTGAAAAAATGTCGCATGGTCTTAGGATGTGTGCATTATCACACTTTCCCACAACCTCGGCCCCCCTCCCTCATCTGTCTCCTCTCCCTCCCCCACCCCACCCC
>CM065724.1:46120391-46132891 GCA_033310375.1 Conus canariensis
CATAAACACATGCACACACACACACGCACGCACGCACGCACGCACACACACACACACACACACACACACACACACACACATTAATGTACGTTCACACACACATACACATACACACACACACACACACACACACACACACACACACACACACACACACACACACGTACACACATTAATGTACGTTCACACACACACACACACACACAACACACACACACACACACACACACATTAATGTACGTTAACACACACACGCACGCGCGCGCGCGCGCGCGCGCGCGCGCGCGCGCCACACACACACACACACACACACACACACACACACACAACACATTAATCATGTACGTGGATTAGAACGGAATGCCAATGATAATAGGACTGTGGGAAAAGGATAGGCAGGCTAGGCAAACACTGGCCAATAAACCACACTCGTTTAACAAGGCAAAGATCCGGATGATTTGAAACAAAGGGAAAGAACACACACACACACACACACACACACACACACACACACACACACACACACACACACACAATATATATATATTATAAATAGAGAGAGAGAGAGAGAGAGAAGAGATAGATAGATAGATAGATAGATACTTAAACTACAAAGAACATCCTCAAAGAGAAAAGAGAAACAGGAAAACAAAGAAAAGAAATGTATGTAAATGTTTGCAAGTAAAAATAATAGCTGCAAAAAAAAAGAAAAAAACCAACAAACAGAGACCTGCGCGAGGCATTCATATATAATCAACGCATAGAAATTGCAGCAAGAAAACAAAAAATGATGGGAAAACCCGAGCGCACGTAAGCTTTGGGCGAGTTCATCTACGGATGTGAAAGGAAGAGAGTGAGAGAGAGAGAGAGAGAGGACACTTTGACACTTTACCATCTTCCTGTCATTACCTGAAAAGTGTTTAGACGAGGTGGCAGGGGTGATAACAACATCTTTATTGTCGTCACTGATGGACTCATACATTTATATTTCATATTGATATAATCGATGAAAGAATCAAGATAAACGAATAGCATAGGAATACAACTGGGTCATTTTCCTTTTGTACCCCTGCGATTGCTTAGGTAAAATGGGTTCGGGGTAAAAGGAATCGCAGACGACAGAAAAGCGGGGACAGATAGGGCGTGGAGGTGCGGAGCAGGTGGGGGGGGGGGGGGGGGGGGGGGGGGGGGGGGGGGGGGGGGTGCAGGGTGTGAGGGGTGGGGGGAGGAGGAAGAGGGGATACATGAAGATTGTGCTTGGATACGAAAGCGGCAAAATTCTGGAACTGCCTCGCCACAAGGACTGACCTGTGCAGTTTATTTGTGTCAATGAGGACAGCCCTTCTGTCAGATGCTGCCGAGTGTAAGAGAGACTTTATAATGTGTGGCCACACGCCACAATTAGGATTTTGCTCTAAAACATGATTATAATCCATGCAAACGTTTTGAGGCCTTCCATAAATTTGAGCCGGAACTTAAATCAAACTGATACTTGATCAAAAGAACAACTCCTCACCAATTATTTCCCTCGTTTGGAGGGGAGGAGGGGGTCTTCACCGACGAAATCACAAACAGTCTTCAAATACATGACCTTCCTCTTAGCTGACACACATTTCAGGCCTTCGCACTCACGCGTAACCCTATCTGTGCGCCAGCTTCAAGACCACAAAATAAATCCCATTCCTTGGATTCATTTAATCTGTCTGCTTGGAACCACCTGACTTGTACCTTCATGGCCATATGAAAGAAAATGGGGAGAACCAACTTTCAAGACACAGTAAGAACTCTCAATCCCAGTCACCAGTCTAAAAATACTCGACTCCTTAAGCAAGGCACTGGCGCAAGAAGTGTTGGTGTGCAGCCTGTGGGACCTAACCTGTATATTTAGACTCTGACCGAACACACGACACACCAACATGGCGGTCGAAAGGAAAATGAGGCGGAAGAGGGATTGACGGGAGGAGGGAGTAGGGGTGGGAGGAATGGGTATGGACGGATGGCGAGAGTGGGTGAGGAGAGAGGGACATGGGGAAGGGCAGAGTTGGAGGGAGGGAAGGGAATTTCTTTGTGTTGCAGAAGTATGTCACTGTTTTGACGACTGTGCCCCAAATGTTTGTCCGTGTGTGTGTGTGTGTGTGTGTGTGTGTGTGTGTGTGTGTGTGTGTGTGTGTGTGTGGTGAGAGAGAGAGAGAGAGAGAGAGAGAATCTGTAGGTGTTTATCTCTATCTCTCTCTCTCTCTGTCTCTCTCTCTGTCTCTCTCTCCTTTTGTACGTGTTTCTCTCTCTCTCTCTCTCTCTGTCTCTGTCTCTGTCTCTCTCTGTCTCTCTCTCTCTCTATGTGTGTGTGTGTGTGTGTGTGTGTGTGTGTGTGTGTGTGTGTGTGTGTGTGTATGCAAGTGCGCATAGATGTGTGCAAGTATGCGTGTGTGAGCATATGTCTGCGTGTGTGTGCGTATATGTGTGTGTGTGTGTGTCTGTGTCTCTGTGTATGTGTATCTGTGTCTATGTCTGTGTCTGTGTGTCTGTTTTGTGTGTCTATATATGTACATTTACCCCACTTTATCACGTGGCACATTCCCAACAGTGCCAACAGTCTTCCATCTTAATTATACTCCACCCACGCACAAGCACACACACACACTCACACACACACACACACACACACGCACACACACGCACACACGCACACACGCACGCACACACACACACACACACACCACACCACACACACACACCACACACACACACACACCCATCAGCCCCCACATAAAGACAAACACGCGCGTGCACGTGCATCATGCATCAGACCATTGCCCCGCCCTGTCTCTCTCTCTCCCCTCTCTCTCTCTCTCTCTCTCTCTCTCTCTCTCTCTCTCCCCCCCCAATTTAAACACGCACACGAGCATCAAATATTTGTGTGCAGCAGACTAGGGTCCCTAAATATTTGTGATCTTTGTTGGCGTATTTGTTTACTGATTTGCAGGTGAAACCTGTGTATGTGTCACAGTTTAATCCCTATCTTTCATCAGATGCCCCCTCCATGCAACCCCTATCCCACTCCCACTTCCTCTCCCTATCACCCCGCCCATAACTCTCCTCCCTACCCCCGAAAAAAGCCAAAGGAACAAAAACAACAAAAAAAAATTCACATTTATGACACAAAATTAATGTGCACACATATGATCTCTCTCTCTCTCTCTCTCTCTCTCCTCTCTCCTCTCCTCTCTCTCACACACACACACACACACACACACACACACCTTCTCTCTCTCTCTCTCTCTCACACACACACACACCCACACCCACCCACACACACACACACACACACACACACACACATGTTCTCACGCACTTGTAACTTTACCATTACGTATTGTGCGAAAATGACCCCGAAATAAGACTTGTGTATAGATCTGTGGTCCGTAAGGTATTTTTCCAAGCAAGCAAACAAAGCCCTGTACACCCTAAGACGATCAAGTAAAGATTCAGAGCTAAAACCAGACCCCCCACAGATATGATGGTGTGCGTGAAAATATTAAAAGATATCGAGTAACCTGTGGCTAAATGTAACCCCATCTGTATTGCAAAAATGGTAATGAATCACATCCAGAGCAATACAACCCCTAGAATTGTGAGTACGAAAATTTCCTTGAAAAAGCAAGTAGAGTTCAAATACACAGATTTTTAGAACAAATAGAAAGGTGCATTTCCACACACACACAAATAAGCACACACGCACCTCTCTCCCCTCTCTCTCTCTCTCTCTCTCTCTCTCTCTCTTATGTATATCCATCTAGCTGGCTAGCCAGCTGGCTATCTAGCTATAAACCTATCTATAGCTAGACAGACAGGTAGATAGATATATAGACAGATAGACACATAGACCGATAGATAGGTAGATGGATAGATAGACAGACTGACACACACAGATAGATAGATAGATAGATAGATAGATAGATAGATAGATAGATAGATAGATAGATAGATAGATAGGCACTCCTGAAACACACACACACACACACCACTTGTAACATTGTAATGGAACCTGTAATCTCTGTTGACATGTGTGCGGTCGTTAGTATCTGCCTTTGGAAGACCCAGTATAAATCTGCCCCATACGTCTGAGACCTTCATAGTTTCGGTCTTATTAGAGAGATTATGTCAATATATCTGTGGTTGGTAATGGTTCTTTCCATCTTTCCATCTCCTTTTAATTCATATGTGCGGCTACTTCCTCTCTTCATGCTCAGCTCTGCGAAATGGTCCGTGTCATGGTAGCCTCTTTCATATTTCTCGCGGCGATTCTTAATGGTTCTTGTGATGTCTGATGGGCCTGGTTATGATCTCCCAATTGTTTCCCTGGATGTTTTCATGTCATGGGCAGTACATGCACGTCAGAGACCTTTTCAGTTGAAGGCTGCAGTCATATTACTTCATGCCTACCTGGACCTACCATTCCACGTTCCAGTGTTTGAAGCAGGGTCATGGAGTCAGTCGGTATCATGGCTTGTTGATTTTGAAGCTCGTCTGTGGAAGAGAGCCAGCGGAGCTCTTGTCTCACGGCTTCTCCCTCCATTGTCAAACTGGACATTGCAAAGTTGAATGCAGCCATTGCCTTCCTTGACTATTCGTCCATTTTACTTTTATTTGCTGTGTCTCGTCCAACAAGGCAGACGTTCCGTTGGTAGCTGAACCGCCTGTTGTGTATCATGAAATCTGTTTTTGCTGATTTTTTCTCCTCCCGTGTCTCGATGTCTCCTTTGTTTTTTGCGCGGCTCTGGTCGTACTCCGCGATGTCTTCCGAGCTCTGCTGTGGCATCTTGTCACAGATTTATGAAGATCGTTGAGAGGTTTGCACATGGTTATCTTCCATCCGGCGTTGAGGCCCGATGGGATCAGATCTTCGTCCGTTGAACTCGGCTGTCGGCAGTTCCAGCTCGTTAGGCTGAAAGCAAAGGCAGAAACGTTTGAAAAGAGCAGACATTCCAAGCTGAGCTTTTCTCCTGTACTCCTGGATGTTTGGAATCACTAAAAGAAAGAATTTAACGACTGCCGTTTTCTTTCTTTCTTTCCTTCTTTCTTTCTTTCCTTCCTTGCTTTCTTTCTTTCCTTCTTTCTTTCTTTTCTTTTTTTTGTTTCAAAGAAGGGCTCTAAGTAAACATTCCCATTAGTGCCAAGGATGCTTTTCGTAGATTGAATTCCCCCTGAGTGTCAACGTTTCCTCTGGTTACAAAATAGAGTTAGAAGGGGGTGGGGGTGGGGGTGCGGTTAAGGATGCAAGTCCTTACCTTCCGTTGGTCCACTACCGTCACCCGTAAACCAACTTATCACATACATAACACCGATTTGAGGTAAAAAGAAAAAAAAAAAAAACAAGGCCTACTAAAGATGCCCCATCTCACCTCTATCCAAGCGGCTGGGAATATTTTTTTTAAAGAAACGTAAGGGGGGAGGATGCGAGATGTGGGGGTGGGGCTGGGATGGGGAATGGCGGGGGGAAAGGGAATAGAGAAGAAGCATGCCTCAAAACACAATCCCAAACCCCTCCCCCCCCCCTACTCCACCTCCATCCTCTACCCTATCCCAACCTCGTCTTTCCGCCTCCACCTTCCTGACCTCCGTTTTATTTCACCTGGTACCACAGTACTGTAATGTACTCTTCTAGCGGAGAAGAGAGAGAGAGAGAGAGAAGAGAGAGAGAGAGAGAGAGAGAGAGAGAGACAGAGACAGAGACAGAGACAGAGACAGAGACAGGAGAAGAGAAGAGAGAGAGAGAGACACAGAGAGAGACAGACAGACAGACAGACAAGACAGACAGACAGACAAAGAGAGAAGACAGCACACCAGCCCATAATTGTCCACTTCAGCCGCAGAAAGCGACACCCCTGAATCAACTTCTTTCACTCTGAACTAACCCAAGGTAAAGGGTGGTAACCACCTGAGAGGCAGACCTGAGGGGACTGACCGGAGGAACTCTGAGGGAGGATAACAAGAAGGAGGAGGAGGAGGAATATGAGGAGGAGGAAGAGGAGGAGGAGCAGGAGGAGGAGAAGGAGGAGGAGGAGGAGCAGGAGGAGGAGGAGGAGGAGGAAGAGGAGGAAGATAGAAGGATAGGGGGACGGAAGCAGGGATCATGGGAAAGGTTGTACTGAACTACTTACAGGGGTCTACGGAAAAATAAAAGAGGATGCTGCCTGCTAGCTGTCCTCACCACCAAGACACAACAGGCACAGTCGTTTGCTCACACGGTTTTTTTTCTTTTGCTTTTTTTTTCTTTTTTTTTTTTCACTTTGAAAAGAATTTGCGCCTCAATGGGCTGGCTGCCCGAGGGATGACCAGAAAGCGAAGGAGAGAGAGGGAAGGGTAGGTGGACACGAGGGCAGAGGGGAAGGGAAGGAGGGATGGGGCAGGGTGGGAGGAAGGGCACAGAGAGAGAGAGAGAGAGAGAGAGAGAGAGAGAGAGAGAGAGAGAGAGAGAGAAGAGAGAGGGAGAGAACACACGAAGTCAGTGAATGAAAGACACTCGAAGAGAAAATGTCATGACCAAGAGAGGCGAAGGCATTTTGGGTCTTCAGGAGGGGGGGATTAGAGGGTGGGTGGGGTGGGGGTGGGGGTGCATGGGAGAGGAACACTGAGAGGGGATAAAGAGTGGGGCGGGGGGGGGGGGGGGAGGAGGAGGATGTCGGAGGGCTGGGGTTGGGGTACGGTGGTGGACCTGGCGGTGAGGGGTGGGGGTGGGGGAGGTAGGGGTTATGTAGATGGCGCCGGCCATGGACGAAGAGGACAGTGCCGTTGTGGGTGGTGAAAACATGGAGGTGACTGGATGGACAGGCCTCGCGTGCTGAGTTGGAAAAAGTGTGTGTGTGTGTGTGTGTGTGTGTGTGTGTGTGTGTGTGTGTGTGTGTGTGTGTGTGTGTGTGTGTGTGTTATACGTTATTAGATAAACAGAGAGAGAGAGGAGAGGAAGAGAAGAGAGAGAAGAGAGAGAGATGGATGGATGTGGACGTCTGTGTGTTGTGTGTGTATTTGTGCGACTGTGAAGGAACGTGTGTCCGTACCTCTCTGTGTCTGTCTATCTGTCTGTCTCTGTCTCTCAGTCTCTCTCTCTCTCTCTCTCTCTCCTCTCTCTCTCTCTCTCTCTGTCCTTAGGTATGTGCCCGGTCTGGTGTGTGTTGTGTGTGTGTGTGTGTGTGGTGTGCGCGCGCGCGCATGCGCGCTTGCTCGCGCTTGTGTGCGTGTTTGATCATTGTGTGTCCAGCGTGCCTGAGTGACAGGCCAAGGAGATAAGAGAAGACGACGCTGCTTTCCCAAGCTCTTCCTGTCGTCTTCAGTCAACCGCCTCAACACCATCCCCACCCCTCCGTGCCACCGACAACAATACCACGGAAGATGGGGGAGGAGGACAAATGCCGTGTCCGCCTGTCAGTCCCCTGGTCAGACCCTCTTCTCGTGGTCACTCTCCTTTAGCCGGTCCGGTCAAGCGAAAGCATCTCCCTCCCCCTTGGTCATCTCGTGACCACCCACCCACACGACGACTGGTCAAAGACTGACTGGACACAGCAGTGTTTACGATATTATCACATTTTTCGCAGGCCAATGACCCTGGCTCCTTCTCTCTGCTGCTTGACCACCCTCGGTTTCCACCTGCTGCGTGAGGATCGTTAACGTGTGGAAGCCTTTTTTTTTCTCTCATCGACAGGAGTGGCGTGGTTTGTGACGGACTATAGCTCTTTCCCTCCCTCCCACTCCCCCTTTACCCTAAATGTCATCAGTGCTTGTTCCCAATTGTCTGTAGGAGAGGTATTATGGATGTATAACGCTTGCAACTGAAGACAATACTTCCAACGACCTGAAAAATCGACTACAACAGTAGAATTATTCGCCAGAGAGAGATGTTACTTTTCCTTCACATATAAAACTGAATTCAACGATTTTTTTCTGATGACCTGGAAAAAAAAATCACCCACAGCAGTGGCATTATGGCCTAGAGAGATGGCATTTTACATAACGTTTACAGCTAAATATAGTTATATTCCTGACGGCTGAAAGTCACCAACAGCATCACAATTATGGCCATTAGTCTCTTTGTCTGACTAATGGCATCGTCCAAATGGTCGCCTCTTTCGCTGACCTCAGTGGAACTCAAGACCAATAGCTCCCGAAGTTAGCGTGGGTTGTAAACAACGTGAGTGACTGAAAGCCTTCCGAGTTAGCAACTGACACATAATAAGTACTTCTCAGTCGACATCGAAAACAAATCTAGTGGAAATTAATGCGCGTTAACCTCGACCCATATTAGCAGTTGCCATCACCAGTCTCCCACTAGCATCCATTTCGTCCTTCAGGAGTCGGGCCTCAGGGAATGGGAAGAAATGTTGAGCAGGGCAATACTAATCGTACTGGGTGACTGCTACCAGTTGTTTATTATCATACCGCCAGCACCTGCCACGACGTCAATCCAGCCCTTTCTGAACTGGACCAGTACAATGGTCAGTGAAGCTAAGGCACAGGTGTAGAAGAGGAGACTGATGCCAAGCGATGCTGAAAAAACAACGTGCCACCATCAAGACAGCTAGCTGTGTATGGCGGCAGTTCAAGGCCTGAGTTCTGAATGCCACTATACTCTTTTATACGTTTTGGTATTTATGGTCACCCACCTGCCACCTGCAACTAGCCACCTCCCTGGTAACCCCCTTCTCTCCCCAACCCTCTGTCTGTCTGTCTGTCTATTTTGGTGTGAGTGTCAGTATGAATTGTGTGTATGTGTGTGTATGTGTGTGTGGTGTGTGTGTGTGTGTGCGCGCGCACGCGCGCGGCGCGCGTATGTGTGTGTGTGTGTGTGTGTGTGTTCTGTTTGTCTGTCTGTCTGTCTGTGTCTGTGTCTGTGTCTGTTTGTTCAATGATATCATGACAGATGAAGGCTTAAAGCATATGTCCTAGGCGTGACCCGCGAAATCGGCTGGGCCATAAACAACTCATCTTCTGACTGAACCCTTCTATCCCATCAGCTGTCAGTGTCAGAGAAATACACTGGAGGCTTGTCAGCTTGCACAGAACGAAAAGGTCAGACCAAAGCTGCGTATTGGTCAGGAGCTTAGATTTCCTTGCCCCTTACGTTTGAAGTATGGTCAATGCAAAGTACGTCTCACACCGCACACACACACACACACACACACACACACACACACACACACACACACACACACACACACAACTTGAAAGAAAAAAACCAGCAGTGTCTGTTCTCGGAAACTGTAGCCAGAAAAAAGCAAATACTTCCTACTACAGGAAAACAACAACTGCAAAACAACAACAACAACAACAACAACAACAACAAAAGAACAACAACAGCACCAATTACAAAACAACAGAAACAACCACAATTACAACACAACAAAGGCAACGACAAAACAACAACAACATACAACAACAACAATTACAAAACAACAACATACAGCAACAATTACAAAACAACAACAACAACAATAACAACACCATCTTTAAAGGAAGAAATGAAACGAAACAAAATTGAGCCAAAGTTAAGCATTCACCGAAAAACTGCGTCGGCTTAAAAAAAAAAAAAAAAGAGAGAAGAAAATACTCATCGTTCTGCAATACCAGTATCTCCGCGCTTCCATTCTGGAACCTCAGCTTAGGGTGGATGAATTACCAAGCCAAACAGCGGTGTCTTTGGGAAGAAACGGAGTAAATGAGGCGCAACGGTGGGAAGGAAACAGGAAGTGATGTTTTTGATGTCGAAGGGTGATAACTCCCAGCGCATGCCGATCAGATTTTTTTTTCTTTCTTTTCTGTTCGTTTTTTTTTTTTTTTTTTTTTTTTTTTTTTTTTTACCTCCCACTCCAAGAGCAATGTTCGCAGAGTCAAGAAAGGTTCAAAATGAGACAAAGAACTCTGCGAAGACTTCTTTTTTTTCTTTTCCCCGCGCTTTGGTTGAATTATTGGCGTGAAATTCGGCGGTTTAGCGTGACGTCCCGTGAGCTTGGCAGATAAGTGAAAGGGTTTGCTACTGTGCTTTGTAAGAAGTGTGTGTGTGTGTGTGTGTGTGTGTGTGTGTGTGTGTGTGTGTGTGTGTGTGTGTGTGTGTTCTCTCTCTCTCTCTCTCTCTCTCTCTCTCTCTCTCTCTCTCCTCTCTCTCTGTGTTAGGGAAAACCGAGTATGAAATTTGATTGGAAGATGCCTGTTATCAATATATACGACGAAGGAGAATGTGTGTCTTCATTTCTTTACAGTGTGATACAACGTGTTTGGTTACTTTTCGTATTTGATAAGAAAACAGCTTGGATTTTCATCTTGTAGCAGGGTTCGGGAAAACATCTGAACGAGAAATTTTTTTCTCAAAACTGGTTAAGATGATCTCATGATTACTCTCCCAAATTCCTCCACCTCCCATCTCCACTCCAAGCCTCTCTTCCCCTCCATTGCCACCATCTCTCTCTCTCTCTCTCTCTCTCTCTCTCTCTCTCTCACTCTCTCTCTCTCTCACTCACTCACTCTTTCTATTCTCTCTCTCTCTCTCTCTCTCTCTCTCTCTCTCTCTCTCTCTCTCAGGCGCTCGCTCGTTTGAACCTTGGCCTTGTGACCCTTGTTTTCTGTGTCAAGGCCGTCGGGAGCAAGAGGTCAGCTACCCTGGCTTCCTTCTACCACGCCCACACACGCCGACATATTTCTCATCCCACCTTCTCCTTTCTTTCTTTCTTTCTTTCTTTGGTTCGTCTTTCCTTCCTTTACCCACGTGTGTGTTTCTTCGGTTATTTATTGTCTACTCTTCCTCCTTTCCTCTTCTTCTTCCCATCTGTTGGGTTTTGTTCCTTCTCTGTTCTTTCTTTTCTTACTGGATTTCATTCATTTTGTCGTCTTCTTTGTTGCTTGTTTGTTCCTCTCTTTCGCTTCTCGCATATTTCTCCTTGCCTTTCGCTTATTTCAGATTTTGCTCTCTCTCTCTCTCTCTCTCCTCTCTCTTCTCTCTCTCTCTCTCTCTCTCTCCTCTGTTTGTCTGTCTCTCTCGCTCTCTGTCTCTCTGTCTCTGTCTCTTCTCTCTCTCTCTCTCTCTCTCTCTCTCTCTCTCTCTCTCTCTCTCTTCTCTGTGCGTTCTTCTCTGGTCTCTCTGACCTTTTTCTGTCACTTTTTATTTTTGTTCTGTATTTATATCATCCATACCCCCCCCCCCTTTTATCTTTTTATTCTATGGTAGATCAAATATTCATTTTAATTGCGTTGTACATTTTCTCTCGAGAAGTTAGATGAGCAAAATGTAAAGCTGGAAGAACATGAAGAAAACAACGTGGGCAATAGGAGTTACAGGACATGTCGTTATGTTCTTCTTATGGGGTTTAGGAGTTAGACACGTCGCTGTTTCTTCTTCTTCTTCTTCTTCTCTTCTTCTTCTTCTTTCTTCTTCTTCTTCTTAATCGTTTGATGAAGTACTATCAAACAAACGCCATGATTTATGAAGAAACCGGTCGACACCATTTGAATTGTCGGCAACACGTTCAAATCGATGGAATACTTATTAGTTCCCAAATGCGCTTCATTGCCGATTTCCAAACAGATTCATTTTAGATGTTTTAGATAAGATTTTAGAATACATACATGGATACTTTAATTTTTGCCACATGCCATGCTCAGTGCAAAGAGATGTTTTGTTTTTACAGATTTTTTTTTCTCCAAATCTATGGATGAAATGCTGCGTCGGAAATAAAAAGATTTTTCTTTTTTTTTTCTTTTTTTTTTTTTTTTTCTTTTGCATAAAACTAAAACAACGTATGATACAATGCCAGAGACGGGACTTCCATGTAAAAACTGTTTGACGGCGTTGTTTTGCCTTTTAAAGATCACTTACACTTTTGCAGCAACATGTGAAGTGAATGTAAGAAACAAACAATGTCAGTTTTGTAGTTTTGCAAAAAAAACCCTCTATTTTCTGTTTGCATATGTAACCATACTTTCGTTAAAAACACAAAACAAAAAATGTTTTGCGTGTACGTTGCAATGGATAAATGCTTTGCAGCTACAACATTTGGACATGTATCTATCTTATGTCTGTAAACTCAAAGATATTCATACAAGTGTTCGAGTAAGCAATTTTGGCAATATGTTACAGTGTGTGAATTGTATTCAGAATAGTTTCACGCTTTTTTTCCCCCCTTTACTGGTCCATTGTATTTGTTCACCTTTAGACATAATTATCTGTTTGATTACTGATGTTCTCCTTACAACGTGCACCGCTTGTATACTGGCTCATGGCCTTACAATTGCATTCATGAGTTCTTGAGGTCTCTGCTCCTTTTTACCACTAAATTCATCTGCACGTATGCGAGTGCCCTCGAGTGCGCGCGCGCGCGCACACACTCACACACACACACACACACACACACACACACACACACACACACACACACACACGCATGCACGCACGCACACACGCACACACGCACACACGCACACACACACACACACACACACACACACACACACACACG
>CM065724.1:46137891-46140391 GCA_033310375.1 Conus canariensis
TTTTTGTTTTTTTTTTATCTGATGGTCTATTTTCTTTTGACTATACCTAATCAGGCTTAAAACTTCCGACATAATCGTATATGAAATGGAGAATATTCTATTTTATAAAATCAAACGTGTTGCATTCGGTGGAACATCCCTGAAAAAGGTCTTCATTGATTTGTTGCAAAGCTGTGTCCAGTTTCCAACCATCCGTATTACATGGTAGGGATTCTTTCAGGTTTGGAAGATATGAAAAAGCCTGCTATCTGTTTGTGTGTTCCAGTCCTCTTGTCTCAGCTCTTTGTTTCTACAATGAATTTTGCGTTTCTGATCTGTTCAGAGAAGAAACGATCTGAACATTTTTTTTTTATCCGTGGCAGTCTTGGGGAAAAATGATCAGCCAGACATCGCATTGGATGCATCATCTTCTATTCCTCCGCAATGAACGTCCCTTTCTTTCTTTTTTCTTAGTTTGGGGTTGTGATTCAATAATTCATATGATTTCAGTTTTGCTCTTCCAAGAAAAGCCGGGCCACTTCTAGCCCTCCCCCATCTAACGGAGCTGTGCATAAAAAAAGGAAACGAAGAACCACTGTCGTTTTAACAAGAACTGACAGGCGCGCACGGAAACATTGCAGACTTTGTTACTGAACAAAATCAAGAAAGGCAGTGTTTTTGTCAGTCTATCTGTGAAGTCTTTCTCTGTCGTTCTATCTACGTGCCATCCGGTGCTTGTGTTTTCATAACTGTCATATGTCGAGGTGACGCACATACACTTTCTGACAAAGTAGGTTTTTTTGAATATAAAAAGGTCAGACCATTTTCGACTGAAAAGTTTCGTACGATCGACATTTTCTTCTAAAGCTGAGGTTTTCTTGTGTATGTATATAGCCGTGTTTCACACATCCGGGATGTTTCAGAGACACACGTGAAACCAGTGGCTGAAGAAAAATACTTTCTCACGGGCGAGCTTTCTTGGATCCGAACTTCTTGTACGCGGCGCGGTATCTACTGTACGTCCGGAAGCCAGAGGCAGAGACAGACAGGCCCATCAGTGCCAGAGCACCGCAGCATCACTGGTCTACACACACACGCGCGCGCGCGCGCACACACACACACACACACACACACACACACACCTCCCCCTCCCCGCGCGCGCGCGCACACACACAGACACACACAGACACACACACACACACACAGAGTCCAGACAGGCGGTAGAGGCACCAGGTCTGGAATGCAGCAGGTTTCATTCACAGACTATCCTCCTGCAAACCGACTGCCTTCGTCATTTTCCCACGGCATCTCTCCTCCTCCTCCCCCTCCTCCCCCCCCCCCCCCCCCCCCAGTCACACCAACTACCTACCCCCATCCAGTCTATTTCTTCCTTCTTCTCGTTCTCCCCAGCGCACACTCAGCCCCCCCCCCCCCCCCCCCCCCCCCCCCCCGCCATTGCGATCATCAGCTGTTTGCAGGCTAGCTCTTCTCAGTCAGTACTCAGGACCGATTGCCATTCCTACGGTTTCAAAATGTTCAGAACCAGCCGGTACACGGGGCAATTTCAGAGCTAGCATTATGCTTAAAGAAAAGAGGTTACTAATGATTGAAATAAACCCCCAAACACACACACACACACACACACACACACACACACACACACACCACACACACACACACGCGCGCACGCCCCCCCCCCCCCCCCCCACCACACACACGCAAAGCTAAGTTGTCAAATTTAATTGTACAATGGACAGCTAGTGCCGATTCCAGTGGTTGTTACAGTCTCACAAAATTGTTGACAGATTATGAAATGAACTTAATGTGTAACAATTTGAAATAAACGAAATGGTGTGAAGACCTATACAAGTAGCTTTTGTTTCCACCTTTTACAACACGACTATTAAGTGTTCACTGTTTGTTTCTGCTGTGCTACATTTCCACCATTCTTCCTGGTACTAGTGGTAGCAGCAACGATAACAGCTACAGCAGCTGTATTGGCAGTAGTAGTAGTAGTAGTAGTAGTAATAGTAGTAGTAGTAGCAGTGGTGGGGGTGGTGGTGGTGGTAGTAGTAGTAGTAGTAGTAGCAGCAGCAGCAGAAGTAGCAGTAGTAGTGATGTTATCTATGCAACATCATCATCATCATCATCATCATCATCATCGTCATCATCATCATCATCATCATCATCATCATCATCATCATAACCACTATTATTGTTCTCATCATCATCATCATCATCATCATCATCATCATCATCATCATCATTATCATCATCATCATCATCGTCATCATCCATCATCATCATCATCATCATCATCATCGTCATCATCATCACCATCATCATCATCATCATCATCATCATCATCATCATTACTGTCATTACAGTTATTATTATTTTCTATTGTTAATATTAATGTTATTGTTGTTGTTGTTATTATCATTCTATACTGTTACGACCTTCTGGTCTTACTTGTGTGTGTATATATACTTTGTTGCTATTGTTGTTTGTTTGTCTGGGT
>CM065724.1:46162891-46165391 GCA_033310375.1 Conus canariensis
TCTCCTCTGGCCCTGAAGACTATTGAATAATTACGAAACGGAAAGAACCAGAAACAGAGACAAGATGTTTGTTTGGAGCATCGTCTTTTTGTTGCTTCTTCTTCTTCTTCTTCTTTTTCTTCTTCTTCTTCTTCTTCTTCTGTCACTCTGTTTCTCTCTCTCCTCTCTGACTGTCTGTCTGTCTGTATGTCTGTCTCTGTCTGTCCTCTCTCTCCTCACACACACACACACACACACACACACACACACACACACACACACACACACACACACACACACACACACGTCTTCTTCTTCTTCTCCTCCTCCTCCTCCTCTCTCCTCCTCCTCCTCCTCCTTCTTCTTCTTCTTCTTCTTCTCTCTCTCTCGCTCTCTCTCTCTCTCTCTCTCTCTCTCTCTCTCTCTCTCTCTGTCTCTGGAGGGGGTAAGGGGTGGTTGAAGGAGGGGGAGATGGAGGGGAGGTGGAAGGCGACATGATTTGTCAAATTGTGTAACACACACACACACACACACACACACACACACACACACACACACACACACACACACACACCACAATTTCGGGGATAATATCCGAAACGTTTTTTTTATTCATGTAAGCGTTTTCAGGCGCAGCAGCGTTTCACAATAAAAACCACACCAAGCTGTACTACTTGTCAGTGAATAACCCCAAAACAGTCACTTCATTTCCATCTATAAAAGGATCCAATGCCATCACTCTTGATCTTGGAACACACGTATCACCCTCCGTCTAAGGTCAGACTTCAGGAGTTAAAACCTGCCCCCTGTACTATTCATTTTTCAGCACTGGCCTTCATCAAACATACCACTCTATTAGTTGAAATCTGTCTGTTTGTAACTGTCTACCAGGTGCCTTGATGTGCGTTTTGGAAGAAAAAAAAACACAAACAAACAAACATAAAGAGAGTAGGATTTACGGATAAGATGAAAATTCTGAAGACATTCCACTTGTGCCTGTCCATCTACAATCCAGGCATTGCCGAATCAGTGTGTGGTAGGTTACCTCAGAAGAGTACCAAAGCACTGTGAGTCACAAGATGTTTTTCACCTTCACTAGATCAGCCCCCGGGGACAATTTTCGGCGTGGCTTTTCAACACAAGACCGGATGTTCTACTCCCACGCTTCGGTGGTTGCCCTCAATGGAGCTAGAGAGAATGACAGTGACCTCGGGGACACACACACACACACACACACACACACACACACACACACACACACACACACACAACATTTACGTACACACACATACACACACCGCGCGCGCGCGCGCGCGCACACACACACACACACACACACACACACACCACACACATTGTGTCAAGTCTTATCGCTTACAACACAGCTGATGGTGGCTTCCGAAGCACGGGAGGAGAGAGAGAGAAGAGAGAGAGAGAGAGAAGAGAGGGGGGGGGTGAGTAACCACCACCACCATCACCAGCACCATCACCATCATTACAAAATCCACAACTGGACTGGCTACAACGCCGAGGCACGAAGTGAGTCTTTCACCTGGACTTCCCCAAGTCTGTTGTTAGTGTTGTTGTTTGTGTGGATGTAGGTGCTGTCGAACACTTACACAGTGACCTCTAGAGTTTCTCATGATTTCACACCCTAGAACCTTCTAAACAAAACAACACATTACAACACAGTTCTGTACCGGTGGGGTACAACGCAATGCAGTCCAGTGCATTGAAGAACACAATGCGAAACCATACAGCAGAATCTAGTAAAGCATAATGCAATGTCATTCACTAATAACGCGATCTGCTACAGTGCGATATTGTTCAATGTGATGTATGGCAACCAACTAGCGTCTATAGGCTAGAACAGCTTTTTTGCTCAGAACACCCGCACTCGTCTCCACCCCTCCCCCCCCCCCCCCCCATCCCCCAGCTATCATCCTTAAGGAAAATAGCAAAATAAGCAACACAACAACAACAACAACAACAAAACAAAAAGAAAAAAAAACCACGGTATTATTTTGATGATCTAAATGATTTTCATTAGGAAATCTTAAATGGGGCAGGGAACAGTAAACAGTAAATAACGAACAAGTGGCGTATCTCTTTCTCCGATCATGATTCATTGGAGGAGGAGGGGGGGGGGGGGGGGGTGACTCCATGTTGGTTCTGTGTGCTCTGTGTTGGCATTTCTACTAGGCGATTTGGTGTCGTAAGCAACATTCGTTTGAGTGTTATGGGCATGCAATTCATTTCATCACGGGAGAAAGTTTCGCTACTGGTTCGTTATTTACCATATTCACTGTGATTTTAACCATTTTCCCCTGTCATCACAACTGCTTTCAATGTTTTGTTTTCAGTGAGAATCATAATTGCCTTCCCCATTTTCTATGGAATCACAGGTGTCCTTGTTATCTTTGAGGAAAACTACTATTCTTGCGAAGAAAACGCTGTCAACAAGGAAAACAGATAGGATCATCGTTTACCATGAGATGCACAAATGGGGTCTGCAGTTTGG
>CM065724.1:46187964-46212964 GCA_033310375.1 Conus canariensis
GGATTAAATTTTTTTGGGGGGGGGGGGTTTTTGGGGGTTTTTTTTAAAATTTTTGGGGGGGTTTTTTGGTTTGGGGGGTTTTTTGGGGGGGTTTTTTTTGGGGGGGGGGGGGGGGGGGGGGGTTTTTTTTGGGGGGGGGGTTTGGGGGGGGGGGGGGTTTGGGGTTGGGGGGGGGGGGGGGTTTGGGGGGGGGGGGGGGGGGGGGGGGGGGGGGGGGTTTTTTTTTTTGGGGGGGGGGGGGGGGGGGGGGGGGGGGGTTTTGGGGGGGGGGGGGGGGGGGGGTTTTTGGGGGGGGGGGGGGGGGGGGGGGTTTTTTGGGGGGGGGGGTGTGGGGGGGGGGGGCGGGGGGGGGGCCCCGGGGGGGGGGGGGGGGGCCCCCCCGGGGGGGTTGGGGGTTTTTTTTTTTTTTTGGGGGGGGTTTTCCCCCGGGGGGGCCCCGGGGGGGGGGGGCCCCCCCCGGGGGGGGGGGGGGGAAAAGGGGGGGGGGGGCCCCCCCCTGGGGGGCCCCCGGGGGGGGGGCCCCCCGGGGGTTTTTTGGGGGGGGGGGGGGGGTTTTTTTGGGGGGGGGGGGGGGGGGGGGGGGGCCCTTTTTTTTTTCCCCCCCCCCCCCCCCCCCTTTTTTTTTTTTGGGGGGGGGGGGGGGGGGGGGCCCCCCAAAAAGGGGGGGGGAAAGGGGGGGGGGGGGTTTTTTAAAAATTTTTCCCCCCCCCCTTTCGGGGGGGGGGCCCCCCCCCCCCTTTTTTTTTGGGGGGGGGTTTTTCCCGAAGGGGGGGGTTCCCCTTTTTTTGGGGGGGCCCCCCCCCCCCCCCCAAAAAACCCCCCCCCCTTTTTTTCCCCTTTTTTAAAAAATTTTTTTCCCCCCCCCCCCTTTTTCCCTTTTGGCCCTTCCCGGGCCCCCCCCCCCCCCCAAAAAAAAAAAAAAAAAAAAAAAAACCCCCCCCCCCCCCCCTTTTTTTTTTTCCCCCCTTTTTTCCCCCCCCCTTTTTTTTTTTTTTTTCCCCAAACCCCCCTTTTCCCCCCCAAAACCCCCCCCCCTTTGGGGGGTTTTTTTTTTTCCCCAAAACCCCTTTGGGGGGGGAAAAAAAGGGGGGGGCCGGGGTTTTTAAAAAAACTGGGAAAATTTTTTTTGGGGGGGGGTTTTTTTTTTGGGGGAAAGGGGGGGGGCCCGGGGGCCCCTTTCCCCCCCGGGGGGGCCCCCCCCCCCCCTTTTTTTTTTTTTTTTTAAAAAAAAAAAAAAAGGTTTTAAAAATTTTAAAAAAATAAAAAAAGGGCCAAAAAAGGGGGAAAAAAAAGGGAAAATTTTGGGGGAAAAAAAAGGGGGGAAAAAAAAAAAAAAAGGGGGGGGAAACCGGGGGAAAAAAAAAAATTTTAAAAAAAAAAGGAAAAAAAGGGGGGAAAAAAAAAAAAATTTTTGGGCCCCCCGGGGAAAAAAAAATTCCCTTTTTCTTTTTAAAAAAAAGGGGAAAAAGGGGGGGCTAAAAAAACCAAAAAAATTTTTTTTGGGAAAAAACCCCAAAAAAAAAAGGGGGGGTTTGGGGGGGGGTTTTTTTTTTTTTTTTTTTTTTTTTTTTTTTTTTTTTTCCCCCCCCCCTTTTTTTTTTTTTTAAAAAAATTTTTTTTTTTTTTCCCCCCCCCCAAAACCCCCCCGGGGGTTTTTTTTTTTCCCTCCCCTTTTTAAACCCCCCCCCCCCCCCCCCAAAAATTTTTTTTTTTTTATCCTTTTTGGGGGGCCCCCCCCCCCCCCTTTTTTTTTTTTGGTTTTTTTCCCCCCAAATTTTTTTTTTTTTTTCCAAAACCCCTTTTTTTCCCCCCCCCCCCCTTTTTTTTTTCCCCCCCCCCCCAAAAAATTTTTTTTTAAAACTTCCGGTTTTCCCCCAATTTTTTCCCCCCCTTTTTTTTTTTTTTCCCCCCCCCCCCCCTTCCCTTTCCCCCCCTTTTTCCCCCCCCCCCCTTGCCCCCCCCCCCCGGGGGGGAAGGGGGCCCGGGTTTTTTAAAAAAAATTTTTAAAAACACCCAAAAAACCCCCGGGCCCCTTTTTTTTCAGGCCCCCCCCAAGGGGTTTTTTTCCCCCCCTTTTTTTTTTAAAAAAGGCCCCCGGGGGAAAAAAAAAAATTTTTTTTTTTTTTGGGAAAAAAAAAAAAAAAAAAAAAAACCCAAAAAAAACCCCCCCCCAAAAAAAAACAACCCCAAAAAAAAAAAACCCAAAAAAAAAATTTTTTTTTTTTTTTTTTTTCTTTTTTCTTGTTTTCCCCTTTTTTTTTTTCCCTTTTTTTTTTTCCCCTTTTTTTTTTTTTTTTTTTTTTTTCTTTTTTTCCAATTTTTTTTTTTTTTTTTTTTTTTTGGGGGGTTTTTTTTTTTGTTTTTTTTTTGTTTTTTTCCCCCTTTTTAAAATTTTTTTTGGGTTTTTTTTTAACCTTTTTTTTTTTTTTTTTTTTTTTTTTTTTTTTTGGTTTGGGGTTTTTTTTTTTTCCCCTTTTTTTTTTTCTTTTTTTTTTTTTTTTTTTTTTTTTTTTTTTTTTTTTTTTTTTTTTCTTTTTTTTTTTTTCTTTTTTTTTTTTTTTTTTTTTTTTTTTTTTTTTTTTTTTTTTGGGGGGGGTTTTTTTTGTTTTTTTTTTCCCCCCCCCCCCCCCCCTTTTTTTTTTTTTTTTTTTCCTTTTTTTTTTTTTCCCCCCCCCCCCCTTTTTTTCCCCCTTTTTCTTTTTTCCTGGGAAAAACCCCCCCCCCCCCTTTTTTTTTTTTTTTTCTTTCTTCTTCCTTTTCTTCTTCTTCTTTCTTTTTTTTTTCCCCCCCCCCCTTGGGGGAAAAGGAAACGGTTTAAAATTTTTTCCCCCCCCCCCCCCCCCCTTCCCCCTTGAATTCAGACAGACAGACAGACACACCACACTCACACACACACACACACACACACAACACACACACACTTGATTGCGGCTGTAAGGGACTAAATTTTTTTTTTTTAATTGGATTGCATTCTGTGTATTCTTTTCTTTCTACGTTGTCAGCGTTAGTTTCGTTGGTTTGCATAATTATGTTTTTATTACATTTCTTTCTTGCTTTGTTTTTTTTCTTTTTTCTCTCTTTATTCCATCCATTATTTATTCCATTTTATTGAAATCAACTTTCAATTTTTATCTACAGTGTTTCTGTGTTTGTTTGTTCATGCATTCTTTTTCTGTTTTTCTCTTTCTCTGTCTATGTTAATATATTCACATAATTTATGAATTAACTTTCAATTTGTATCTGTTTTTGTTTCGTTTTGTTTGTTTGTCCATTCATTTGATCATTTTGTGTTTTGGATTTCGGTTTTCCTTCTCTTCTTTCCTCTTTCTTTTCTCTTTTCCTTCTCTTTCTTTTTTTCTCTTTCTTTCCTCTTTCTTTCCTCTTTCTTGCCTCTTTCCTTCCTCTTTCTTTTATCTTTATTTCTCTTTCTTTCCTCTTTCTTTCTCATTTTTTTCCTCTTTTTTTTCTCTTTCTTTCCTCTTTCTTTCCTCTTTCTTTCCTCTCTTTTTTTCTTCTCGTTCATGTCATGCCTGTTGATTCCCTCTGTCTTTGCCTGTCTGCCTGCCCCCCCCTACCCCCCCCCCTTTCTCTCTCTCTGTCTGTCTGTATTTCTCTCTGTCTCTCTCTCTGTCCTTATGTCTGTCTCTCTGTCTGCCTCATTCTCTCTGTGCCTGTCAGTCTGTCTCTCTCTGTGTCTATCTGTCTGTCGTCTGTCTCTGTCTGTCTGTCTGTCTGTCTGTCTGTCTGTCTGTATCTCTCTCTCTCTCTCTCTCTCTCTCTCTCTCTCTCCTTGACACGCTCTAGAAGCAGATAATGCAGGAATTTGATTATAACTTCAGTGGCGCCGTCCGCATGTTAATCTGCTCTGTGCCCGCTTAGATTATAATTTTTTACGCTAGAATTAATGAGGATTACACGCCGGCTGCCGGGTAAAAAAAGAGACGGTTGGGGTAGGGTGGTTCGTGGGGAATCGGGTGGTGGTGGTGGTCGGTTGCAGACGAAACTACGGACGGAACAGATCCGCGTTCTGTGTGGTATGGTGAAAGGCAAGAGAGGGGGGGAGAGAGAGAGCGAGAGAGGAGAGGAGATGAGAGAGAGAGATGATAGAGAGATGAGAGAGAGAGATGAGAGAGGAGAGACTGACAAGACAGAGACAGAGACAGAGACAGAGAGAAACGGAGAGAGCACAGAAAAGAGAGACAGACAGACAGAGACAGACAGGAGAGACAGAGAGAGAGAGAGGAGAGAGAGAGAGAGGAGAGAGGACTGAGAGAGAGAGAGAAAGAGAGAGACATGAAAGAAAGAAAAGAAGAGACCCGTGACAGAGTGACAGTCAGAAAGACAGACAGAAAGACAGACTGTAAGACAGATAGACTGAGGTAGAAGAAAGGATAGAGATAGAGTCGAGAGATTACAGACAGTCTGTCAGACTGACAGGCAGACAGACAGGCGGGCAGAGAGAGAGAGAGAGAGAGAGAGAGAGAGAGAGAGAGAGAGTTTCATGTATAGGCCATTGTCCCTCACGAACTGGTGCTTAGCTCATATAAAAACAAAAATAAATTCGGATCTTCCAAAGATATCAACAACTTTTTCAACAATATCATTTTCATTATACAGTCATGGACACGGCACAACAGGAACGCAACGTTAGGCTTTTCAGGAAGAAATCGACAAATTTATACCAGGTTTTGTTTCGTGGTTGTTTGTTGCTTTTTCTTTTGTATGGGATAAGCAGTGTCAGTCTAAAGCTGGACTAGATCTCTTCACAATATTTGACAGAAACTAGTATTTCTTAAATTCAACGCCCATCTTGCGCAAATTTGACAGAGAAGTGATTGCTCTTTCTTCATTTTCGTTGTTCTGAGTGTTGTTTATCTTGCCTGGAAGAGATCCTAAGAGGTCGAAACGCGTTCTGGTCATGGTTTAGCGGATTTATTACATCAACTTTTTCAGGTTAAATTTTATTCTCTTGAAGTCGTTCAACACAGGCAACACAACAAAATGCAGTGGCGTAGGCAGATTTTCAGCCGAAAGGGGTGGAGAGAACTATTAAAATAGGCACTCTGGGCTCACCAGCTCCGCCAGCTCCAACCGGCGAAGCCGTTTCGCTGTTGACTCGCGGCTTACCAGAGTGGCCTATTGTATAGTTCTCTAATAAGTAAATAACACTTTACAAACATACATAATGTGTAGGATTATCTGTTTTTAATCACTTATTTAGAAAAACTTTTTCAGATTTTAATTTTTGCTTCGTTTTTTCTTGATCAATTAACATCATTTTCTCTCATACATTCATCATAATGTGAAATAAAATTTCTGCAAAACTCTTCACATCTGGCAGCATTTCTGATCACCTCTGGAGTCACTTGAGACACTATGGCGCCCTAGGGCCCCAGCCCTGACCCAGAGGGTCACATATAACACGGCCAGATGTGAAGGGTTTTGAGAAAGAATATGCTTCCAAACAGTAGTATACTTTTGTATTACTTGTTTGCCGTTTCTTTTTGTTCTAATTTGGGCAATCCCCTCACCCCCATTTTTAGAGGTCCTTCCCATAGGTTTACGGGCGTTCATAGCGCGTCAGTGAACCAGACAAACAAACACATGTGGTTTACGGGGTTATTAGCCGCGCCAGGACCAGACAAACGAAACACGAAATGGGAAGAGTCACTAGAGGGCAGGAAGAGGCAATTAGACTTTTGCAAATACCATGGACAACCAAGTATTTATAACTACGCGGGCATATCCCCAATGTTGTTATCTTCAAGATTTATATATATTCTGTACAAAACAAAGCTTACAAATTACATGGTGTCTACTTGCATAGAGTTATATGTTGTTTTTATTTTGTTTAACAACACCAAAAAGCTAATTAACAAACGTGCATCTTACTTACTTTTTAGTCACTACTTTTTAATAAAATTTATTTTAAACACTTTATTTGATTGGATATAAAAATGCTGCTTTTAATTTCCATAAATTTGGAAATGATTATTTTGGGGTGGGGATTTTAGCCGCCTAAATTGATACAAATGACGTCTAACGCCTGCACTAAACGACGCTCGGTGGGGGAATTTAGCCGTCTAAATTTAATTACAATGCTGCGTGGCGGCCTGCAGTTAAACGACGACCCCCCTTCGTTATGTGTAACTCGCACGAAACCCGGAAAAGTGCGACGCTTTGACATCGGGCAATTATGCAGTTGAGTAAGCCGTGGCCAGACATGTATGACCTTGATTACTAATAAGGACATGAAACCTGCAGAAGTGAAGTGGAGTTGTCTCCCCGGAAAAGGAATGTAACAAATTAATTGTGTTTTATGAAAAAATCGTCATTAAGGTTCTGGGTTTTTATTCATTTGCATCACGTTCTTATTAAGTTCTTTTTTTAAGTTTTTAAAAAGTTTTTATTAAGTTCTTTTTTAAGTTTTAAACAAGTAAAATTTCAATTTCTTAAAAAGTCTTCATAAGTTCTTAAAAGTCTTATTCAATTACTTATTCAAGTATTATTAAAAGTTTTAAAAAGCCCGTCATCAAGTCGTCATTAGTTCTTATCAAGTCTCATTAAGTTCTTTTCAAGTGCATAAGTTCTTATAAAGTTCTTATTTAAGTTTTATAAGTCGCTTCAAGTCGTATAAATTCTTATTCCAAGTCACTTATTTATTTATTAGTCTTATTTTATTGCATATCAAAGGGATCAAAATGAGATTTTGTTGTTGGCAGTTCGGCAGTTTTTGTTCGGCTTCTGTATTTAGTGGCTGAGATTTTTTGGACTGTTTTGGTTTTTTGCTGGTTGGGTTATATTTTTACGTAATAACACCCCCGGGCAGAAATGCGCCAAAAATGAAATTTTTTAAAATTTCAATTTTCCCCATAGACTTTTTTGGGTTTTTTGTTGAGGCTTGAATCAACTTGTTTTTGTGTTTTAAGCTGGATTGAAACAACTGTTGGCGTTGGCGGTGTTATGTTTTCTTATGGTTTATTCTGTGTCGGAACTTTAATTTTTTTTGTTTTTTTCCAAACTCGCAAATTTTTTTTTCCTGCTGAAAACGCGCGGATGGGAGGCTTTTTACTGGTCACTTTCTCCACTGATTCAATGTTTTCTGATTCTGTGATTTTCGGGCCGGTCATTTTGAAGGGAAAAAAATCTTTAGGATTAAAAGTAATTAATCCCATGATTTTGGCGATAAAATGTTCCAATCTGAAATATAAAAATACATCTAGAGACTCTAATGACTTTGTTAAAACTGGATCCTGCGTTAAATCTACAAAAAATCTTTTTCAGAATCAATGGGAGCAAATCTAGTTTGTGACATTTAAAAACCGTTTGCCAACACCCTTTTTTCCCCTCTTGACCCCAGTTGCGCTTATACCTTTGTGATACTTTACAATGTTTTGGGGGACATTGTGGATCTGTTCTATCTGAATCATTTCCAGGTACTGTTTTGTTTTTCCCATGCTGCTAAGATACAGCCCCTTCCCTTTTTGCGATTTTTAGCTTGGTCATCAAAATTGATATTTGTAATCATAAAATTCAGGAAAAGGGTAAAATCTTTGCAGTTCATGTTTTTTATTAATAATTATTTTATTTTTTTTAAATGAGCACCGAAAAAACTTTCCAAACCCGTATACCATTCTGCTGTTATTGGGGGTTTTTAAAAAAGGGGGGGGTTTCCACAATGCTTGGTAAAACCTGTTAAAAATTAACAAGCAGATCTTGGCAAACTAGATTTGAGGGTCAGCAAAGTGGTTTTTTTTATTACAGCTTCTTGCTACGAAAAAATTTCTAGTTTTGCAAGGAATAATTCCAGAAAATATAAATTATTAAAAAAATACATTTATTTTAAAAAAAGGCCCTTTAATGTAATGATGATGGGGCGCGTGGTAAAGCGCTTGCTTTAGCGGGAAATAAATTTGCTTTAGTTTTTAAAAAATATCGAGAGAAAAAGACATAAACAAGCTATGGAGCAAACTAGCCCCGCACAAAAACCCTATGAAAAGCAAAGAATGGGGCAGTTAGATTTATTAACGATGGGTTAAAAACAGGGACATGCAGCTTACACATTTAAAGATGTTGACAGGGAATAAAAAAAATATTTTCTTGGGAACAGAAAAAAAATTGAAACATTGCCCACCAAATTTTTAAACGATTTATTTAACCATCAGAAAAAAAAAGATGCAAGAAATATGGGTTTTTTGCTTTGGATGACCCTTGTGTATTTTTTTTGCCAAATATTGGCTGAATAAAAAAGGGAAAAAGTCTAAATTTTTCACCCAAAGGATATTGGAAGGGGAAACAGGCAATTAAAAAGCTAGCCAAGCAGCTGGAGTCAGTGACAAACAGCAAGGAATGGTTATCTAAACAAGCGATTTGCAAATTTTTTTTACCAGGGCCTAAAAAGAAAACAAGACCACACTTTTTAAAACACAAAAGACAACCTCAAATGGATCTTTTTATTTACCCCCTGATACGATTAGACGAAAAAATTTAAGTACGCACTTACAGTCATTGAATAGCTTCAGATAAAAAAGATGCGGAACCATTAACACAAAAGAGTGCTTCTTTTTTTTTTTTTTTTTTTTTGCTTTTTCGCTTTACAACTGATATACAACCCGGGCCTTTTAATTTTCGCAAGATTCAAGTCGATGATGGAAAAGAATTTAAAGGTCCCAAATGAATAATTATTGTTAAAACATAGGGGGTTACCTAAAAGAGGCATTCCAGGAGTTCCAGTCACAGGCTTTGGTTTTAAAACTTTAACAAACGTTATCTGAAAGGCTTTTTCCTTTCAGTATCAAGAGAGCTGATTGAAATTCTCGCAAAAGTGGGTTTGTAAGATGCCCTCAGTTCTAGTGCAATGAATATGAAGAATTAAAAGGGGGAAAACCAGTACAGGGATTTAAAAAAAAAAAAATAAAGTTGTTGAGGAGCTTTTTCAGCAACTTTTTAAACCCTTTGGTTTAAAGTAGGGGTCCTTTATTACCGGGAGAAGCGGAAGGGGACACCGCATGGGGAACGATCCAGTTTGGAGTGTTGACTCATAGGGAAATAAAAAAAATTTTGTAAAGGGGATCCGCCGTGTTTTTTTTTCGGAAAACGGCCCAAAAACAAACGCCAGCCCCTAAAAGATCTTTTGTGAAAGAAAAAACTGCAAATAATCCCGGGAAAGTTCCGCTTAATTAATTTACGTAAATATATTTGATTTTAAAATGGAGTAAAAAAAAAAATTATTTGGTATAGATTTATTTTTAAAAAACCAATTTGATAAAGAATAAACTACCTTTTGTTCTAATTTTATGAAAAATCAAAAATCTTGAAACCCCACCACAATAATCCGGCTTTACTGGATAAAAAAAATTATGAGAAATCTAATGCGCTTGACCAATTGTCCTCAGCCCCCAATTGTTTGAATACTCTGGATTAACAAATTTCTCTTTGTTTTTGTTCTTTCAAGACTTTTTGTTACACGGTTGTGTTAATTCATGCAGATTAGATCGAGTTTGTAATTGTCATGATGAAAGTCTTTTTATTGAACAATGTTCTTTGTAGGTTTCATGGGTTTGTTGAACCCACAACATGCGAGATATTCCCTTTGTTTTTTTAACAGTTTTTGTTTGGTTTGAAGATCTTACATTTTGACCTTACAATAAACTCCTTGATACACCTCCGGGGATAATTCATCCTTATTTACCTAAACCTTCTTATTAATATTGAATGAAAGGTAAATTTTGGGGTTTATCAGTGTGTCGTACCATCCGCATGCCCTTTGCAAAACTTTAATTCCAGCCCTTTTAATAAATCGTGGGTTTCAAATTAAAAGGATTCTGTATCTGGTAAAGACTTTGGACTCGGATAAAAAGGGTTTTAAAGTAGTCGTAAAGAATCAACATCAAACTTTGAAAAGTCTAAAAAAGTTAACCATAAAAACGGGTTTTCAATTTTTTATTTCTTTTTTTTTATCATTATGGGCCCAAAAAAACTGATCATGAAATCTTCTGAGTCTGATAAATTTTGGGTTTTGAAGTTACTTAATTTCATCGTTTCTTGGGGCCAATCTAAATTTTACGTTGTGGGATTCTCCATAGTCTTCCAAACGCTGTTGTTCATCAACTGGGAAAAGTCTTTTTCTGAGCATTGTGGATTTAGTTCTGAGATCAGTGTTCTTCATTATGTATGGTTTCATGAACTGTTCTTGATCAAAGCAATTATACGATGAACGCTGTTAACTTCAAACCTTTTCTTAAATAAAAAAAATAGAAGTTTTAATGCGACATAATTTTTTTTGCTGAAGTTTTGGACAAGTTTAGGTGGTTTTTGTTTTGCCATCTTTAGACTTTCTGCTGCTTTAAAGGTTAGTCATTATGAGGTCATGAGTTTCTGGGATATTTTAGTCAACTTCTAGAATGACACTGTTGATCTGGGGTCAAACTGCCCAACCCTTTAATGCTTTTTGAATATTATTCGTTCTGTGACATTTAAAGTTGGGATTTGGGAAGTGATGCCCCCATTGCCCTCCATACAGATTTTTTTGCATCTAAATTTTTTGGATAGTTGACCTTTTATTGGATCATAGTCGTCCAAGTATTTGTTGTTTGCTTTACAGTAAAGGTGCGAGCCATACTGTTTCCCCCCCGCAATCCGTTTTCAATCATCTTTAAGCATTGGCGGTCAGACAATAAATCAATTTGTACTCCCGTTTAAAATTTTTGGGAAAACGTCCCCGCTCAAACCCAGGGGCAGAATTTTTAAAGCCAGGATCAAAAATGTAATGTTTCTTTCAGGGGCTTCCCTTTTTATTTTTTAAAGACGTCCCCCAACAAACAGGTTCCGCCCTTAATAGGATCATGATTGGGCTCCCAAACGTTTTACACCTAACTTCTGCAGCATCTTGAGCATTTCTGGTAATCGATTCACTGATGGGCCTTCCTTGAGACTAGAAAAGAACGCCTTTTTGGCGGAAGTGTATCTTCGTCAACCTTTTCCAACTGTTTATGTACTCATAAGGGTAAACGCCCTTTTACAAGAGTTGGGTCAAAATATTCTTTTTGTTATTGGGCGGACTTTAAGGACAAAACAGTGACTCTAAAGAACCCATCTGTGTTGCATAGGGTCGTAGGAAAGAATGTTATTTTAAGTGAAACACATGTACTTTTTGATGACTGGCATTTCATGACACCCTGAAATCGTGGTTATTGCTTGCATTTTATGGTGAGAGTCTAACCCGCAAGTTGTGAAGATATAGGCAGCTCCCTGTCTTTGGTTCAAAATTTAGTTGAAGATTGCATTTACTGTTTTGCTGCTCCTCTAATTTCCCTATGTGTTTTTGGTCTCTTACTGTTGGATTCTCTGGGGAAGCCACAAATCAACAGTGAGTGGCTGGGTCTCTGTTGTGGTCTTCAGGCGTCATTATGATTTCAGATAATTTTGATTATTAGAACGATTACGCACTGCTGCATGCGTTTTTAGAAGTATTTTGCAGCATTTGGTCCTCTGTATAATTTTTGGGTTTGAAAGGCCCATTTCCCACCCCCAAAAAACAATATGCAGACTTCGAATCACTCATTGTTCCTTATGAAGGACCAACCCCACAGAAACTTCCTAAAACAGTCTTAATGAGTAATCATCAGATTTGCTCATTTGCCTTCATCATTGTTAGGTCGGATGGAGCCCATTCAAAGCCAGAATTATACAGAGGACCAAATGCTGCAAAATACTTCTTAAAACGCATGCAGCAAGTGCGTAATGACTGTTCTAATAATCTAAACTTATCTGAAATCATAATGACGCCTGAAGACCAACAACAGTATGACTCAGCCACTCACTGTTGGATTTGTGGTTTAGACCTCTCCCCAGAGAATCCAACAGTAAGAGACCATGATCACATCAGCGGAAAGTTCAGAGGAGCAGCACACAGTAAATGCAATCTTCAACTAAAGTTTGAACCAAAGACATGGAAGCTGCCTATATTCTTTCACAACTTGCGAGGTTACGACTCTCACCTTATAATGCAAGCAGTAACCAGCGACTTCAGGGTGTCATGCATTGCACAGTCATCAGAAAAGTACATGTGTTTCACTTTAAATAACATGTCTTTCTACGACTCTATGCAACACATGATGGGTTCATTAGAGTCACTGGCTATGTCCTTAAAGTCCTGCCCAATAACAGAAGAATATTTTGACCCAACTCTTGTTAGAAAGGGCGTTTACCCTTATGAGTACATAAACAGTTGGCAAAGGTTTGACGAAGATACACTTCCGCCTAAAGGTGCGTTCTTTTCTAGTCTCAGAGGAAAGGACATCAGTGATTCTGATTACCAGCATGCTCAAGATGCGTGGCAGAAGTTAGAGTGTAAAACGATGGGAGACTATCATGATTCCTATTCAATGGCGGATACCTGTTTGTTGGCGGACGTCTTTGAAAATTATAGGAAGACCTGCATGAAACATTACAGCTTGGATCCTGCGCATTATATTTCTGCGCCTGGGATGAGCTGGGACGCTTTCTTAAAATTTACTGGAGTACAAATTGATTTATTGTCTGACCTGCCAATGCTTCAGATGATTGAAAACGGATTGCGTGGGGGAATCAGTATGGCGTCGCACCATTACTGTAAAGCAAACAACAAATACTTGGACGACTATGATCCAAGTAAAAGGTCTAACTATCTCATGTATTTAGATGCAAACAATCTGTATGGATGGGCAATGGCGCAATCACTTCCATTACGCAACTTTAAAATGTACACAGATACGAATAATATTCAAAAAGCATTAAAGTGGTTGGGCAGTTTGACGCCAGATCAACAGTGTAGATACATTCTAGAAGTTGACTTAGAATATCCTCAGAAACTCCATGACCTGCATAATGACTATCCATTAGCAGCAGAAAGTCTAAAGATGGCAAAAACAGAACCACCTAAACTTGTGCCTAATCTTCGAGGCAAAAAAAATTATGTCTGTCATTACAGACTTCTACAATTTTATTTAAGACATGGTTTGAAGTTAACAGCAGTTCATCGTATAATTGCATTTGATCAAGAACAGTTCATGAAACCATACATAATGAAGAACACTGATCTCAGAACTAAATCCACAGATGCTTCAGAAAAAGACTTTTTCAAGTTGATGAACAACAGCTGTTTTGGAAAGACTATGGAGAATCCGCACAAGCGTAAAGATGTTAGATTGGTCACCAGAGAGAACGATGCAATTAAGCTAACTTCTAAACCTAATTATCAGGACTTCAGAAGATTTCATGATCAGCTTTTTGGCATAATGATGAAAAAAAAGAAAGTCAAATTGGATAAGCCCGTTTTTATTGGGTTTACTGTTTTAGAGCTGTCGAAGTTTTTGATGTTAGGATTTCTTTACGACTACTTTAAACCCTTGTATCCTGAGTCCAAAGTACTTTACACAGATACAGATTCCTTTGTAATCGACATCCCTACTGAAGATATCTATAAAGACATGGAATTAGAAGTAGCTAAAGGGCATGCGGGATGGTACGACACATCTGATTACCCTAAAGATTCACCTTTGCATTCAACTATTAATAAGAAGGTTTTAGGTAAGATGAAGGATGAATTATCTGGAGGTGTGATCAAGGAGTTTATTGGATTAAGGTCGAAAATGTACAGTCTTTCAAGCCAAACAAAAACTGTTAAAAAAGCAAAGGGAATATCTCGCAGTGTTGTGCAGTCAAACATATCACATGACAACTACAAAGAAGCATTGTTCAATAAAAAGACTTTTCATCATGACAATTACAAACTACGATCTAATCTGCATGAGATTAACACAACTGTTGTAACAAAGAAGTCATTAGATAGAACAAACACTAAACGAGTATTTGTTAATCCAGAGTATTCATATGCAATTGGGCACTGGAGGACATTTGGTCAAGCGCAATTAGATACTCAGTAATTTCTTTATCCAGTATAGCCGGATTATTTGTGGTTGTTGTTTCAAGATTTTTGATTTTTTCATATAAATTAGGATCAATGGGTAGTTTATTCTTTATCATTGTTTTAATAATAAATCTATACGCAAATAATTTTTTTTGAGCTTCCATTTTAAACTCAAATATATTTACGTAAATTAATTAAGCGGAACTGTGTCTGGCGGGATTATTTGCAGTTCTTCTTTCACAAAAGATCTTTGAGGGGCTGGTCGTTTTGTTGTGTCAGTTTCTCGTAAATAATACACAGGCGGATTCATCTTTACAATTCTTTTTATTTCATATGAGTCAACACTCCAAACTGGATCTGTTGCCCTGATGCGAGTGTCCCCTTCCGCTTCTCCCGGTGAATAAAGGTACCTCACTTTTAAACCAAATGGTAATAGTTTGCTGGATGAGTCTCCTTCAACAACATTTATTGTTTGTTTTCTGATTGCTTGTACTGGTTTTAGCCCTTTAAATTCTTCATTATTCATTGCACGTAGAACTGAGGGCAGTCTTCTAACCCATTCTGTGTTGCGAGAATTGTCAATCAGCTCTCTGTGATACTGGTAGGAAAAAAGCCTTTCAGATAACTGTTTGTTAAAGTTTTCAACCAAAGCCTGTGATCTGTGAACTCCTGGAATGCCTCTTTTAATGGTAACTCTATGTTTTAACAATAATTGATTCACTTGACCTTTAAATTCTTTTCCATCATCGACTTGAATCATGCGAGGATAAGTTAAAGGACCTCGTTGATATATCAGTTGTAAAGCGACAGCAACAGCAGAAGCACTCTTTTGTGTTAATGGTTCCGCATCTTTGTATCTTGAAGCTATATCAATGACTGTAAGTGCGTACTTAAATCTTTTTCGTCTAATCGTATCATGGGGTAAATATAGAAGATCCATTTGATGGGTGTCGTTTGGTGTTATATTCACAAAGTGTGGTCTCTGTATTCGTTTAGGCCCTGGTAGATAAATTTGCCAAATCGCTTGTTTAGATAACCATTCCTTTGCTGTTTGTTCACTGACTCCAGCTGCTTGGCTTAGCTTTTTAATTGCCGTGATTCCCTTCCAATATCCTTTTGGTGAATAATAGATCTTGTTCATTTTTTATTCAGCCAATACTTTGTGCAACAAAATACACAACGGTCATGCCAAAGGCAATAAACAATATTTCTTGCATCTTTTGTTTTTCTGATGGTTGATAAAAGTCGCTGAATTTTGGTGGTGGCAATGTTTCAACTTGTTTGCCTGTTACTAGAAAATATTCTTTTATTGCCTGGTCAACATCTTTAAATGTGTAAGCTGCATGTCCCTGTTGTTTAAGTCTGTCGTTAATAAAATCTAACTGCTCCATTCTTTGCTTTTCATAGGTGTCTTGTGCAGCGGCTAGTTGCTCCATAGCTCTGTTATGTCTTTTTCTCTCATCGTTATTTTGTAGTTTACTAAACGCGTAATTACTTCCGCTGAAAGCAAGCGCGTTGACCACTGCGCCGCCTATCATCATTACGAGTGAAGCCATTTTTATAAATGTATTTTTTTTATATATTTATATTTTCTGGAATTATTCCTTGCTTAACTAGAAAGTCTTTCGTAGCTAACGAAGCTGTAATGACAGCAAACCACTTTGCTGAGTCTTCAAAATCTAGTTTGCCAAGATCTGCTGGTTTCATTTTTAACAGGCTTTTACCAAGCATTGTGTATCCTACACTTAGGCCTCCAATAACAGCAGAATGGTATACAAGGTTAGTAATAGTTTTTTCGGTGCTCATTTTTAAAAAATAAAATAATTATAATTATTAATAAAACATGAACTGCGATGATCTACTACAGCTTCAGGGCAGCCTAAACGTTCCTGAACTTATGATTACAAATGATCAAGTTGATGACCAAGCTATTATGCGCAAAAAGGAAGGGCTGTATTCTTTAGCAGCATGTGGAAAAACAAAACAGTACCTCGGAAATGAATTCAGCATAGAACAGATTCAACAGATGTCGCCACAAGACATTGTAAAGTATCACAACAGGTATGAAGCGCAACTGGGGTCAAGAATGGTAAAAAGTGTTGGGCAAACGGTTCTTAGTTTGTACACTAAACTAGATTTGCTCCCATTGATTCTGAACAAGATTTTATGTATGATTTAACGCAGGATCCAGTTTTAACAAAGTCATTAGAGTCTCTAGGATGTGATCTATATTACAGATTTGGAACATTGTTATCGCCATTAATCATGGGATTAATTACTTTTAATCATATAGATTTTGTTTCCCTTCAAAATGACCGAGCCAGAAAATCAGCAGAATCAGAAAACATTGAATCAGGTGGAGAAAGTGACCAGTAAAAAGCCTCCACATCCTGGGCGCGTTGCAGCAGGAAAAAAATTAGCAGAGTGGAACAAACAAAAAAAATTAATGTTCCGAGCACAGAATATAACTCATAATGAAAACATAACACCGCCAACGCCAACAGTTGTTTCAATGCCAGCTGTAAATACACAAGAACAAGTTGATTCAAGACCTACAACAACAGGGTTGTCTACAACACCAAAGTCATCATGGAATATTGAATTTAAAACAGTTGTCATTTTTGGCGTCATTGCTGCTGGGGTGGTTATTACGGTTATAAAATATATAAACAACGCCAGCAAAAACCAAAGCAGTCCAAAAAATCTCAGCCACTAAATACAGAAGCCGAACAAAAAAGCATGCCAGAACTGCCAACAACAAAATCTCATTTTGATCCATTTGATATGCAATAATATGTTAAGAACTTAATAAATAATTATAAGTGACTTGAATAAGAACTTGATAACGACTTGATGACGACTTGATGAAAACTTAAATAAGAACTTGATAAGAACTTGATGACGACTTGATAAGAACTTAATGACGACTTGATAAGAACTTAATGACGACTTGATGACGACTTGTTAAGAACTTGAATAAGTACTTGAATAAGTACTTGAATAAGAACTTGTTAAGAACTTGATGATGACTTGTTAAGAACTTGATGTTGACTTGTTAAGAACTTAAATAAGAACTTAAATAAAAACTTGTTAAAAACTTAAATAAGAACTTGAATAAGAACGTGATGCCAACTTGAATAAGAACCTAGAACAACTTAATGACGATTTTTTCATAAAACACAATTAATTGTTACATTCTTTTCCGGGGAGACAACTCCTCTTCACTTCTGAAGGGTTTGCTGCCTTTATGTAGTATCTAGGTCAGACATGTCTGGCCACGGCTTACTCAACTGCATAATTGCCGAGTCAAAGCGTCGCACTGTTTCCGGGTTCGTGTCGAGTTACACATAACGGAGTTGGGGCGTCGTTTACTGCAGGCCGCCACGCAGCATTGTATAAATTTAGACGGCTAAATTCCCCACCGGCGTCGTTTAGTGCAGGCGTTAGACGTCATTGTATAAATTTAGGCGGCTAAATTCCCCACCCCAAAATAATCTTTTCCCAATTTTATGTATTAAAAGCAGCATTTTTATATTCAATCTAATAAAGTGTTTAAAATAAATTTTATTAAAAAGTAGTGACTAAAAAGTAAGGTAAGATGCACTTTGTTAATTAGCTTTTGGTGTTGTTTTAACAAAATAAAAACAACTTTACTCTAGGCAAGTAGACACCATGTAATTGTAAGCGTTTGTTTGTGTACAGTATATATATAAATCTTGAAGATAACAACATTGGGGATATGCCTGCAGTAGTTTTAAATACTTGGTTGTCATGGTATTGCAAAAGTCTAAATTTGCCCTCTTCCCTGCCCTCTAGTGACTCTTCCCATTTCGTGTTTCGTTTGTCTGGGTCACTGGCGCGGCTATAAACGCCCGTAAACCACATGTGTTGTGTTGTCTGGGTCACTGACGCGGCTATGAACGCCCGTAAACCTATGGGAAGGACCACTAAAATGGGGGTGAGGGGATTGCCCAAATTAGACAAATAGAAAGCAGGCAAACAAGTATAAAAGTATACTACTGTTGGAAGCATATTCTCAAAACCCTTCACATCTGGCCGTGTTATATGTGACCCTCTGGGTCTGGCTTGGGGCCCTAGGGCGCCATAGGGTCTCAAGTGAGATCCAGAGGTGATCAGTAATGCGGCCAGATGTGAAGAGTTTTGCAGAAATTTTATTTCACATTTGATGAATGTATGAGTGAAAATGATGTTTATTGATCAAGAAAAACGAAGCAAAAATTAAAATCTGAAAAGTTTTCTAAATTAGTGTTAAAAACAGATAATCCTACACATTATGTATGTTTGTAAAGTGTTTACTATTAGAGAACTATAAAATAGGCACTCTGGGTAAGCCGGCGGAGCAACAGCGAAACCGGCTTCAGCCGGTTGGAGCTGGGCGGAGCTGGGTGAGCCAGAGTGCCTATTTTATAGTTCTCTCCACCCCTTTCGGCTGGAAAATCTGCCTACGCCACTGCATTTTGTTGTGTTGCTCTGTGTTGAACGACTTCAAGAGAATAAAATTTAACCTGAAAATGTTGATGTAATAAATCCGCTAAACATGACCAAGACGCGTTTCGACCTCTTAGGTCTTCTTCAGGCAAGATAAACAACACTCAGAACAACGAAAATGAAGAAAGAGCAATCACTTCTCTGGTCAAATTTGGCGCAAGATGGGCGTTGAATTTAAGAGAATACTGTTTCTGTTCAAATTTTGTGAAGAGATCCTAGTCAGCTTAGACTGACACTGCTTATCCCATACAAAAGAAAAAGCAACAAACAACAACAACAAAACCTGGTATAAATTTGTCGATTTCTTCCTGCAAAGCCTTAACGTTGCGTTCTGTTGCCGTGTCTTGACTGTATAATGAAAATGAATTGTTGAAAAAGTTGTTGGCTATCTTTGGAAGATCCGATTATTTTTGTTTATAGAGCTAAGCACCAGTTCGTGAGGGACAATGGCCTATACATGAAACTCTTCTCTCTCTCTCTCTCTCTCTCTCTCTCTCTCTCTCTCTCTCTGCCCGCCTGTCTGTCTGCCTGTCTGTCTGTCTGTCTGTCTGTATCTCTCTGACTCTATCTCTATCTTTCTGTCTACCTCTGTCTATCTGTCTTTCTGTCTGTCTTTCTGTCTGTCTTTCTGTCTGTCTCTCTGTCTCTCTCTGTCTTTCTTTCTTTCTTTCTCTCTCTTTCTCTCTCTCTCTCAGTCTCTCTCTCTCTCTCTCTCTCTCTCTCTCTCTCTGTCTCTCTGTCTGTCTCTGTCTGTCTGTCTCTCTTTTCTGTCTCTCTCGGTTTCTCTCTGTCTCTGTCTCTGTCTCTCTGTCTCTCTCTCTCTCTCTTCTCTCTCCTCTCTCTCTCTCCCTCTCTCTCTCCTCACCCTCTCCACGACTCTCTTCCTCTAGTCTCTTCCTTTCACCTACCACACAGAACGCGGATCTCTTCCGTCGTAGTTGTCTGCAACCGACCACCCCACACCATTTCCCTCGTACCCACATTACCCACAACCGCTCTTTATTTTCCCGGCAGCCGGCGTGTAATCTCATTAATTCTAGCCGTAATATTTTAAATCTAAGGGAGAGCAGAGCAGATTACATGCGGGAACGGGCCACTGAAGTATAATCAAATCCTGCAGATCTGCAGAGCGTGTCTAGGAAGAAAAAGAGAGAAGAGAGAGAGAGAGAGGAAGAGAGAAGAGGCAGACAGAGAGACAGACAGACAGAAGACAGACAGACAGAGACAGACAGACAGACAGATAGACACAGAGAGAGACAGACAGACAGGCACAGAGAGAATGAGGCAGACAGAGAGACAGACAGAAGGACAGAGAGAGAGACAGAGAGAAAGACAGACAGACAGAGAGAGAGAAGGGGGGGGGGTAGGGGGGGGGCAGGCAGACAGGCAAAGACAGAGGGAATCAAGCAGGCAGACAGGAACGAGAGAAAAAAAGAGGAAAGAAAGAGGAAAGAAAGAGGAAAGAAAGAGAAAAGAAAGAGGAAAAAAAAGAGGAAAGAAAGAGGAAAGAAAGAGGAAAGAAAGAGAAAAGAAAGAGGAAGGAAAGAGGAAAGAAAGAGGAAAGAAAGAGGAAAGAAAGAGAAAAGAAAGAGGAAGGAAAGAGAAAAGAAAGAGGAAAGAAAGAGGAAGGAAACGAAATCACAAACACAAAATGATCAAATGAATGGACAAACAAACAAAACGAAACAAAAACAGATACAAATTGAAAGTTAATTCATAAATATGTGAATAAATTAACAATAGACAGAGAAAGAGAAAAACAGAAAAAGAAAGCATGAACAAACAAACACAAGAAACAAGTAGATAAAAATTGAAAGTTGATTTGGCAAATAAATGAATAAATAATGGATGAAGAAAGAGAGAAAAAAGAAAAAGAAACAAAAGCAAGAAAGAAAATGTAATAAAACATAATTATGCAAACCAACGAAACTAGACGCTGACAACGAGAAAGGAAAAGATACACAGAATGCATCCATTAAAAAAAAAAAAAATTAGTCCTTACAGCAGCATCAAGTGGTGTGTGTGTGTGTGTGTGTGTGTGTGTGTGTGTGTGTGTGTGTGTGTGTGTGTGTCTGTCTGTCTGTCTGTCTGTCTGTCTGTCTGTCTGTATGTCTGTGCGTGCGTATGTGAGTGCGTGCGTTCATGCGTGCGTGTCTGCGTGCCTGAGTGCGAGCGTGCGCGTGTGTTTTTGTATGTTTGTGTATGAGTGAGCGCGCGTGCGTGCATGAGCGTGTGCGTGAGTGCGTGAGTGCGTGTGCGTTTGTGTCTCTTTGTGTGTGAATGAGCGTGCTTACAAGGGTATGTGTGTTTGTAGGCGCGCGCGCGCGTACGCGTGGCTGGGCGAACTTGTATTGCGCGCGTTATGGGATGTAACAGTATGCGTGTGGGGAAGGGGAGGTGGGTGGTAGGTGAGGGTGGGGGTGGGTGGGGTGGATATGGCAGAAAAAAAGGAGGATTGTGAGGGTGGGTGGGTGAAAACAGAAGATGAATGGTGGTAGTAAAGCGTCTAAACAGCACACAGGGAGGGGGGAGGGGGGGGGAGAGGATGAGCGGTGCGGGGGGGGGGGGGGAGGGGGGTAGGGGGTAGAGGAGGGGTGGTGGTGGTGGTAGTAGAGTAGGTGGGTATGCCAGGCCGGTTAAAAAGGAGGACGGGGGGGGGGGGGGGGGGGGGGGGGGGAGGGAGGCGGGCGGGGAGAAGGATAGCGGCAGCAGGAAAAAGAGTGTGTGTGTGGGGGGGGGGGGGGGGGGGGGGGGGGGGGGGGAGGGGGGGGGGGTCGGAGGGGTGGGGAGGGAGGCAGAGAAGGAATTTAGGCCATCTGGGGTAAAAGCTGAGTCAGCTAAAGAGGAAATGGAGAGGTGATAAACTTCACGCACTGCCTGGAGGGGAAAAAACACAAGAACAAAAAAACGAGAGAGAGAGAGAGAGAGAGAGAGAGAGAGAGAGAGGGGAGAGAGAGGAGAGAGAGAGAATCAGCTGGCCTCGGTCGGAAGCTGCTTGCTGCTTGCTGCTGCGTGCTTGCTTGCTGCTGCCTGAACTTTCAGTACAGTTGTGCGAAGGAGTGAGTCTTCCAGTTCATAGCGCGTGCGCATGCAGCAGCCGGTCACTGACTTGAAGACAAAGAGAGTTGAGAGAGTGCTGCCTCTGTCTGTCTGTCTGTCTGTCTGTCCTTGTATGTGTCTGTGTGACCCTGTGTCTTGTCTTCCTCCTGTCTTCATTTCTATTTTCTTTCTTTCTTTCTTTCTTTCTTTCTTCTTTCTTTCTTTCTTTCTCTTGGTCTTCCTGTTTTCTGTCTTCTGTTGTCTAGTCTGTTGTCTGTTGTCTCTGTCCTGTCTTGTCTGTCTGTCTGTGATCTGTCTCTGTCTCTGTCTGTCTGTCGCTCTCTGATCTGTCTGTCTGTCTCTGTCTGTCATTTTCTGTCTGTCTGTCTGTCTGTCTGTCTGTCTCTCTCTCTCTCTCTCTCTCTCTCTCTCTCTCTCTCTCTCTCTCTCTCTCTCTCCCATTGAAAGGAATGCGCACACAAAAATCATCATCATCAACATAATCATCAACATCATTGTTGAGAGAGAAGGGAGGAGGAGGAGAGAGAGAGAGAGAGAGAGAGAGAGAGAGAGAGAGAGAGAGAGAGAGAGGAGAGAGAGAGAGAGAAAGGGGTGGGGGGCTCTACTTTATGAAGACAATTTTTTTTTTTTTTTACGCTGACCATTGGGAAAATGGTCTTTCCAGCTAAGACTGAAAAGGTCCAGAAGCTGTCCATAGTGACCGCTGTCCCACTCGTAATGACTGTCCTCCTCAGCACCCCCCCCCACCACCACCCCTCTTCGGTGGTCCTGTAAGGTTTACCCAGTAACGATTACTCCTGTGGGTGACCCATCAGTTACAACACCCCCACCACCCACCCACCCCTTTCCCCTTCGATGACTCTGTATTGTTTACCCCATATTGGTGATGATCTGTTGATGACCCCCAATTGATGACCCAATAATTTTGTACCCCGCATCCATGATCACGTGTTTGCGATCCTGTATTGGCGACGTCATATTGATGACCTCTTTTGATGACCCCTTATTGATGCTCCCCCCCCCATCCCCCCCCCCCCCACCCCACCCCCCCCCACCCCCACCCCCTGTTGCTGACCTCGTCTTATTGGCCCCCATGTTAATGACCTCTCTCCATGACCCCTGTACTGATGACCCCCAGGTCCACGACTCGCTGTTGCTGACCCCCTTTTCATAACCATCCACCCCACTTCAATTCATGACTTGTGTTGATTAACGCTGTCGTTGGCCTTTGTCCCCCTTTGATGACCCCATACCGTTGACACCACTTTGATGACGCTGTTTTGATGACCCCTAAAGATTGACCCACAGTGTGGAACCTGTATTGATGAACTCGTATTGACGACTTCATTATGATGATCTTACCGATGACCCTTAACTATGTTTCCTTAAAGATGACCTGGTATTGGTGACCCCGTACATATGACCTTATATAGATGTCATCTTATTCAGATAGATGTTACATTATTGACGGACCTATGTGGATGATCGTCATTGACGACCCATATGGATGGTCTTTATTGACGACCCCACATGGATGACCTTTACTGAAGACCCCATATGGATGACCTTTGCTGAAGACCCCGTATGGATGACCTTTATTGACGACCCCATAAGGATGACCTTTATTGACGACCCCATATGGATGACCTTTGCTGAAGACCCCATAAGGATGACCTTTATTGACGACCCCATATGGATGACCTTTATTGACGACCCCATATGGATGACCTTTATTGACGACCCCATATGGATGACCTTTATTGACGACCCCATATGGATGGCCTTTATTGACGTCCTATATAGATGACCTTTACTGACGACCCCATATGGTTGACCATATATGGATGACCTTTACTGACGACCCCATATGGTTGACCATATATGGATGACCTTTACTGACGACCCCATGTGGATGACCTTTACTGACGACCCCATATGCATGACATTTATTGACAACCCTATACAGATGACATTTAGTGACGACCCCATATGGTTGACCTTTACTGACGGCCCCACATGGATGACCTTTATTGACAACTCCGTATGGGTGACCCTCATTGACGACCCCATATGGATGACCCCTACTGACGACTCCATATTGATGACCTTTATAGACGACCCTATAGAGATGACCTTTATTGACGACCCCATATGGTTGACCTTTACTGACGACCCCATATGGTTGACCTTTACTGACGACCCCATATGGATGACATTTACTGACGACCCCGTTTGGATGACCGTTATTGACTATCCTGTACTGAAGACGCCTAATAATGACTCTGTATTGATGACACTTTACTGATTATCCCGACTGACGGTCGTGTATTAACAATTACCTATCGATAACCCCGGATTTTCTACTCTCTCTTAATAACTCTTTTGACATCCCTTTGTTAATGACTCAATTGGTGATTCTATATTGTTGACACCTATTAATGAACCCTATCTGTGACACTTTCTTGGAGACCTTCTACTGATGAAAGGTTATTAATTAATCCCAAATTGTGAGACCCCTCTTGATCACATCTATTGATTACCCCATACTGATGACCTTGTTTATGACTTCTAATTGTCCCCCCTATGTTGTTTTTGCGAACACAGATTGAGTTGTATTCATAATCTTTCGGCTGTCATAAGCTAGTTGTAAAAAGATGTGCCCCAGAGTGGGTGTTTTTATTTTTACGATGGTTTCTTCTTCTTCTTCTTCTTCTTCTTCTCCTTCTTCTTCTTCTTTCTTCTTCTTCTTCTTCTTCTTCTTCTTCTTCTTCTTCTTCTTCTTCTCCTCCTCCTTCTCCTCCTCCTCCTCCTCCTCCTCCTCCTTCTCTTCTTCTTCTTCTTCTTCTTTCTTCTTCTTCTTCTTCTTCTTCTTCTTCTTCTTCTTCTTCTTTATACCTCATGAAGTAAACCACCAGAATATAGACGAATGAAATAAAAGGGCAAAGAGCAACATGACTGATTTGTCTACGTCTTCAATGAAAACAGTGGCGTTTTTAAAATTTTGAGAGAGAGAGAGAGAGAGAGAGAGAGAGAGAGAGAGAGAGAGAGAGAGAGAGAGAAGAGAGAGAGAGAGAAGAGAAAGAGAGAGAGAGAGAGAGAGAGAGAGAGAGACAGACAGACAGACAGACAGGCAAGGATATAGAGACAGACCGACAGACAACAAATCGACAGACGGACATACATACATACATACAGACCGACAGACAGACAGACAGACAGAGAGAGGGGGGAGACGGAGAGAGACGCAACATCAACAGAAAGAGACCAAACAGTGGGAATGACAGAAGCATTGGTACAGACTGAGTGAGAGACGGGATGTTAAATGAAGCCAGCAACACAAATCCCAAACAGCTGAATTCCGCTTCCTCTAACGTCCCTATTGGTCTGTCTGACTCATAGTAATGGGAGGGAAACTGCGAACCACTTGCCAAGGTCCCCTCCCCCTCCCCCCCCCCCCCCCCCCCCCCCCCCCCCCCCCCCCCCCCCCCCCCGCCCCATTTGAAGTCGCTGATGTGGCACAGA
>CM065724.1:46217964-46220464 GCA_033310375.1 Conus canariensis
GGTGGTCGAGATGAGGGTATCTTTCTATCACCAAAAGAGATGGTGGTTGGTTTTTGATTGAGGTCGTCTGCGCGCGGTAGTTTGGTGAAACACACGGCTGTTTTCAACCGTTTGTAGTCGTTTTGTTGTTGGTTTTATAGAGTCGTGTTGAATGTAGAGCTGAGTTGTTTGTGGGGTCGAATCCTGGCCAAGTCTAGCGATCGAAGCTTGCAACAGTATCCTTTTTTTTTTTAAATTTTGCATTAACTCGTCATGTCCAGAGCTGCTAGTGGCTGAAATCAGCCCCCCGCTCCCCAACCTCTGTGCGCTCTGTTCTGTATCTCCCCATCTCCTCTCCCCTCTCCTCTCTTCTTATCCCCCCCCCCCCTCCCGCCCATCTACTTTCTTTCTTAATGTGAATTCGCGCATACAAGATCAAGAACATAATACACAGATTCTGTTATCCGAATGTCCGCCTTTGGTTCAGTCATGGAAAAACAAAACAAGACAACAAGCGGAGGAGAAGTGATATAGGGGCTACTAAATTTTGAGCGTTGCGCAATACTATAATGCTGCGATGGGCGTTCAGACCTCAGACCTCAACACGGAGGAGGTGATTGAGTTGAACGTCCTTACAGCATGTCTCTGAGGGACGTGTTGTGTCCTGCAGCAAACTGCAGAACGAAGAGTTTGTTGTCTGTCTGACCTGGAAGCTGGCAGGCTTGGGTGAGGTCTGCATCTCCGTTAGGAAGAGGAACCCAGGGTAGTCGATTCATTCAAGGTCAAGTTGTTCATACGTGTGTAGTTGGTGTGGGGGAGGGGATGGGCATGGATGGGTATTTGGGGTGAGTGCGTGCATATCTGTGTGTGTGTGTGTGTGTGTGTGTGTGTGTGTGTGTGTGTGTGTGTGTGTGTGTGTGTGCTGCGTTTGCTGCGTGCTACGAGTGTGATATGTCTGTCGTGAGCGTGCATGTGTGGGAGCGAGGTGTATTGGTTTGTGTGTGTGGTGTGTTGTGTGTGGTGTGTGTGTGTGTGTGTGTGTGTGTGTGTGTGTGTGCGTGGTGGTGCGTGCGTGCGTGGTGGTGTGTGTGTGTGTGTGTGTGTGTGTGTGTGTGTGTGTGTGTGTGAACGCGTTTGCCTGCGTGCATGCGCGTGTGCATATGTATGTGCGTGAGCGTGCATGTGTGCGAGCGAGCGTGTATTGGCGTGTGTTGTGTGTGTGTGCGCGCGCGCGCGCGCGTGTGTGTGTGTGTGTGTGTGTGTGTTATGTGTGTGTGTGTGCTTGTGTGTGCGCGCGCGTTTGCCTGCGTGCATGCGCGTGTGCATATGTCTGTGCGTGAGCGTGCATGTGTGCAAGCCAGCGTTTAGTGTGTGTGTGTGTGTGTGTGTGTGTGTGTGTGTGTGTGTGTGTGTGTGTGTGTGTGTGTGTGTGTAAGATGCTTCGGCGCGCTCGCAGGATTGGCATCCAGACATCAGTCTGACAGCGAACGAGGTACATCCTGAACTACTGAACTTACCAGGTAGCCCACAGACTCAGGTGTGACGATCTGACGTGTCATTCAGTTATTGCGCCTGTTGCTATTCACTGGCTGAGTTGCGAGTTAGATAACCGCTTACATGACATGCTCGTTTCTGACTTCACTTCGTTCTAAGGCCTCTATTATCAGTCTGGGAGACGAGGGGGTGGGGGTGGGGGGTGGGGGGGGATTATTCATACAGCCATTTACAACGAATCTGTTTTCTATATTCGGTTGTCTGTGATGGGGGTGTGGTGATGTGGGGGTGAATGTGTGTGTGTTTATGTGTGTGTGTGTGTGTGTGTGTGTGTGTGTGTGTGTGTGTGTGTGTGTGTGTGTGTGTGTGTGTGTGTGTGTGTGTGTGACACGCGCAATCGAACGAGCATCTGAGAGAGAGAGAGAGAGAGAGAGAGAGAGAGAGAGACGAGCGCGCGCGCGGGCGCGCGCGCACACACACACACACACACACACACACACACACACACACACACACACACACACACACACACACACACACACACTCACACACGCGTGCGCGCGCGCACCAAAACAAAACACACACACACACACACACACACACACACACACACACACACACACACACACACACACACACACACACACACACACACACGGTGAAACAGCAAAAAAAATAAATAGAAAAACTGACAGACAGACAGACAGATATTAAGTCAGTGAAACAGCCAAAGAGATAAACAGGAAAACATACAGACATACAGACAGATATTAAGATAGACAGACAAACCAGCCGCCGTAGCGAAGTGGTTAGCGTCGCGGATCCCGGCTGGGAGGTCGTGCGTTCGAATCCCATCAGAGTCATGTGGGGTTTTCTGCCCCCACCGGCTCCTACCCAGAGTTGAGTTTGCTGCGCACTCAGTTGGGAAGACTGGGACCACACAGTCGAGTTTCATCCACTTAATGGATGCGTTTCTGAGAGTGTTGCTCAAATTTCCTGACCAACACTGCAGGTGCCTGTATCTCTC
>CM065724.1:46240464-46247964 GCA_033310375.1 Conus canariensis
TGAGATCCGCCTGTCTACCAACAACTCTGTAGGTCCTGAAAACTGCTGCGAGACCAAAAGCGTGACGTCACAAAGTCTAATGACGTCACTTCCGTCCACCGCCATTAAACAGTCATTTCCGTTAACCGCTATTGCACTGTCAGTTTTGTCCATCGTTGTTGCGCCGCTTGTTCTTTCCATCGTTATTGCGCCATCGCTTTTGTTCATTGTTATTGCGCAGTCACTTCCGTCCATGGCTGAGGCAACGTCACTTCCGTCCATTACTCTTTTTATGATTCTGTCATTTCAGCGAATTATATCGGTTATATTCTTGGTCATCCTCTTTCTTTTGTTCTTCGCTAGAACTCCAAAATTTGATGCAATTTTTTTTCTATCCGCCAAGAAATTTGATTTGTCGCCCGCCTCTGGTGCCTTGTCTTTTAACAAGATTACGCAAAAACTGCTAATGCAATTTTAACGAAATCTTGTAAACAAATTGAATGTGACCAAAGGATAAACTCGTTAAAATTGGTTACTGTTTCGTGATCCGAATACAACTGCAGTTTCATAATCCATTCGACTTTGGTGAAGTTCTGTAACTTTCCAATTGCCCCTGTAGTTTCATACCTGATCGTCTATAATCCCCACCATTCTTTTGATAGGTAGCCACATTCCGTCTTCGACAATATTATGGTTATTACGGTCCTGACTGATCCTCCTAACAGCAGTATCTATGACAAGTATTTGCACCGTACATAACACACGCACGAGTGACACTCGTCATTTAACTTGCTATCAAAACACACGTGCGTGTGGAAGTGCGTGAGTATTTTCCCCTTTACTCGTTGCTAATAGTACGCTGCTAGTTTGTAAATTGCTCCCCTTGGCACTACGGCTGTGAAAAGCTAATGCCTAAAAAAAAAAACCCTCTCTCTCTCTCTCTCTCTCTCTCTCTCTCTCTCTCTTACAGTCAATGCTGCTGTCCAGGACCGAAGATGGAGAACGCACAGGATCAGTACCTTCGCCTTTTGCTACTCGTTGTTCATTGCGCACACTGAAGGCGTTCTGTGCTTCCTGTCGGTCTAACTGGCTCTGTGTCTGTCTCCTATTCACAAGCTGGCTGTCAGTCTCCCACACTTCGCAACTGGTAGAGTCAAACTGTCAAGATTGAAGAACACACACACACACACACACACACACACACACACACACACACACACACACACACACACTCACACTCACACACACACACACACATACACACACATACACAGACACGCGCACGCACGCACGCACGCACGCACGCACGCACACACACACATATATACACACACACACACACACACACACACACGCGCGCGCGCGCGCGCGCGCGCGCGCACGGTGGTTCAAGCGAAGACAAAGGCTACGTGTAGACAGTAAGGCGACCGCTCTGAACAGTAAACAAGAAGTTGACATACCGTAGTAGTTTGAGACCTGTCAGTTGAGCAATTCTCTCGCTAGGAAGATGGTAGTTGTTTGCGCTAGGGAAGGGGACTCCGACAGAGGCAAGGATAGGTAATGTTGCTGATAGCCCAGCCGACTACAAAGCGCCATATCAGGGCTGTCACTGCGTTGAAGTCATTAAAAAAAAGAAAGAAAGAAAATCTCGCTCACACAATTCCAACAGAGGCAAATAGAGGGGAAAATGATGAGATGCATCTGTCTCTTCTACATCTTTGGTAGCACGACTGAACGGATAGTTTTCATTTTCAGATTAAGTGGGTTTTTGTTGTTGTTGTTGTTGTTGTTTTTGCTTTTTTTCTATCTTCATTAATGGCATTTCTGTCTTCATTAATGGCAGACGTTAAAAGTGATCTGAGTGTTTAATGCTTTCGGTCGGATATAGAAGTGAAATTCTGTGCACATAAAATGATGCTGTAACAGGAAACCACATTGATAATTCAAAACACACATCATCTCTCTCTCTCTCTCTCTCTCTCTCTCTCTCTCTCTCTCTCTCTCTCTCTCTCTCCTCCCCCCCCTCTCACTCTCTAGCACTCAGAAATACAAGCACATACTTATACAAGCACATACTTACGTACGAACGGTCTCTCACTCACTCTCTCTCTCTATCTCTCTCTTTCTCTCTCTTAAACACACACACACACACACACACACACACACACACACACACACACACACACACACTAACACTAACACTAACACATACATATGGAGAGAGAGAGAGAGAGAGAGAGAGAGAGAGAGAGAGAGAGAGAAGACAGACAGACAGACAGACAGACAGACAGACAGACTGGCAGACAGACAGACAGACAGACAGACAGACAGACAGACAGACAGAGAGAGAGGAGAGAGAGAGAGAGAGAGAGAGAGAGAGAGAGAGAGAATAACAAACAGGATCAGTTTCGTTTCCCTTCTTACCCTTACACCTTCCAAGAAGCAGACCCACTTCATTGCGAAATACGACAAAGAGAAGACGAACAGTCTCTGCGTGGGTGGAGGAGGAAAACCCAACGTCAAACACTGTAAACAGTTTTCGAAAGTCACACACACACACACACACACACACACACACACACACACACACACACACACACACACACACACACACACACTCACACACACACACACACACACACACACACACACACACACACACACACACACACACTCACACACACACACACACACACACACACACACACACACACACACACACACACACACACAGATGTATGCGGATACACCCATCTACACCCACAGCATGAAGCACAGGTGCATATGCATGTGCACACACACACACACACACACACACACACACACATACACACACACATTCATTCATTCATTCATGCACGCATGCATGCACGCACGTACACAACACACACACACACACACACACACACACACACACACACACACACACACACACACACATGTATGCAGATACACCCATCTACACTCACATCGTGAAGCACAGGTGCACATGCATGTGCACACACACTCACGCGCGTGCGCGCGCGCACACACACATACACACACACAAACATCCATGCACGCATGCATGCACGCACGTGGACACACACACACACACACACACACACACACACACACACACACACACACACACACACACACACAGGTATGCGGATACACCCATCTACACTCACTGCGTGAAGCACAGGTGCACATGCATGTGCACACACACTCACGCGCGTGCGCACGCGCATACACACATGCACACAAACATTCATTCATGCGCGCATGCATGCACGCACGTGGACACACACACACACACACACACACACACACACACACACACACACACACACACACACACACACACTGAAATCAGTCATTGTGTTCATTGTACATGTCATAGGCGGGTGTAGCTATGTAAGCTTATTCGCCGAATGCTGTAAATTTTCCAAACGATTGGTAGAAAGAGGAGTCGGTAATCACCTGCAGGAACGCTGAATCCTTTTAAGCGTTCTGGGGAAATAGTCAGGTTTCATGTCCATTTGAACCGTCGGTAATCATGGCAGATCGTAAGACGGCATAATAATGCAAATAACTGTCTCAAAACAGTGGGGGTTAGGGGTTTATCTAACTCAACACTGATATGTAAGAACGACAACACGTGAAGAAAGGCCACTAAAATGAGACGTTTCCCGTTGGGTGCCAACTGGAAACGAACTCGAAATGTTTTAGGCTACTGTGAATGCGGTGCACCGCTACTTACTCTAAAACGGAGTTGATGGCACCTTTCCGCTCCTGTCTGAACAGGGAGCTTTGGCAGTGTGACTCTTTACAGACAAAACGGTTATCGTCCATAACGGGGCCTAGTGGATAGTTCGTTCCGTATAAGTCAGAAAATGCACCACTGAAGTGACAGGGCAGAGTCTTCTCTCCTGCTTGACCTTGCGGAGACCTGACCTTGATGTGTGTTTTTTTGTTTGTTTGTTTGTTTGTTTGTTTTTTCGGATTGCAAGTACTAGCACTGGGGCAGGACGAACGCACCTGCTTCGGCTGTACCTAGGGTAACCTGGATGATGAGAGTTATGACACTGGGAAACATGCATACATTGAGGCCGTCAAGGAAATCGGTTAACATGAATTGCGAAAGCCATGGCCTGAATGAGATAACGAAGACTGTGATGTGAGCGGAGATAGAGAGGGTGGGGAACTGTGGGTGATGAGGGGGGGTATAGCAGTGGAGAGGGGGCGCTACACTCAAGTCGTGTGGCGCCAAACGGGAAGGTCGCACGCCACTTGCTTCAGCTCCGGTAACAAAAGAGAATTCTGTTGAAACCAAATATTGTCGGGAGTAGGGGGTGTCATGCAAGTGTGTGTGTGTGTGTGTGTGTGTGTGTGTGTGTGTGTGTGTGTGTGTGTGTGTGTGTGTGTACGCGCCGCGTGTGTGCTCGCAAGTGTGCGCACAAGCGTGCGTGTACGTGAGAGAGGGAGAGAGAGAGACAGAGAGAGAGAGAGAGAGAGAGAGAGAGAGAGAGACAGACAGACAGACAGACAGACAGACAGAGACAGAGACAGAGAGAGAGAGCACAAAGCTTACGTGACGTTACATTCATGTGTGTGTGTTGTGTGTGTGTTGTGTGTGTGTGTGTGTGTGTGTGTGTGTGTGTGCGTGCGTGCGTACGTGCGTGCGTGGTGTGTGTGTGGTGTGTTGTGTGTGTGTGTGGTGCACGCGCGCGCGCGCACCAAGGATGGTAACTGCAAACGGGAATAACCATGCATGTGTGTGTGAGGAGGAGGCCTTCTCCAGACTCCGTTCATCGACATGTGTCACATATTGTCCATTGTACATCTCTGTAAAGTTGCTGTTTACGATTTGGTATCTCTGTTGCTCTTACAATTTCATTGAATACTGTACAGCACTACAGCGACACCTGTTGACATTCCGTATTTCCATATTCTATAAAGGAAAAGTACACGGAGAGTAATTCATTCAGTCTGTTGTAGAATGCCTTCCCCTGGAGGGAAAAGCACCTGGTTTTAACACATAAACTCACTTCCTTACAACATGTTTATTCAAACACAAGCGGATTCCAATCTATTGACTATTTTTTTCCTGGTGTATTACTGTAAACAAGCCTATTTCAAATGGCGGTGGGAAGGGGAGTGGTGTTGCTGGGGGGAGGGTGTTGGGGGGAAACGGCGGAGGAGTGGGAAGCTTACTTTTTAATAATGATAATAATGAATACTTATATAGCGCCTATTCTCGGCTAGAGACCAAGCTCTAAGCGCTTTACAATCAACACTCGCTTACACAACGGGTTGCCTACCTGGGTAGTGCCGACTGAAGAGCTGCCAGCTGGTGCTTCATTCAGTCGTTTCCCGTGTCATCCATTCAATATCGTTCAATATCGTTCACTCAGTTTCCTTACTTCCTTCATTCTTTCCATTTCTTACGCAGGGTGCATGCTGTGTGTAACGTGTCATCCATACCAACGGCCAAACTGGCCTACTCTTCCGAAAGTTGGTGATGGGATTTTACGTGTGTGCAAGATATTATGCGTGCGTTCACACACGGAACCTCGGTTTATAGTCTCATTCAAAGGACTGTATGGGAAATGGAGGCAGAACCAATGTTAACTCCGAGGGAAAAATCCCCCTTTACCGAAACGGCCCCGGCGGAGATTCGAACCCGCAACCCCAGGATCACCAAGATGTGGATCCGGACCAAAAGTATCATCCAAGATCTGTTCAACCTGGCAGTGGTCTGCGGTCTCCCGGGCTCCCTGTGAGTTGTTGTTCGTCAACCGATAATGTTTGTAATGAATCGATGGTGTGCGTAATGTTTGGAATGTTTTGTTGATTACTCCTTCAGTGTCCGGTTATGTGTAGGCCTATAACGCGTACTCGTAAACATTTTTTTTTTCCAAACCAGTGTTGTTCTGTTGATCGAGAGGATCGAGTTTCACATGATTTGTAGGACAGTTCTTAATGTTTTAAAGCCTCTACAAATCTTAAACTCATTGATCCTGTCGTCTTAGGTTTTAATCTGTTTCTTCATTACCTGTAAATCCTGCGCGCTGTTGCCTTACAGCTTTGAAGATGTGGTCTGGCGCACGATGGTTAATCCGTTCGCGTGACAACTCCTTGGTAAAACGGAAGGTGAAAATAAAAACTGAATATTATCAAAGCACATACGTCCACTGATCATAAAGGAATCTGTATAACCGTCATTTTTTGCGATATGTTTTGTAAGATGATGCGGTATGTTCACAACCTTTCATCTGGAGGATTAGATAAACAGAAATAATTCTCTCTCTCTCTCTCTCTCTCTCTCTCTCTCTCTCTCTCTCTCTCTCTCTCTTCTCTCTCTCACTCACACACACACACACACACACACACAAAACAAAACCAAAAAAACAAAAGCAAACAAACAAACCAACAAAAAACAGGTAACTCAATGTTTAGTAACATGTAGAACAGTGTATTTTGATTTTTTTGTTTGTTGAAAACGTGCTGTATAATGTGACTGGGTCCATTTGTGTGCTTTGAAACACTTCCTAGGAGTATGTAAGAGACATATCACAATGATTTTGCTAGTGGCGACAGTCGAAGATATCCAATGATTATGAAGTCTGTACTTCGAAGTGTAAAACATTGAACTAAGTTCCATCTTGATGGCAGGGGCAAAATGAGTGCGCAACCAATGTAAAGTTGTTTGCATGATGAGTGCAAGGAATTCTGGGTTTAATCCTGTGTTGTGTGACGTTCACACACAAATACATTAAGACAGACTAGCAAGCAGGCCACTACATTCCTCCTATCAACACGTGTTATCGGGGCGTTGCTGGCTTTTGGATACTGAACGGCCTTTGAATGCTAAGCAAACTCGACCTGTTAAAAACAACACACAACAACAAACAACAACAACAAACTGAAACCGCAGTGAATTCTGAAAATACTCCAACTCAAAGTATGAAAAACACTGATGACGTGTTCTTCTTCAAAGCTGACGCTTACTCGAGCTGACGTAGGTCAATTATTTTACGTACCAAGATTGCCGTTAAAAGAACACTGTCATACTTTTGTTTCATTCTCATTCGCCTCGTTCGTTATGCTCAGGCTCTAATCTCCCTTGAATCTGCCTAGCTGCCGCCACGGTATGCAGAAACAGACATGGGACGGTGGGGGTGGGGAAAGGGGGGGGGGGGGGGGGGGGGGGGGGGGGGGGGGATGGGGATGGAAGGTGGAGGGGAGAGGTGGGATGGAGATGGGATGGACGACCATAGAAACAGACTGGATGAGTAATATGTAACCTGACTCTCATGGTAGGAGATTCGGAGACAGGCATAGACCGACACAGAGTGTGAAAGAGACGCTGAGACCAATATAGAGATAGAGACAAAGACAACTATTAAACCAGCATGATTTTTATGCCATTTACTTTAACTCCCTCCTTCCTGCCCCTCCCCCCCCACCCCCCTCTTCCCTGCATCCCAATTATCCATTACACACGCACCTCTCTCTCTCTCTCTCTCTCTCTCT
>CM065724.1:46267964-46277964 GCA_033310375.1 Conus canariensis
CTGGTAAATGTAAAAAAAAATGAGCATTAAGTATTTTGGGTGAGATAGGCACGACTCGGGGCTCACTGGTGAGGAATGAAACGTACAGCGTTGTCTCCACAAGTAAAACTAAAATAGTTTTTTTTTTAAATCTTTGTTATCATGCGCATGGCGAAGTCGGTGGAAGCGCCGATTTGGTATTGAAATGTTGCGAGTGAGACTAATTCTGGCACCTGGCATAAAACTTGGTTGATTTGATGCCGGTCTTTGCGTGTTCTCGTTCACGTGTAGTGCAAGACAGGAGGATTCCATGCCCTAAATCTCATCGAATGGTTATTCCCATCTGTCTTCTCTTTACTTGGGGTGTAGACAGTAACTAACTAAAATTGTCTTTGAATCGTTGACAGGCTGTTGAGAGTATATCACAATGCAGTCTGTCTTACAGACTCAGCATGTCGGCGGTAACATTCTGAGTAGCGCGCGCGCGCGCGCGCGCGCGTGTGTGTGTGTGTGTGTGTGTGTCTGTGTGTCTGTGTGTGCGTGTGCGTGTGTGTGTGTGTATGTGTGTGTGTGTGTGTGTGTGTGTGTGTGTGTGCGTGTGTGTGTGTATGTGTGTGTGTGTGTGTGTGTGTGTGTGCGTGCGCGCGCGCGCGCGCGCGCGCGCGCGCGCGCGCGCGTGTGTGTGTGTGTGTGTGTGTGTGTGTGTGGTGGGTGTGTGTCTTTGCGGAACTAGAATAATAATAACTTATCATCTTTCTTTTCCTTCCATTAGAAAGGTCCGAATGATTGCTAAAGAAATTACATCTCTTTAGTTTCTCCATTGAAATTTTCGCTGTGACTGGAAAATCAATTATTACTCTTGAATTTTCTCCACTGAATTAACCGCTGAATAGATAAAACTCACTCTTTTTTTTTTTTTGCCTTTGCTTCTAAATCCCTTGCCCTTTATTTCTATGACAGTGCCATGCCGATTACACCTGGGTTAGACCTCTGGTGTGAACACTTGTTGCCCAGGTATACCGGTGATAACTCTGGTGTGAACACTGTTTGCCCATATATACCGCTGATAACTCTGGTGTGAACACTTGTTGCCCATGTATACCGGTGATAACTCTGGTGTGAAAACTTTTTTGCCCATGCATACCGGTGATAACTCTGGTGTGAACACTTTTTGCCCATGCATACCGGTGATAACTCTGGTGTGAACACTGTTTGCCCATGTACACCAGTGAGGCCTCTGGTGTGAACACTTTTTGCCCATGTATACCGGTGATAACTCTGGTGTGGACACTCTTTGCCCATGTATACCGGTTATAACTCTGGTGTGAACACTGTTTGCTAACGCATACCGGTGTGATAACTCTGGTGTGAAAACTTTTTGCCCATGTATACCGGTGATAACTCTGGTTTTAACACTTTTTGCCCATGTATACCGGTTATAACTCTGTGTGTGAACACTGTTTGCCCATGCATACCGGTGATAACTCTGGTGTGAACACTGTTTGCCCATGCATACCGGTTATAACTCTGGTGTGAACACTTGTTGCCCATGCATACCGGTGATAACTCTGGTGTGAACACTGTTTGCCCATGTATACCGGTTATAACTCTGGTGTGAACACTGTTTGCCCATGTATACCGCTGATAACTCTGGTGTGAACACTTGTTGCCCATGCATACCGGTGATAACTCTGGTGTGAAAACTTTTTGCCCATGTATACCGGTGGTAACTCTGGTGTGAACACTTGTTGCCCATGTATACCGGTGATAACTCTGGTGTGAACTCTTTTTGCCCATGTATACTGGTGGTAACTCTGGTTTTAACACTTTTTGCCCATGTATACCGGTGATAACTCTGGTGTGAACACTGTTTGCTCATGCATACCGGTCATAACTCTGGTGTGAACACTTTTTGCCCATGTATACCGGTGATAACTCTGGTGTGAACACTGTTTGCCCATGCATACCGGTGATAACTCTGGTGTGAACACTGTTTGCCCATGCATACCGGTGAGAGCTCTGGTGTGAACACTTTTTGCCCATGGATACAGGTGGTAACTCTGGTGTGAACACTTTTTGCCCATGGATACCGGTGATAACTCTGGTGTGAACACTTTTTGCCCATGTATACCGGTGATAACTCTGGTTTTAACACTTTTTGCCCATGTGTACCCGTGAGACCTCTGGTGTTAACACTTTTTGCCCATGTATACCGGTGATAACTCTGGTTTTAACACTTTTTGCCCATGTGTACCGGTGAAAGCTCTGGTGTTAACACTTTCTGCCCATGTGTACCTGTAATACCTCTAGTGTTAACACTTGTTGCTCATGTGTACCGGTGAGACCTCTGGTGCTAACACTTGTTGCCCATGTGTACCGGCGAGACCTCTGGTGTTAACACTTTTTGCCCATGTGAACCGGCGAGACCTCTGGTGTTAACACTTGTTGCCTATGTGTGCCGGCGAGACCTCTGGTGTTTACATTTTGTGCCTATTATACCGGTGAGAGCGCTGGTGTCAACACTTTTTGCTTATGTGTACCGGTGAGAGCTCTGGTGTCAACACTTTTTGCCCATGTGTACCGGTAAGGCCTCTGGTGTTAACACTTTTTGCCCATGTGTACCGGTGATAACTTTGGTGTTAACATGTTTTGCCCATGTGTACCCGTGAGATCTCTGGTGTTAACACTTGTTGCCCATGTGTACCGGCAATACCTCTTGTGTTAACACTTGGTGCCCATGTGTACCGGCGAGACCTCTGGTGTCAACACTTTTTGCACATGTGTACCGGTGAGACCTCTGGTGTCAACACTTTTTGCACATGTATACTGGTGAGAGCTCTGGTGTCAACATTTTTTGCACATGTATACCGGTGAGAGCTCTGGTGTCAACATTTTTTGCACATGTATACCGGTGAGATCTCTGGTGTCAACACTTTTTGCGCATGTATACCGGTGAGACCTCTGGTGTCAACACTTTTTGCACATGTATACCGGTGAGAGCTCTGGTGTCAACACTTTTTGCGCATGTATACCGGTGAGACCTCTGGTGTCAACACTTTTTGCCCATGGATACCGGTGGTAACTCTGGTGTGAAGACTTTTTACCCATGTATACCGGTTATAACTCCTGTGTGAACACTTTTTGCACATGTATACCGGTGCGACCTCTGGTGTCAACACTTTTTTTTTTACCACTGGTGTACCAGTGAAATCAGCCTTGCCCAGTGCCCGGGCACTGTTCATGGATGCTCAACCACTACTTAGGTATTTGACGATTTGCATTCTCATTATGATCATCATTATTATTATTGTCATTATTATCATATTATTATCATTATATCATCATCATCATCATCATCATTATTATTGTTATTGTCATTATCATCGTCATTATTATTATCATATTGTTATTGTTGTTATCACCATCATCATCGTCATTGTCATCATCATCATCATCATCATCATCATCATCATCATCATCATCATCATCGTCGTCGTCATCACTATTATCATCATCGCCATCATCATCATTATTATTATAATTAATTATTTATTTACTCCATTCTGTTAGACCCTCGATCTACTTTGATAATCGGAATTTTCTATTTGATAAACCCAGTTCTAATACCTGAAACTAATTTTGTCTATCTATCTATCTGTCTATCTATCTATCTGTCTGTCTATCTATCTATCTATCTGTCTGTCTATCTATCTATCTATCTATCTATCTATCTATCTATCTATCTACTATCTATCTATCTTTATTCTCTCAATCTATCTGTCTGTGTATCTATCTATCTATTTGTCTGTCTGTCTACTTTCAGTCTGTGTATCTGTCTGTCTATCTATCTATCTATACCATGATGGCATGTGTTGCTGTGTTGGGTTACAGCAGCAGACTGCAGCGCCTACTACCACTGATACCACAATAGATAGTGAGTGAGCGGAGCCTGAATGCTGGAGCCCAGAGTCATGCAGGCAGTACATAGTTCATTAACTGGAGGACCTCCTCCTCTTCTCTGAACGCGGCAGACTCCGTGGTAGACTTGGGGCCAATAAAGAGCGTGATTGTCACTGAGAGTCTCCAACTCCCTCCTCATAACAACCCCCCCCCCCACCCACCCACCTCCTCTCTCACTCTTCCCCTCCCTCCTCCCCCATCCCCCCTTCCCATTCTGCTCTTCCTCCTCCCTATACTCCTTGTTTACAAAGATAAGGTTTCACTCAGCGGATTGCACTTCGAGTTAACTGGTGAAAAAAAAAAGATAATAAATGAAAAACAGTAAACAAGTTGGGTATTTTTTGCTCCCATAAGAAAACCTAACACAGAGTAACTTTTATTCAAGACTGGCACAGCCTTAGAGTCCAAATCTTTGCCAAGTCATTACTATGAAGATAGTTCAGTTGTTGGCCTGCGCTTGTTTTTTCCCCCACTATTAGATTGTTCGTCTATGTATTTGTCTGACTTTATTCAAGTTTAAAAGGCTGTGCCAGTCTTGAATAAAAGTTACTCTGTGTTAGGTTTTCTTATGGGAGCAAAAAATACCCAACTTGTTTACTGTTTATCGTTTACTGTTCCCTGCCTCATTTCATTTCCGATCCTAATAAATGAAAGTCAAGGCCGGACGAGGAAGAGAGGGAAGATAGAGGAGCAGGAGGAGGAGGAGGGTTGGGCCGGAGTGGGGGTTGGTGGACGAGGTAGAGGTACAGATCGGGGTGGGGGTGAAGGTTGGGGGGTTGGGGGGGGGGGTAGGGGGATCAGACCAAGTCACTAGTTTCTGGGAAACAATGTGCAGTGACTGGTTTCAGCTTCACCGTGTCATCTTGACCCCCCTCCCCGCCCCCCCTCTCTCTCTCTCTCTCTCTCTCTCTCTCTCTCTTCTCTCTCTCTCTCTCTCTCTCTCTCTCTCCTTTTATATATGTTTATTACATGTCTTAAAACTTACTCTTCTTGCATAGAAAAAACAATTCTGTTTGAACAATAATGATGAACAAAATGACTGGTATGACAAAGAATGCAAACTAAGTAAAAGAAAGCAAAAGGATTGCCACACACATTTCGGCAAACGAAGGATAGTTCTGATCGTGATGCCTACTGCATAGCTATGTGAGAGTATAAGAATTTGCTAGAATGTAAAGAAAATCAGCATAATGAATTAATGTTAGCGTCGTTAGTTGATTCTAAAAGTGATCAAAGGGATTTTGGGGGGAAAACGTCCATAAAATTTCTTCTAAACGAAAGCAGCCGCGTAACAATATAACAATTTGATGATTGGTATAAACACTTTAAACAGTTGCTTGAAACAAATTTAGAAAACGAATTCACTTTAGTATCTAACGACAACATTAAAGGAAAACTCTTTCGGTGTATTCATAGTACGTACACTACTGTCAGAGCTAGAATTCGCTCTGGTGCAAAATTGACAGACTTTAAACTGCACCCGTGGGGTAAAACAAGGGGATGTTACAAGTCCGGTGCTGTTCTCTTTATTGATAAATGAATTAGCAATAGAAGTGATTAGAAATGGGAGGCATAGTGCAACAATTACGCATGATTATTTTGAACTATTCATATTACTTTTGGCGGATGACGTAGCTCTTCTGTCGGAAACAATAGTTGGGCTGCAGACGCAACTAAATAGTCTAAATAGGGCAGCAACAGCACTCCATCTGAATGTGAACATGAATGAAAGTAATATAGTTGTATTTGGAAAAGGTGGATACTTAGCAGCAAGTGAACATTGGACTTACAATGGAATTCTTATGCCTGTTGTTAATGTTTATAAATATTTAGGCATCTATTTTTCAACACGGTTGAGATCTACTGTTTCCTGTCAGAAACTTGCCTGCAGAGTGACGTATGCGTTGTTATGTTTAATGCAAACATTACATAAGTTCAAAAATGCAATTCTCTTGCTGTATATTTAAAACTATCTGATGGGCAGATACAACCAACTGGTCAGGACAGGGCTGAATTGTGGGGCTAAGTAATGCTGCACACCTCTGTGAAAAAGTACATCTCTTTGCTCTTAAAAAGGTTTTTTTTGTTTTTGTTTGTTTGTTTGTTTGTTTGTTTGTTTTTTTTTTTTTTTTTTTTTTTTTGGGGGGGGGGTTCAAATACAAACACCGAATGATCTGGTGTTTGGAGAGACAAAACGATACCCTATTTACATAAATTCTGCCGTTAGGTGTATGCGCTACTGGTTAAAGTTGACAAGAATGGACAAGTCAAGATTACCGCCAAAAGCACATAGAACGTTATTTGAGTTAGTCTCTCGTGATAAAACTGCGCGTCTAACATTCGCTGTAAGTTATACATGTTTGGGTTTGGATATGTGTGTTTAAACAAAGTGTTGAGGGAGTGGAACAGTTTCTCGCTGTCTTTAAAGAAAGAGTAGTACTTTGCAGATAGCAAGAATGGTATTTTCCTGTCAAGAACAGTGACAGATTTGGTGTATATAAGACTTTCTGTACAATAGCAATCAATAAAATGCATTTAACGTTGAATCTAGACAAACATGTGAAGATTATTACAAGAAGATTCAGATTGGGTATTTCAGATATTGCTGTACATAGATATCGATACGAACAACATACCCCTGTTGATTTAATTTGTCCATTGTGTAAAGAAGAGAGAGAAAACGAAGCGCATTTTGTTCTGTGATGTCCTTTACTAAACGAAAGAAGGTAGCGTTATATACATTTAAAATACTATAGATTTCCAAATCTGTTCAAATTCAGTTTACTTCTAGCTTCTAATAATGAACGAACAACTAGAAATCTGGCCATTTACCTTTATAAAGCATTTAAGTTATGATCTGTTCTTGTTTCTTAATGTATGGTCTTGAATCAGTTCTAAACGTTTAAAGGATTGAATGATTTCCAAATGCACCCCTTCACAAGGGGCAATGGCCTACTTGTGAATAAAATATCCGTATCCGTCTCTCTCTCTCTCTCTCTCTCTCTCTCTCTCTCTCTCTCTCTCTCTCTCTCTCTCTTTATATGCTCTGAGTATATGAGATGATAGCTCCCCCTCCCTCCCACCGCACTCTAATGATTTTATATTCTCTCAATATACAAAATAATCACTCTCTCTCCTATATATGCACGCACATACACAAATATACACACAAACGCACGCGCGCGCGTACTTGCGTGCATGCGTGCGTGCGCGCGCGCCTGCGCGCGCGCGTGTGTTTCTCTGTGAGTGTGTGTGTGTGTGTGTGAGTGCGTGTGTGCGTGCATGCATGCGTGCGCGAGCGCACGTGTATGTGCGCGCGCGCGCGCGCGCGCGCGCGTGTGTGTGTGTGTTTGGGCGTACGTGCACACGCGCGCTAATGTATGCATTTGTGTTGTATATGTTTATGTGTGTGTTTGTCTGTTTGTTCGTCTGTTTTTGTATGTGTATGCGCGCGAGCGTGCTAGCGCCCCCCCCACCCCCTCCGCCCGTGCATACACATCACACACACACACACACACACACACACACACACACACACACACACACACACACACACACACAAACACACTATCTCTCTCTCTCTCTCCCTCCCTCTCTCTCTCTCACAGACACAGACACACACACAGACACAGACACACAGACAACGCAGACACACACACACAGACACATACACACCACACACACACACACACACACACACACACACACACACACACGCACACTCAAACACACGCGCACGTACATACGAGCGCGCGCGCGCGCGCGCACACACACACACACACACAACAAACACACACACACACACACACACACACACACACACACACACACACACACACACACACACACACATTCACACGGAGTTGCGCGTGGTCGTCCAGAGACCATCAAACGAGTTGAACATACAAATGCTTGTCTGGCAAAGCCAATGACATACAACACTGTAGCATTTCACAATTGACATTGTCAGTCAAAGTCAGGTCAGTTTCGTGTTTTTTCCGTCTCCGTTCATTTCATCAGTCTCTCTCTCTCTCTCTCTCTTCTCTCTCTCTCTCTCTCTCTCTCTCTCTGGCGTATATCTACATTCGGACGCATGTGCGCGCACATCGCAGTCGTCAATCTGTCACCTCTCTACTATACTTGGCAATATCCACCTTCTCCTTCACCAGGGTACACACACACACACACACACACACACACACACACACACACACACACACACACACACACACACACACGACACACACACACACACAACCACACACCACACACACACACACACACACACACACACACACACACACACACACACATGTGCGCGCGGACTCTTACTCACACACAGTGTTATATTTGATTTTCTCTCTCACCCTCAAATATTATCAGGTTTGGATAAGATGTATTTCTCAGGAAATAAAAGACAATCGACATCAGAGTGATAAATGCCTTTCTTTTTAAGTCATCATCATCATCATCATCATCTCTCTCTCTCTCTCTCTCTCTCTCTCTCCTCCTCTCTCCTCCTCTCTCTCTCTCTCTCATTGCTGGAAACACTCCTCTCTCTCTCTCTCTCTCTCTCTCTCTCTCTCTCTCTCTCTCTCTCTCTCTCTCTCTTAACGCTCGTTTGCTGCAAACTGATAACCCGAGCTACTCCAACGATGTCAGAGAGGAACTCTTAGCGATAAGAAATCAAAAGCAAAATGTCTAGTGCTTGACCCGCAACACTTTCGTCCCTTGAGAAAAAAAAAAGAACAAAACTAATGAACAAACGAACAAACAAACAAACAGACAAACAAACAAACAAACGGTAAAAACAAACAAGGAAAGAAACACCCACCCTCTTCTCCTCCCCCCCCCCTCCCAAAAAAAAGAAAAGAAAAGAAAAGAAAAAAGTCTGCGTATAAAGGTAAATTGACTTTTAGGTCATTCATGTCCTTTTCCCGCGAAAAAGCACGACTGAAGCCATAACTACAGAACCCACTATTTGTTTCTTTGTCTGTTTGTTCGCTAGATGAGACCTAGGCTATAGAATCCTTGGTAACTAAACTTGCCGAAGAGACAGATTACGGCCTAAGGAGGAAGGAACCCAGTGCACTTTGTGTGAGATACGAAGTGTCACTCTGGAACAAAAGGTAGCATCAGGAACCGTTTCAGACAATTGTTACACTTTTTCTTTTCTTTTTTCTTTTCTTTTTTTTTTCTTTTGCTGAACATGAACTCTGAGATGTCACTGTTCACGTATTCATGACTATCTATGGTGTAATACATTTTCATGGAAATATTGACAGTTTCCAGTGATTAAAACATTAGCATTTTGTATATCTTTACAGACATACACACACGCGAGTGCGTACGCGCATGCACACACGCAGACACGACCGAAAGCATGCACGCACGCACGCACACACACAGCGGGTGTGTGGGGGTGAAGGGGGGGGAGGGGGGCATGAATAAGGGGAGGAGATGCAAAAGTGAAGAAGGAAAAATACAGCGTGTATTAGGACTATATCAATTTACACGTTTTCCTACCAAGTCTGTGGCTGTCGTTGGACAGGGTTTTCATGGATATAACTCTCCTTTTGGAAAAAAAAAAAGAAAGAAAAAGAAAGGGTTAAAATAAAGAAAGAAAAAGAGAAATGGCTTTGATCAGTGGTGATACATGGCTATAGATACTGAGGTGTTAAACAGTGCTTGCGACTTCATTTGTGAAGGTATCAATGATACATGGCTATAGATACTGAGGTGTTAAACAGTGCTTGCGACTTCATTTGTGAAGGTATCAATGATACATGGCTATAGATACTGAGGTGTTAAACAGTGCTTCTTACCTAATTTGTGAAGGTATCAATATAAACGTCATTGTATAGCTTCGTATAGAAACAATGTCGAGACTGCGAGCTTGTGTGATAACGTCTTTGACAATAGGTAATATCTCAACAAGGAAGAAGAAGAAGAAGAAGAAGAAGAAGAAGGAAAAAAAAAAAGAAAAAGAAGAAGAAGAAGAAGAAGAAGAAGAACAACAACAACAACAACAACAACAACAAACAACAACAATAACGATGAT
>CM065724.1:46282964-46285464 GCA_033310375.1 Conus canariensis
GAATCTTATAGTTACTTCTTTATTTGTCACCGTTTCTTTTCCTTCTTGCATTTCATCCGGTTTTTTTTTTCATCTGTCATACATAGGTACGTGCGTACGTACGTTCATACAGACAGACAGACAGACAGACAGGCAGACACACACACACACATACAGAGATGCAGAGTCAAAGGATTAGAGCGTTTACCTGTACAGCTAACGGTCATGAGTTCGAACCACACGTGGGGTTGGATTTTTTTTTTCTCCTACTTGAAGACTGTCTCTGTCCATTGAGAAGTAAATGAGTACTTGCATCAGTTCGGGGCTGGTTGAAGGCGGCAGAAGGAGAGTGACGGGCTCCACGTGCCATTCTGCTGTGCTCCAGACACAGTGAGCCCTCTGATGATCCACTGCCCTCACGGACATTACGCTGATGGACTTTAACCTTAACCTTATGACCTTCGTCTTTCATGCCTTTTTTGCGTTCTTTCTCATGTTCATTCATTTGTTTCTTCCTTTGCTGTTTTATTTTAAGTTTTGTTTTACCTTCCTACCTCGCCCGCTTTCTTTTTTTCCTACTTTTTTGTTTAAAAAGATGTTTCTTTGTTTGTTCTGTGTGCTCTGTCTTGTCATTTCTGCTAGGCGATTCGGTGTCGTAGACAGCATTCGTTTGGTGTTATGGGCGTATATTTATTTCAACATGGGAGCAAGAGTTATCCTACTTGTTTACTTTTTACTGTTTACTGTTCCCTGCCTCATTTAAGATTTCTGTTTATACTTTTTATTCGTTACGATTTGGTCTTTGTGTCATTCTTTGTTTCCTTTCCTTCCTTCTGTGTTTCATTTCTCGCCGGTCAGTTGTTATTAGTTTGTTTTTTTTAAATACAAACAAACAGGCCCAACACACACACACACACACACACACACACACACACACACACACACACACACACACACACACACACACTGGAGGATGCCATGGGGATGCCATGGGTATGGCAGGGGCAGTGCCTGTATAAACTGTTTCATTCACCGTCTGGTGATTCAGTGCTAGAAATTTTTTCTTCTTCTTTTTTATTTTTTATTTTTATTTTTTTACTTGATTGGTCTCTGCCTTTAAAAAAAAAACATTCTTTGCTATTGCCGACTGTTTCCTTTAGGGGTTGAGCTGGAGGGGATGCGAGAGAGGAGGAGAGGCTGGGGGTTGGGCGTGAGGGATGGGTGTCAGAAGTCTTACACAGTTGTTTCTGTTTACTCTTTGAAAAGCCTGTCTGTCACCATGTGCCCTATAGTGATTTTTAAGGGGAAAATATAACCTCTCTAGAGACAGGAAAATGGCCTTTCTAGCCACGTGAGCTGTAGCTTTCATGAGCTGTAATACACTTGCCTATTTTCTCCAGGCTGTTTTGAAAATTCATCAGTAACAAGGCATTAAAAGCTATCTCGTATAGTCAAGAGGACAGCTAAGGATTTTGTTTAGCCTCGAAAGCACAATCGCAAAAAAAAAAAAAAAAAAAAAAAAAAAAAATCCGTCTCATTTGTCCATTTTGTGTGTGTGTGTGTGTGTGTGTGTGTGTGTGTGTGTGTGTGTGTGTGTGTGTGTGTGTGTGTGTGTGTGTGTGTGTGTGTGTGTGTGTGTGTGTGTGTGTGATGTGTCAGTTTCAAGGCACTAGAACGCAGTTAACAATCTGGGCTAGACTGTGAACTGCAGAGGCTACAACTACATCAATGACCATCAGCTGTGTCAGTTCATGAATTGTAATCGCTGACCTATGGTTCATCATCTTGATCAGGGAGGGGGGGGGGGGGGGGGACTTTACAACAATAAAGTTCTGTCTGTTGTGGTCTTCAGTCGCGTATCTATCTTACGCGAATGTGCACCGCCTCTGCTAGCCTGTGTGAAAATAATGTGACACTTTCCTTTCTAATGCTGAACAAATTAGTAGTGGTGAAAAACAAGTGCAGGCTAACAATTCTTCTGTCATTAAATAAACGACCTGGCAAAGATCTGAACTTTAAAAAAAAGGGGAGGGGGGGGGGGAGGAGAAGAGAAAAATGAGAACATAATAGGAAAATATATTATGAATACTAAACTCTTCACTGGCAGCATATGGGAACCATCGCAATCCCTCTCAAAGACAGATCTTTTCATATTGCCTGCTCCTAGGCCTTTCGTCCGCTGAAACAGGATGTTTTCACTCTTCACCTCTTTCCGCTACAAAAAAAAACAACATCAAAAGCGACGATTTGCGCAGAATTTGAGTAGATAAATGACTGTCTGTTCGGTTCTTCGTGTTGATTGTCTTGAACAGTATGTGTCTTGCATGAAGAAAACCAAAGTGGTCGAAACGCGTCGTCTTCGTCTTGTGATTAGTTTGTTTTGTTCGTTCGGCGGCATAGTCATTTTTCTTTTTTAAAGTTTGTTTCAAATTCCGACAGCAGTCGTGTCACTCTGAAATCCACCGTCATTGTCGCTCAAACAGGCTGCTTTCAATCTTCCAGTCTTTCGGCGAAAAAGGGC
>CM065724.1:46300464-46302964 GCA_033310375.1 Conus canariensis
TCTTTCTATATCTGGTTTCGAAAGGGTTAAAATAAGATGCAGAGCTACAAGGGCTACCATGGAAGAACCGAAAAACAGGCGTATCTCCCTACCAATCAGACAGATTTCATGTTTTGGTGTACAGAGCAAACGAGAAATTTAAAATCATGAGAAAAGATTACCTGCTCGATGTGTAAACCTTTAAGACAATGGTGATAGATTTGTACTCTTCCTCTGTGTTTTGCCACGCCTGTCTGCCTGTTTTCTTTGTACATACTGCCGTATGCATGTGTTAGACTACATGATTCGCTGAATGTTGCAACAAACATCTTTGCGACGCGAAAAGAGAGCTACACGAATTCACATGTTCATTGCCGTTGCATGCAGTGAGGACGGGTGGAGAAGGGAGGGATAGGATGGGCATTAAAGGGGGAGTCAAAGGTCGAAAGAGAACAGAGTAGGATCGTGTGGGTGTTCGGCTGACTGCGAGGGTGTGTGTGCTTGGAGTCTCTAGTCGGACGCGCCGCCCAACAACTGGGCAAAATGAAGATCGTCCATATTACCCCGTTAGAGATAAGAAGGGGCTCATTCAAAACAACCACTTCAGCCTCATTACTGTCATTTAAACACACACACACACACACACGCGCGCAACACACCACACAACACACACACACACACACACACACACACACACACACACACACACACACTCACACATCACACGCAGAGAGAAGACGAGAGCGAGAGAGAGAGAGACGAGAGAGACAGAGAGAGAGAGAGAGAGAGAAGAGACGAGAGAGACAGAGAAGAGAGAGAGAGAGAGAGAGAGAGATGAGAACAGAGAGAGAGAGAGAGAGAGGAGAGAGGAGAATCATAAACATATACACATTCGCACACGTACCCGAACACAGGAACATTTTTTTTTTTCATTTTCCATTGAACATAGGGAAAAGAGATTGTTATCAAAGCTCATTTTTAACAACGCTCAATAGAGATAATTTTGACCTCTCTCTCTCTCTCTCTCTCTCTCTCTCTCTCTCTCTCTCTCTCTCTCTCTCTCTCTCTCCTCTCTTCTCTCTCTCTAACATAGCAGCGCATAATGAAAGAGACAAAATGGATCCAAAGAATATTTCTATGTGTCGTCCATACATCCTACGAACAGAATGAAATTTACTTAGTTTTACATTGCCTTGCCCTTAGTGTTTAGAAAAGAAAAAAAAAAACTTTCTTGCTAAGTATTATGAAAGACCAGCATTCTATTGAACAGTCTTCTTGTTGTCCTAAAAACAATACAGAAATAAAAAGAAAGAAAGAAATGGATAAACATGATATCGACTGGTTTCCTTAATTAAATGCAGTCAAAGTGTGGGGGTCTTACAATCAACGATGTCATGCAAGAAGGGAAAACGTTTGCCATCAAACATTTCTGAAATGTCTGATTATATTCCTCAAAATGTCAGCTAAACATCATGGTGAATAAAGCAGGTATCCTTTTTTTTTTTGTAACAAGTCGTTTGTAAAACGTATTGAACATGAGTTATTTAACATTTAACAATATGAAACTTAAACCACATGAAATGCTGCCAAAAGACAAGAGCACTACAGATAATGTACAGCGGGAACAATACTTAAGGGCTAGTGTGGCCTGGTTTAGTACATGAATACAGATAAAGAAAATAAATTAAATAATGGTTCGAAACTAAGGTGTGCTACAATGTGTAGTTCGTAACAATATTCTGAAAAAAAATAATAAAAGGAAGAATTACAGTGTTTTTTTTTGTGGTGTATGAAATGGTTCGTTTTCACTCATCAAACTGTGTATTACATACCTTTGCTTTCATTTCATTTCATTCATTCATTCGTTCGTTCATTCATTCATTTATTCATTCATTCATTCATTCATACTCCTTGTTACCTTTTGTCTTGACAGAGGACATAGTAAGTAAATGCGTGATTATTCATTGAAATATTTGATGGTAAAATGGTAACTTTAAGTTCACTACATACTGTGTTAGTCTGTCTTTCCACATGAGAGACTGGTTCATGTTTCGATGTGTTCATATTTCCTTATTTATCTATCCGCTTATATGCCTTTTGTTCTGGCGAAGTCAACGAAAAATCGATGACGAAACAAAGGAATGGAAGAAACAACAAACGAAAGACAGAACAGACGAGTAAATAGGTAAATAAATTTATTCAATTCAGAAGCAAACAGCACAATTTCTGGGGCGAATTTTTGAGGCAGGAGAGAAAGACTTGACTGACAGACTGTTCGAGCAAATTGAAGAAAGAACAAAACAGTAAAATCACAAAAACTCTCTCTCTCTCTCTCTCTCTCTCTCTCTCTCTCTCTCTCTCTCTCTCTCTCTCTCTCTCTCCCCACACACAAAATTACTTTTCCTTCTGCATTATTGTCCTCATGCCAGCATGATCTGATTCCCACACACCCGCACCCACCCTCCCCCCACCATCCTGAGGCCACCTGTACCACGATCCCTGCTTAACTCTCCCCCCTGCC
>CM065724.1:46307964-46310464 GCA_033310375.1 Conus canariensis
CGTTTACCGTAATAGGCTGTCTGTTTGGCTGTGTCATAGCTCGTTCTTTTTCTGTGAACGGCCTTCACACATATACCAGGTTCCAAACTAGCTTGCATTTTTTTTTACGTTCATTCCTTTCTTTCTTTCTTTCTTTCTTTCTTATTGATATATATGTATGTTGTTTGACCAACAAATCACATAGTAGTCATTCAGTCTTTCGTTCTTTCCTTCAGTCTGTATTTGTTCGATTCATTTTTTTTTGTCGGCACTTTTGACCTCTCTTTATTTTCGTTTCCTTGTTTCTTTTCTTTTCTTTTTTTTTTCTTTCTTCTTTTTTTTTTTTTTAATTGAATGTATGTACTACTTTAGTCAGTATTCAACCCATGCAATCAAACGGCAAAGCTAATGCAAGGGAAACAACTATTGTTTAAACAACACACAGGTCATACCGTTTATGTCCCTTCTCCAACATGAATTGCCCATAAAATGACGCCAAAGATCTGCTGTTGAATTCTTATTCTCCCAGACGCTTATGCACCGCACGAAGATTTTACCATACAACGCAAATATTCATTTTAGCAAACACAATATTTCATTTCAAGTTTCTTGTTCAAGATAATGGAAACGAAGGACGATCAGACACTTAATTCCTCCAACTGCTCGCATTGTCTTCACTGTTGTTTGTCTTGCCTGAAGGAGACCAAAGATGCCGAAACGCGAAGTGTTTGCTTTGTAATTGGTTTGATCTTTCGTTTGACAATACTGTAAGTTTTCTTCTTTTTCATCTTTTTTTTTTTCTTTTTACTTGTTGAGGTAGTTTGTTGGTTTATTGGTTCTTGAAATTTAGTTGTTTGTTTAGTTCTAGATTTGTCCGCTGAGTGACCATTATTTAATGTTAAGGATGTGTGAGTATGTTTTTGATGAGTATTCGTAAATGAGTACGTGTGTTTTTCCTCTTCTCCTGTTCCTTAAACTGTTTTCGTATCTTCCATCCTTTGTTGCATTGCTGGATATATTTTTTTTTTTTAATTATTATTGCTCTTCACAGCTGACCTAAAGAAGATTTATAATAAAATTATCAAACAGATCAAAATGCAACAAACTGATGTTACATGAGTATATATTTCATAAAACACTGAAGCGTCTTGTCCTCATTTTAAACAAAGACGTCTGGTCAACAAAGGAGATCCAAGTAGGACTCATCTTGCCACTGTCTGGCATGACGACACTCAGCATGATCTGGAAAAAAAAAGGTCTGTCAGGTTCCCAGTGGAGGTACAGCTGTACAAGACGCTGGTGACAGATATTCTCTATGGATGCCGACAGAGAACTGGATTGTGACGACAGATTCTCTCTCTCTCTCTCTCTCTCTCTCTCTCTCTCTCTCTCTCTCTCACACAACACACACACACACACACACACACACACACACACACACACACACACGCACGCACGCACGCACGCACGCACGCACGCACGCAACACACACACACAACACACACACACACACACACACTGGTCGTAAAACAATTTCGTTTTTGTTTATATTACCTACGTGCGAACAAAGCCTGAATTGTGTGCCCCCCTAGCACCATTTAGAAAGTTTCAAATCCTATTCAGTGGACTGTGATGATTGAAGGGGAAACAACCCTGCATTTCTCTCTCTCGTCTAATGTTTATCTCCTCTGAATCTTACACAATCTACTTGGAACAAGCCTCCACACAATTCAACGTACTCTCGTACAGACTTAAATCTGTAAATATTGACAAGGACAATAACAACAGTAAAAACGACGTTACGTTCACCATTCATGGCGACGTTAAGTACACCATTCATGGCCTGCCAGGCAGGCACAACAACTAGAGACCTAAGGATCAGACATTTTATTCCATTTTTCCACACACACTATCACCAAAGGCATGGGAAACGAAATGTCCATCATGAAATCATCATAAATCCCCTTACAAGCAGAGAAGAGAAGCACAGGAGACAGGTATATGAGAGAGAGAGAGAGAGAGAGAGAGAGAGAGAGAGAGAGAGAGAGAGAGAGAGAGAGAGAGAGGAGAGAGAGAGAGAGAGAGAGAGAGAGAATATTCCCAAAGATAAGAGATGAGCAAAAAGACTTTTTCTGCCTCTGGCCCGTATCACCTCAGGGACTAAGGAAACTAGTACACGAATATCATTTCATAATATGAAAGTGATTATAACGCGAACAGTACCGATTCTTATTAACATACAAAAAAACAACAACAAAAAAAAACAAAAAAAAAACACTTACACGCTCAAACTCTGTCTGTCTGTCTGTCTGTCTATCGTCTCTCTCTCTCTCTCTCTCTCTCTCTCTCTCTCTCTGTGACACACACACACACACACACACACACACACACACACACACACACACACACACACACACAGTCACTCACGTGGAGAGAGAGAGAGAGAGAGAGAGAGAGAGAGAGAGAGAGAGAGAGAGAGAGAGAGAGAGAGAGAGAGAGAGCGCGCAAAAAGACATCAGTT
>CM065724.1:46312964-46315464 GCA_033310375.1 Conus canariensis
CCCCCCACCCCCGCACCCACCACACCCATCCCCTCACACCCACAGAACTCTCTATCACACCGCGCGGACAGCCCTCTGCGCCAGGTGAGAGCGGCAGTAGCCCATGGTGTCAAAGGTGGCCAGGTCACACGTCATGCCCGGCAGACAGGGGCACAGGTAGTCCTCGGGAGTCCTCAGACACATGGCACCTTCAGGCAGCAGAGGCTGGCACTCGGTGCCCACCCACGGCTCTTTGCTGGGGTCTCGGAACGTCACCACCTGAGGCGAGAAACGGTGAGAGTAGGCTTTGATGTAAATAATGAAGGAACGGAAGATTGAAAGAAAGAATGATTTTCGAAAAAAAAAAGAAGAAAGGAAGGGAAGAAAGGGGGAATAAATTGAAAAAGCAGCAAGAAGGGTATCAAGTAACCAACGCAGGAAGCAAGAAACAAAACAAAACAAACGAAGGAAAACTAAGAAAGCTAACAAGTAACGTCAAAAACAAAACAAAACGAAACAAAGCGACACAAAACAAAACAAAACAATACAAAACAAAACAAAACGAAACAGAACAAAACAAAACAAAACAAAACAAAACGAAACAAAACAAAACAAAACAAAACCAGCAAAAATGAGAAAGAAACAAAGTAAGCAGAGAGGGAACAAATCTAAAAAAAAAAAAAAAGAAAGAAAGAAAGAAAGGAAAAAAGACAGAAAGACTGGATCAAACAAAGAAATCCAGCAATAAAGAAAACAAATACAAAAGAAGGATGGACAAAAATAGAAAATTTAAAAGAAAGAAAGAAAGAACGAAAAGAAGACAGAAATCGAGAAAAAAAAACTGCAAGCAGGAATGAATGTAATCAAGAAAGTAACAATATCAAGCGAGAGAAAATGAAATCGAGACAGATTGAGAGAAATCGAGAAAGATAGCATGCAAACAGGAAATAAATCAAAGAAGTGAGAAAGATTTCCAGAAAGATGGCGAGCAAAAAAGAATGACAGAAATGAAGAAAAAAAAACAAACAAACAAACAAACAAGAAAAACAAAACAAAACAAAGAAAAATACCCCTACAACAACACACCCCCCCCCCCCCCGAAAAAAAAACAAGGAAAACACATAAAAAAAAACCCACGAAAGCAAGAAAGACAGAAGAAATGAAAATAGGCAAAAGAGAAAATAGGGAAGAAAACAATGGAACACAACATAGGATGGTAGAAAGAGAAAAAAGATGTGATGAAAAAGAAACGTAGAAAAAAAAAACACAGAGAAGAAAAGAAAGAAGTTCGGTAGGCTAGGGAGGAAGGAACAGAAAGGGCATAAACAAAGAATGAGAAGGCAAGTGGAGAGAAATAGAAAGACAACTGGGTGGGGAAAATGGCGGGTGGGCTGAGGAGAGGGTGAAAAAAAAAAAAAAAGAAACAACAACAGGAATAAAACAGAAAAGTCAAAGAACAAAATCAATGAAAGAATAAAGGTAGGGTCAATCAGAAAGAAATAAATCAGAGCAGAAAGGGACGAAAAAAGAACAGAAGCAGGAAAAGAGTGGAAGAAATGAAAAAAAAAAAAGAAAAGAAAAAGACAACTTTTCAATATGATGCTTATAGTCATAACTGAAAACTGGTTGAAAAGGTAAGAGTGGAACAACTGCTTTCAAAAGTACTGGAAATAAGCACACACACACACACACACACACACACACACACACACACACACACACACACACACACACACACACACACAAGCGACGGAAATCAAGCAAACACCTTTTTGACACAGCAATGATGGGCAGGGCACGTGGTATCGTTTCCCAGCATGCATTTCACTGTAGATGGCGCCGAGTCCTTCCCGCTACCAGAAGGTATCAGGAGAAGACTGATCATCTGGAGAAGACACAACAGTAGAAGGGGGCAGAGGGAGTATACCAATCGCCTGTAAACAGAAAGCTTAAAACCACACAGACATGCTGTTTTTCATATTTTAATTCGTTCTGATTCACCCGTTTGTGCCCCGTCAGAGGCAATTTTCCTATGCCGATCGCGCACACCCCTCGACACGCCACCGCACCCGTGCTTATTCATTTGTTTGTTCGTTTGTTTGTTATTCTGTCCCATCTTCTATGCCCCCCTCCCCGCACCCTCAGTGGCATTACCTTCACCCTACTCATTCTGGTTCCACAATTTACATCAACACCCAGCTCTCTCCTATTCCAGCCCCAGAGCCCAGTCCCACAAGGAACAACCAACATCACGCCGTCATCAGGTAACCGACCGGAGGAGACACTGCACTGCGGCTAAAACATGACGTTTAGTGGTGCCCGTTCTGATCCAGCATGCGCAGGATGCCACCGACTCAGCAAGGCCCTCAACGACTACAGTGACTGTTTATTCGCGGACTCAGAAAGAGTGAGCGTCGACCTTCTGAGGGCGACAGCACGTCCGTACAACGACAGTCATTATGACTTTGCTGATACAGACGACTAGGACAAAGAACTCACCATAGGCACAAACGCGTAGGAA
>CM065724.1:46327964-46337964 GCA_033310375.1 Conus canariensis
TTCCCATCACAGTTAATGATGAAAATGGCCGTGCAGTTCACTCAATATGTTGACCTCATTGTTCGTTACGTGAATGAAATGACAATGATCTGATCAGTCTTTTTAACTGTCTCTGTCTCTCTTTGCCCGTGTGTGCTGATATGGTGTGTGTGTGTGTGTGTGTGTGTGTGTGTGTGTGTGTGTGTGTGTGTGTGTGTGTGTGTGTGTGTGTGTGTGTGTGCGCGCGTGCGCGCGTGCACGCGCGCGCGTGTATTGTGTGTGTGTGTATGTGTGTGTGATGTGTGTGTGTGTGTGTGTGTGTGTGTGTGTGTGTGTGTGTGCGTGCGTGCGTGCGTGCGTGTGTGTGTGTGTGCGCGGCGCGCGCGCGCACGCGCGTGTGTGTGTGTGTGTGTGTGTGTGTGTTGTGTATGTATGTGTGTGTATGGTGTGTTGTTTGTGTAGGTGTGTGTGCGTGTGTGCGCGTGCGCGCGCGCGCGCGTGTGTGTGTACTTACTGTCATGTGACGTAGCCTCACATGGCGACATGTGACGTTCCGTCGCGTACGCCCTTATTTGATATAAAGCATTTCCTAGGTAGGGAAAAGGAAAGGTAAAAGAAAGGACAATTTACGTGGCCTGACCAGTGTGATCGGTGTCGCTGGTGGCTATGAAAACCGCTCAGTAAAATAGACGTAGGGTGATTATTGGTTGAATCACTCAGGAAAATGAACGGACGTTGTCCATTGGTCAAGTAACCACGGGCTGGTAATGCGTCGAATTAGATGAGTACTCACTGAATATGTACTCAGGAAGAGAGCAAGAAGGACAATTAAAGTATAGGAAGGAGACGGCTTGGGGACACTGACCAGACAAGTTGTTTGGAACTGCAGAACGGAATTCACCTGTAATCTACCATTACCAGGTGAGGTATAGACAGATGGGGAGAGAAAAGAGAGAGAGTTAAGAAAAGGAAAAAAAGGGGAAAGAATTTATCATTATTCAGATTTTGAAATAGATTACTTACACGGACTTCATTCGTGTTTCAGCCCTTCCCGGTGCTGTGGCAGCACCAGTAATGGGATAGGCGACTGTGGCAGTCCCACAACAAGTATTTGGGCTCCAGTGCTGTGGCAGCACCTAACTGACTCCAAAGTTGGAGAACCTAGTAGAAGAGGACAACGACTGCGGCAGTCGTGAGAGAACTTTGAAAGCGTCTGTCATGTTGACCCACTATGATTTTTGATTGTCCCCCTGTGCCGGAACTCAGATATTGTTCCTGTATTTGAAGCCATCTATGATTCTTCTTTGGAAAGTGTATAAATTGTTTCTCCATTGAGGAGGAGAAACCAGTAAAAGACGTACTTGTAAATTACTATGTATAATGAGATGAAATTTGGTCCCAGCTAGTGGATCTGTGGAATGTTTGTACCTCCACTGGAGAGGAGGAACAGAAGATAATTCTTGAAAAACAAACCTGTTGTATATGCTGGAAAAGTTGATTATCGTTCAGTAAATTATTCCCCGGAGAGGAGGGGGAGAAGAAGAGTTATTGTAGTACGCCTTCTGGTTGTTAGGAGCGACTGCGTGTGTGCACAAACACACACAAACACAAACACATGCACGCACGCATGCACACATGAACACACACACACACATACACACACACGCACGCATGCGCGCGTGCACACACACACACGCACACACACACGCATACATATATACACACATGCACACACGCGTGCGCACACGCACACACACATACACGCGCGCGCGCACACACACACACACACACACACACACACACACTCTCTCTCTCTCTCTCTCTCTCTCTCTCTCTCTCTCTCTCTCTCCCCCCCCCTCTGTACACATTGTGGGAATAATGTTTTAGATTCGGCCGTTGACCATTTTCTCCACACCAGACGAAACCGAAAAAAAAAAGGAAAGCATGTACTGTCTTGCAGCCTGACGTAAACACAGATTACTTACCACGAACATCCAACAGGCGATGCTTGTCGCCACGGAGCCACTACCTCTGAAAGGCTTGCAGCATCCACAGAAAATGGGCGAGGGGGTCATCTGGGCAGCCATGATGCTGGGTTTATGCCGTGTTCACTGTCTGTCCTGCAACAAATTACTCTGCTTTTGTTCATGTTGCTATTGTTGTTGTTGTTGTTGTTGCTGTTAATGTTCTTGTTGTTGTTAATGCTGTTGTTGTTGCTGCTGCTGCATTCTCCTCGTCGTCTGTGGTTTTTCTTTGCTGCCATCAACCTTGTTCGTTGAGTAGCGCTGATTGTTGTCGTTTTATGACGGTCTTGTTTGGCTTGTTGGTTGGCTGGTTGACTTGTTGGTTGTCTGTCTGTTTGTTGTTTCTTTGTGTGTTTGTTTCTGTCTGCAGGGTAAAGTGGGATGCCATGCTTACCTGTCTATTTGTTTCCTTGTTTGTTCCTGTCACCAGAGTAATGCGGGTAACAATGGCTGTCTGTCTGTCTGCTTGTTTCTGTGTTGTTTGTTCCTGTCACCAGAGTAATGCGGGTAACAATGGCTGTCTGTCTGTCTGCTTGTTTCTGTGTGTGTTTGTTCCTGTCACCAGAGTAATGCGGGTAACAATGGCTGTCTGTCTGTCTGCTTGTTTCTTTGTTTGTTTGTTCCTGTCACCAGGGTAATGCGGGTAACAATGGCTGTCTGTCTGTCTGCTTGTTTCTTTGTTTGTTTGTTCCTGTCACCAGGGTAATGCAGGTAACAATGGCTGTCTGTCTGTCTGCTTGTTTCTTTGTTTGTTTGTTCCTGTCACCAGGGTAATGCGGGTAACAATGGCTGTCTGTCTGTCTGCTTGTTTCTTTGTTTGTTTGTTCCTGTCACCAGGGTAATGCAGGTAACAATGGCTGTCTGTCTGTCTGCTTGTTTCTTTGTTTCTTTGTTCTTGCCTGCAGACTAAAGTGGGATGCAATGCTCACACTGGACAGAATGTCTGTGCGTCTCTCTCTCTCTCTCTCCCTCCCTGTTGTGTGTGTGTGTGTGTGTGTGTGTGTGTGTGTGTGTTGTGTATGTGTGTGGGTGTGTGTGTGGGTGTGTGGTGAGAGAGAGAGAGAGAGAGAGAGAGAGAGAGAGAGAGAGAGAGAGTGTGTGTGTGTGTGTGAGTGTGTCTTCTTGTGTGTGTGTGTATGTCTGTGCACGAGTGCATGTGTATGCATGAGTGTGTTTGTATGTTTGTTTGTTATATTCGAATTTAATATCATGAGCAAATGTCATTATTTGATTTTTTTTTTTACTTCTCTTGATTTTTTGTCTGATAAAAACCATTCCTTAAGATTTTAACACTTTGTTGTGAATTAAAGAAATATTATTGACTCGTTTCTGTGACATTTATATGCACAAAATTAAAAGACTGTTGTTGCCTGGTGAAAATATAACGTAACAAGTGTCGGCATGGCCGTGTTTATCATTTCCCTCCATGTCCTCATCTCATTTTTTTTTTAAATTGAAAAGCTTAATAAACATGTCCACTATGTTCCAGTTTATATACATACTCATAACCAGATCTTTGCTTTAGCCAATCAATGCCTGTATAATCTTAATCAATATATTTGCCATATTTGAGAGTCATTTGAAAGGGGTGGATTAATTTTGTACTTACATTCCATTCGCTTGTCGGTATAGTCTTCGTTTTGGAAGAGTCGTTTTTCAGCCCATTTTTGACAACTTCACTACAAAGACTCTGCACAGCAGTACTCATTATACCTATGGAATTATGTTGATTAAGTACATTTTATACTTCTTACCTCTGCAAAGAATATTTTTACCTGAATCTGTGTGTTTGTATGTTTGTCCTTTAGCAACATTACGCAGAGAACTACCGAACCAGTTTTCAATGAGAAGATGGCTCTGTTTCATAAACAAACCTATCCTGACGTTGGTCTGCAGGTAGATGAAAGAGTGGTTCTCTGAATGGTACATCGGCTACACAACAGAGTCTGAATTGGCATAGGAGTGAAAATAAGAAGATAGTTTGACTATGGTGGAAGTCCGCGCTGTCTGCATGGTGGACTAGTTCATGTTTGGATGAAATAACGTTCAACTCACTAGTGTGTCATGTAGTATCTGTGGGGCTTTAAATCGATTTATTTGTTTTGTCTTTTTTTAACAGCCCCAGCCAAGCTTACAGTCAAAGAACGAGTATACGTAAAGGGACATTCAATATGTGTGAATGATAGATATATGGATTCCCACCCCTTCATCTCACCCCACCCCCCTCCCACCCACATGCATCTCCATCTTGTTACTTTATCTAATGCCAGTTCTTCAGCGAAAATGCTAGAAAAGAGGTCGGTCTGTGTATTGTAAGCGCGTCTTAATTATGTCTGCATCCACCGCGCAGCATCTTTCTTTCCTTTCTTTATGTTTTGAATGCATGAGAGAGAGAGAGAGAGAGAGAGAGAGAGAGAGGAGAGAGAGAGAGAGAGAGAGAGAGAGAGAGAAACAAAAAGAAAAAGACAAACAAACTGACATAGGAACATTGACAGAGACCGAAAGCGAGACGAGAGCACAGATGGCATTGTCAGGTTGGTTGTTCCAGACTGTCGATCATTTCTTCAGGCTGTCACATCCAGCACCATGTACACGGGTGGGTTCAGTTGAGAGAGAGAGAGAGAGAGAGAGAGAGAGAGAGAGAGAGAGAGAGAGAGAGAGGAGAGAGAGAGAGAGAGAGAGAGAGAGAGAGAGAGAGAGAGAGAGAGAGAGAGAGAGAACTAACGAACGAACGAATTGTACCTAACCAGGGTAATGAGGTAAACATGCAACGCTTATATCTACTTTCCCCTGTGGCGAAGGATAAAAAGATAGAGAAAAAAAATAAATATAAAAAAACACGCCAAGTGTACCCAAAAATACGAGGAACATACGCATAGCCTTGATAGTGTACGAACACAAATCCGCACAACCGGCGAGCGAGTCGCGTAGACATAGCTGTACTAAAAAAAAATCATAGATATTGGTGAAAAGGAATGGGAAAAAAATCTGGAATACTAGTTACATGGGAAAACTGATCGTTGACAATAGATGTGAGTGGAACATTTGTAGATGGCCAGTTTTGTCATTAATAATTTGTGATCACTAATGTCAAATGCTTTTGCAAAATTAATAGATAGAATCATAGTGAAATTTGAATCTTCTATTTATCTATATTTGCTGACCATTAATCAACAAGATTCGTCCGTGCTGTATGTCAAGAAAAGTTGATTCTAAATCCAGACTGGTTAGCATGAAGTATGTCGTATTTTGTAATATGAGACGTAAGTATTTACTAATATAAATTGTAATGACCCAGAAAGAAGAGATACAAGCGAAATATGATTTGAACGACCTGTTTTGCCTCAACATTAAAGGGTGGTGTCACTTTGGCTTGCTTGAGAATGTTAGGAAAGTAACTCCTATCAATACAAAGGTTATGAAAATAACTTAACCGGTCAGTAATGACAGGAGCACTAGGGGTTACCATTTTCCCATCCAAATCGTCAATACCACGGGTACCTGTCTGTTTCGTATTGTTGCTGGGGGAAATACTAATGCTGCTGTGATGGTTTTTGATTGACGGAAATCTTTTAAAAGTTGTAGGCCTAATGCATTCATATCAGATCTGTCGTTGTTTTTTTTTCTTACTGTTTGATCAGAAATGTTAGAAAAAAAAGATGATTTAAACTATCAGCAGAAATGTCATTCAAAACTGCGCATGTTTTGTCTGAATTCTTACAAGTAAGAATGTTATAGCTTTAACATGTTTCTTTTGAGTTATTGTAAGAGCTATTACACATTTTGGAGATACCTCTTGTTTTTAAATGTATGACATCGGTGTGACTTTGTTCCTTTGCATTTAGAACTCTTCAAAGTGCTTATCTTTTTCAATAGACCATCTCGTAACCGCATAGATTTTTGAATATCATCTTTTCAATGGGGAGGGGGGGGGGGGGGGGCTTAGGTGAATGTTTGAACATTTTAGTCATAGATATGCAATGTATTTTGTAGATATCTACGAAGCTTTCATGCCACAATTCAAAACCTTGATCAGGATCAGAGTACGATAATCATCAGATGGCGGCGACTGTGATTAATTCTACAGGAATGAACAGAGAGAGAGTAGAGAGAGAGAGGAGGAGAGAGAGAGAGAGAGAGAAGACAGAGGAGAGAGAGAGAGAGAGAGACGAGACGACGGACAGACGACAGAGACAGACAGACAGAGATGAGACGGACGGACGGACTGACAGACAGACAGACTGGCTTACCTGGACTCGACAGTAGTATAGAGAGCGGGGAGCGCAGCTGGCGTGGTCAGGGTGTTCTTTCCAGCCTGTCGATCATTTGTTAACCTGTCACACCCAGCACCGAGTACATTGCAGAGAGAGAGAGCCAAGAGAGAGAGAGAGAGAGAGAGAGAAGGAGAGAGAGACAGAGAGACAGAAGAGACAGGAGTACACAAAGAGAGAGACAGACAGACAGACAGATAGACAGACAGACAGACAGACAGAGACACTGAGAGAGAGAAAGAGAGAACACACACACACAGATACACAGACAGGCAGACAGGCAGACAGACAAGCAGACAGACAGGCAGACAGACAAGCAGACAGACAGACTGATAAAATCAAAGACAGAAACAGATATCGAGAGAAATGTTTTTTGCATAATAAAAATGTGGTGCTTTACATACCTATAATAAATTATGAATCAACATTATTGTATATCAATGCAAATTCAAGTTAACATTTCCAACAAATCATTTAGTCAATGAAATGCTGCAAACAGAGAGACATATGCGCTTAAGGTGCAGACTAAAGTTGTGCTAACTCACTCCATTGACAAGATCGCCCCAAATCGCACAGCATGCAGACGGTGGGCAGTCGTGTTAAAATGTAAACACATCTACTACATTTCAGCACCACTGGTATATTAACTCATAATTTTTTTTTCATCGAATTTTCTCTTAAAGTTTAATTTCTCAACGACAATTGACATCGATTTCAATCTTCAACAGGAAGCGAAGAAACAAAAAAGAATTTGAAAGAAAACCAAGGAGTAATCTTAACACACATTGTCCATGCCACATTTCTGGAAAGAGCACACACACACACACACACACACACACACACACACACACACACACACACACACACACACACACACGCACACACACACACACACACTTTAACATGACAAGTCCACATATACACGTACTGCTATGGTACAAAACTGCTGAAGTATATATATAGATATATATCTATATCTATATATATAATATATATATATATATATATATATATATATATATCTTCGCACCACACCATGACAAGCACCGCTTTACGCCTATATCACTTTTTTGTACTCCCAGTTCTTAAAGAACAGGGAGTACTTTAGAATGGGAACGAAGAAATGCTCTGTTGTGTGTGTGTGTGTGTGTGTGTGTGTGTGTGTGTGTGTGTGTGTGTGGTGGTGTGAGTGTGTGTGTGTGTGTGTGTGTGTGTGTGTGTGTGTGTGTGTGTGTGTGTGTGTGTTGTCTGTCTGTCTGTCTGTATGTCCGTGGTCAAAATGTGTTCCACTCGCTCCAGACAAAACTACTGGGCCGATCTTTCTGAAAATTTGTAGGTATGTTCACTATGTGTCAAGGATGATGCCCGATGTTTTAGTTTACCGTTACAGCCGTTACAGCCGTTAGTAACGGCCTGTAACGCTTTTTCTTCTCCATGGAATATCTCAGAAAGTACTTGGCCGATCTTTGTGAAAATTAGCAGGTATGTTCATTATGGGTCACGGATGATGCCCGATGTTTTAGTTTACCCCGTTATAGCCGTTACTAACGGCTGTAACAGCCTGTAATGGTTTTTCTTCTTTATAGAATATCTCAAAAAGTATTTGGCCGATCTTTGTGAAAATTTGTAGGTATGTTCATTATGGGTCACGGATGATGCCTGATGTTTTAGTTTACCGTTACGTCCGTTACTAACGGCTGTAACGGTCTGTAACGCCATTTCTTCTTTATGGAATATCTCAGAAAGTACTTGGCCGATCTTTGTGAAAATTAGCAGGTATGTTCATTATGGGTCACGGATGATGCCCGATGTTTTAGTTTACCCCATTATAGCCGTTACTAACGGCTGTAACAGCCTGTAACGGTTTTTCTTCTTTATAGAATATCTGAAAAAGTACTTGGCCGATCTTTCTGAAAATTTGTAGGTATGTTCACTATGGGTTATGAATGATGCCCGATGTTTTAGTTTACCGTTACAGCCGTTACTAACGGCTGTAACGGCCTGTAACGATTTTTCTTCTTTATAAAATATCTCAAAAAGTACTCGGCCGATCTTTCTGAGAATTTGTAGGTATGTTCATTATGCGTCACGAATAATGCCTGATGTTTAATTTACCGTTATAGACGTTAGTAGCGGCTGTAACGGCCTGTAACACCTTTTCTTCTTTATAGAATATCTCAGAAAGCACGTGGCCGATCTTTCTGAAAATTTGTAGGTATGTTCACTATGGGTCACGGATGATGCCCGATGTTTTCATTTACCGTTACATCCGTTACTAACGGCTGTAACGGCCTGTAACGCCTTTTCGTCTCCATGGAATATCTCAGAAAGTACTTGGCCGATCTTTGTGAAAATTAGCAGGTATGTTCATTATGGGTCACGGATGATGCCCGATGTTTTAGTTTACCCCATTATAGCCGTTACTAACGGCTGTAACAGCCTTAACGGTTTTTCTTCTTTATAGAATATCTGAAAAAGTACTTGGCCGATCTTTCTGAAAATTTGTAGGTATGTTCACTATGGGTCACGGATGATGCCCGATGTTTTAGTTTACCGTTACATCCGTTACTTACGGCCCATAATGGGTTTCTTCTTTATGGAAAATCTCAGAAAGTTCTTCCCCGATCTTTCTGAGAATTTGTAAGTATGTTCATTTTAGGTCACAGACGATGGCCGATGTTTACCAGAATAGCCATTTCTCACAGTTACACCAGCCCAAGACGGTTTTTCCTCTTTATGGAATATCTCACGCGTATTCAGGGTAAACTGGGAGTACGTTTATATGCTTTGCATCTTGTTTATATCAAAATTCACTACCTACAGCAGATCGTACTGCGTCCGTACCAAAAATAAAGAATTCATAAGCAAATGATCATACACAAATAATCCAATTCAGGTGTGATTAGGATTCCGAACATTTGAGTAAAAAATTAACATATAAAACATTAACTCATAAAATTGTACCGCCACAAGCACACGGACAGACGGAGATGTTGAAACCTATGTACTAAAAGGTATAAAGGAGATTGAAGCTCTCGCAATTAAGAAACACGTTGGCGCAAAATACAGACTCAATCAGTCGGCTGAACACGTGAAACGTGCGCTAGGGCTGGCATCTTCAATACAGAACATTCAATCTATAAACATTATCAAATAAAAAAGGAAAATCCAGCGACCATATTTCACATACAATTCCGAAATGTTGTCGGGCGTGACACATAAACAAGACAATTTTTGCCATTTGTGATCGATGTGCAGGCACATGTCACTCAAAAATGGCCACACGTTCATATTTCATGGGTGTTGGTTTTCCATTTGCGGGGTAACCTGATTGTGAAGCTGATCTGGAAAGTATTTCATGTGCGTGACATGTTTTTTTTACGGATTAAAAAAAGAAGCAGAGATAGCCATGTTATTCATGGACTTTTACCGCCCATCAAAATTTCACATGAAATATAGTCAAAAGTTACCAAATTTCAATGTGTCAGGGGCACTGCAAAGCATTGCGACAGTCGTACTCCCCTCGGATAGCTGTTGGTAAGAGCCTGCAATGCAGGAATGTTTTTCCTGGTCCGCTCAGCAATATTATTTGTCCACCTCATTCTTGTCTGCCCTGTCTCCTCTTGCCCTGTACTGGTTCTTTAAGTGTGGTCTTGAAGAGTCCTTTTAATTCCGTCACATATTCATACCACTTCAGTTTTCTTTTCCACACTGTGATTAACAAAC
>CM065724.1:46342964-46347964 GCA_033310375.1 Conus canariensis
ATTACGCCCCTCCTCCACCGAAGAAAAGCTCTATCTTGCAATGTTAAGGAAACTCAAACAAAAAATCACCGGGGTTTGCCTTTCGATCAAAATCCGTACCAGTGAAAACTGGTTCGGGCCTAATGGTTTTCCTCGTTTGGATCCATGCTGTATTCCGAGAGAAATGTACTCCTCACCCAACCGTAAAGTTTGAAAATGCCTTATCTTGCAATATTAAAGAAACTTCAACAAAAATCATTGAGTCCTCCCCTTGATCAAGATCTACACCAACATTTAATTCATCGGCCTGTTGGTTTCCCTCATTCAAATCAAGACATTATTTCTATACAAACTTCCCCACACACACACACACACACACACACACACACACACACACACACACACGCACACACACACACACACACACGCACGCACGCACGCACGCATGCACGCACGCACGCACGCACGCACGCACGCACACACACACACACACACACACACACACACACACACACACACACATCCCAGTAAAAGAAATGGCCCATTTTACCGTTTTACCGTTCTGAAGAAAGTAACAACCCCCCCCCCCCCCCCCCCCAAAAGTGTCCTCTTTGGATCAAGATCCGCAGCAATCATTATCTGGTTCAGCATGATGGTTTTCTTAATTTGGAAAAATGCATTATTTCTGTAGAAATACCCTGCACCCGCCTCCCAAAGAAAAAAACGAAAAAGGAAAAGAAAGACAAAAAAAAAAGAAGAGAAAACTAACTAACAAACAAAAAAAGTGCCCTATCTTCCAATGTTAAAGAAAATGAGAAACAATATTACCGAGCTCTTCCTTCGCTCAAGATCAGCATTGATATTATGCATTATTTCTATAGCAATCTAACCCCCCCCCCCCCCCCCAGCCCCCTCCTCCTCTTACGGGTTGGTTCGGAAATTCGAGCAACACTCCAAGAGACCCTAACTTTAAGTGGATGAAACTTGACTGTATGGTCTCAGTCTTCCCAGTTGAGCTTATATATATATATATTATATATATATATATATTATATATATATATATATATATATATATATATATATATATATATATTGGGTATTTATATAGCCCCTATCCTCGGTCACAGACCAAGCTCTAAGCGCTTTACAATAAACACACTACCTCACTCACTCAACGGGCTGCCTACCCACACACACACATCCCAGTTTGAGCCCGTAGCAAACTGAACACGAGGCAGAAGCCGCTCTGATGGGAATCGAATCCACAACCTCTCAAACGGGACTCTGCGACGTCAATCCTTTCACTGGTCTTCCTGATTTCTTTGTTGAGTTTCTTTCCGTCAAGAGATTGTCTTCTCTTACACGGTGGGTCCAGATATAATTCAAAGTCACTGTTTTACACAACAATATACACACTTTGACAATAAACATCTGGTCCATGTGTCTTTGCAACCATTAAGCTATTTTACACTCTAAGCATAAAGGATGATATTTTGGGCAATAGATGGAGTACCTGCTTTTACTCTTGGGATAGATGTTGCATTTCATATTGACACATATTTTCCAGACTGAAATCATTATCTCATATTTCTTTCTTGTTTTTCTCTGTTCTTTTTGCTCTGTTCGTTTTGTTCTTCTTCTTGTTCTTGCTTTTGTTCTTGTTCTTCTTCTTCTTTCTTTCTTTCTCTCTTTCCATCTTATTCGAGTTCCTTCAAAATCTGATATAACTGGTACCATGGGGACATGAATCGTAATTTAGTGGTGGTGGTGGTGGTGGAGGTGATGATGATTATCATCATCATTTATTATTATTACTATTATTATTATTATTATTATCATTACTATTATTATTATTGTTATAAATATTGTTATTATTTTTTTTATTACAATCATCATTATTGTTATTGTCAGTATATTATTATCCTTATTATTATTATTATTATTATTACTATTGTTCTTCTTCTTCTTCTTCTTCTTCTTCTTCTTCTTCTTCTTCTTACTCTTCTTTTACTTCTCCTTCTTCTTCTTCTTCTTCTTCTTCTTCTTCTTCTTCTTCTTCTTCTTCGTCGTCGTCGTCGTCGTCTTCTTCTTCGTCGTCTTCTTCTTCTTACTATTACCGTCATTGTCAACAACCTCTATATGGATGTATGTATCTATTATGTAGATATACAGAAAGAAAGGAGGGGGGGTGTGGTGAGACAGACAGACAGATAAACAGACAGAAAGGAAGAAAAGTCAGACAGAAAGACAGACAGGCAGACAGACAGATCAACCGACCGACCGACCGACAGATAGATAGATGAAATGTCAACTTCTGTTCAGAAGAGAGAGAGAGAGAGAGAGAGAGAGAGAGAGAGAGAGAGAGAGAGAGAGAGAGACAGACAGACAGACAGACAGACAGACAGACAGACAGACAGAGACAGAGAGACAGGCAGAGGCAGACAGAGAGACAGACAGACAGAGACAGAGAGAGAGAGAGCAGACAAGATAAATGTCTTCTCATGCTACTGGAAAAAAAAGTTACAGAACAAAAAGATATCAGCAAGATTATAAAACTAAGAACTTTTTTTTTAACGCTTTTATCTTAGCTGAAACCCAGCTGCCAGAAATGCTTGCAAGACACGTTGAGAACGGCCTGTAGGAGGGGATAATAGTTCCCAGAGGAATATACTGGGATTCGGAAGAATGCCAAGAGCGTGATTAACACAGAAAGCTGAAGCCCTAAGAGCCTATTGAGCGGCACAGAGGTTGCACAGTTTCAGCGGGAATTCCATGTCCACATGTTTTCTGATTCCAAGAGAATGGAGCCGTCAACGTATTGATCCTTTCTCGTCACTGCAGCCTAGATTAACTCTCTTCCATCTGTCTGTCTGCGTGAAAGTATGTCTGTCGGTTGTTGTTGTTTTTTTTTGTTGTGGTTGTTTTTTAGCTTCTTGCAGTTGTTCCAACGTTTTGGCAAACATGTTGAATATTTTATGTGGGTTCCATTCGGCCCTAGGCCGTATTCGTGTTATTTTGTTTTGTGTGTGGACACAGATACACGCACGCACGCACGCACACACACACACACACCACACACACACACACACACACACACACACACACACACACCATCTATATCTATCTATCTGTCTGTCTGGAGAGAGAGAGAGAGAGAGAGAGAGAGAGAGAGAGAGAGAGAGAGAGAGAGAGAGAGAGAGAGAATTTGTCTTGCCATCATATAATACATTTACACTGATAACAAAGCGATGCAATACTGCTAAAGAATATGTTACAAAGCAAACACACACACACACACACACACACACACACACACAACACACCGCACGCGCGCGCGCGCGCGCCCGCGCGCACGCACGCACACACACACACACACACACACACACACACACACACACACACACACACACAGCATGAGTGATGATGATGACGACAGCGACTACGGCCACAGCGATGACAATGACAAGAAGGAGAGGTAAGAAAAACAGCAATAAAATCAATGTGTTTCTAAATTAAGTCCCATTCAAAGTTAAATTAAAGCAGTTGTATACTACACATGACATGTAACGGTTCTCAGAACATAAAAACAAAAACAAACAAGATAAAAACAAAGAAACAAAAACCAAACCCAGCTCACTGAAAGATCAAATCGTATGTATTCTTTAAATTCCCATGTATGGTTCAAGGCAGTTTTTTTAATAACTGAACTCCAGCGAGTAGGAAAACAAATGTATATATATTATAAAATATATATATATATATATATATATATATATGTGAAATTCTTGGTTTGAAATAATTACACGTGTATCTTATTAATTTGTATCTAATGTTAATGTAATTTAAAACTAAGCAGACCGAGAAAATTGTTTCTTACCTTCACATAGCTAGCACGTTTGTCATACGAGCACTTGACACAATCTACCACCTCAGTGTTCGTCCAAATTCTTCGGCGCACCAGCACAAAGTCTCTCTCTCACACAGAAGGGAGAGAGACAGACTCAGAAAGAACCAACCACGACCGAGTAACCTCTCCTCATCACGCGCCGCGCGAGATGAAGCGAGATCAAGGGGGAGACGACCAGCCACGCGTTATTCTATCACCCTGCCGGCTAAATTCGCTCCCCTCTGTCTTTGCAAACACCAGCCCACCATGATCAATCGGTAATCGTGTTAGCGTCGTCCAGGCAGTGAAGAAGGGCAACCCCACACTGTTTTATTACAGACAGTGACTGCCCCTGGATCGATGAAGACAGCACGGGGTGGGGATGGGGGGTGGGTGGTGGTGGGGGGCGGGGGGACTGGAGATGGGGGGGGGGGGGGGGGGGGTGTTAAGCCAGAGGGCGTCAGTGGCTCGGCTCTGGGCATTGAATCACTGAATGGTTTGATTTAATTGGAAATGAACTTAATTGAAAATGTTATCCGTTAATTTCAAAAGTGGGATGTTTTGTTGTGGATTTTGTGGCTAATTTGTAATAACGTCGCTTGTCAATCTCTCTCTCTCTCTCTCTCTCTCTCTCTCTCTCTCTCTCTCTCTCTTCTCTCTCTCTCTCTTAAAGTAGATTGTATGCTTCAATATTTGTTAAGGAAGAAAGAAAGAAGCAAAGAAAAAAAACAAACAAAGAAACACACACACACACACACACACACACACACACACACACACACACACACACACACACACACACACACACACACACAAAACAAGCAAACAAAGGCAACCATTATATCCAAATGACAAAATTGTCACCAAATTAATGTAACACGAATGCTACAACCGCTCTCCTCAAAAGAAAAGGCGCACAGAGATACCATACCAGTACTCACATTGACACATATTTGATTGGACTGTATACTTAAAATAGTAAAAATTGTATGCTGTACTTTGGCTATTATTGCTGAATTTTCATATCAGGTCGAAAGAAAAAAACAAAAAGAAATAGGGGACTAATGATTTTCCATCATCTATAGACTTCATGTGTTAGGGCAAGCATCACGATGAACCCCATGTGGCTATGT
>CM065724.1:46357964-46375464 GCA_033310375.1 Conus canariensis
TAAGGTAAGACAATTTTACACGTTCGTTGGTTGATGTGTATAGTTCAGATAGTAGTGGGTTACCGAACACAGGCTTATAAGGTTGGATATGTTGTGATCCTCACTGTGAAAGTGATGTGTGCGGTTTAATTTTAAAGTCAGGTGACTTAAAGGCGGATATTCAAATCACAAGACAAGCACGACACGTTTCAGCCTCTTTGGTCTTCTTCAGGCAAAAAACCAAAAAACAAAACAAAAAAAAGAAACATTGAAGTCGAGGAAATTGAAGAACGACCAATCAGGTATCTCCTCAAACTGGGCGCAAATTTATCGGCATAGTAGCTTTTCTTACAATTTTGTGTTAATGTTGTTGAAAAGAAATGTATCATAGACATTGCATGATTGTCTTGTGTGTGTGTGTGTGTGTGTGTGTGTGTGTGTGTGTGTGTGTGTGTGTGTGTGTGTGTGTGTTTGTGGCTGATACCTGTGCAAAAGAGGCTTCAATGAGCAAATCGAATACAGTCTCACGTGATATTCCTTATTCGGTTCTTGAAACAAACAATATTCTGACAAAAGCACTTTGGGACCAGAGAAGAACACAGTACCTTGAAGCTGCCATTCAGAACAGATGCGATCTTTCTGCCCCCAGCAGTCACTGTATAAGTCCGCCAGGTTCTATTCCAAATTGAAATTTATTACACAGAATACGGGTGGATGGTTGGTTAGGCAGGTTTTTAAAAACCATCTCCTTTGTGTGTCTGTGGTCAAAAACTTAATGTATGTAATGTTTTATTTGAATGTTCCATAACAAAAGCGTATTTTCAATGTCTTCATGATAAAATTTTGTCTAAAAATCTACCTTTAACATTGCATAGTGTTTTTTTTTTGTCCCAACCCAGAAAAAGGGTGGAGTCTAGCCAGTTTAGCTGTAAATCTGATAAAGTCTTATCCACTTGGCAGATTTTTCTGACGGAATTGTTTTTTTTTTATTTTTGTTGTCGTTGTTGTTTTTGTTTGTATGTTTGTTTCTTTTTGGTTTAGTGGTCTGATGTACACGTAGAGCAAAAAATTGTTACATAACATAGCTGTTCGACTCTCACGTGTACTAGGTCGCATTATTCCATTTATGAAACTTTTGCATAGGCTGTGCGCGCGCTAGAAAGAGAGAGAGAGAGAGGGGAGGGGGAGGTGGAGAGAGAAAAAATTTGGTTTTGTTTATATGTGAGTGTATATTGTGCGCGCGTCTATACGTTTTTTGTGTGGATATGTTTTGAGGGTGTGTAAGGGGGGGGGGGGGGGGACGGTTGTTGGTGTGTGTGTGTGTGTGTGTGTGTGTGTGTTGTGTGTGTGTGCATGCGAGAGAGAGAGAGAGAGAGAGAGAGAGAGAGAGAGAGAGAGAGAGAGAGAGAGAGAGGAGAGAGAGAGAGATTTGGTTTAATTTGTTTGTGAGTGAATATATGTGCGTGCACGCATACATGTGAGTAGTGGGAAGGGGAAGGGTGGGTTTTGTGACTGTGTGTGTGTGTGTGTGTGTGTGTGTGTGTGTGTTGTGTGTGTGTGTGTGTGTGTGTGTGTGTGTGTGTGTGTGTGTGTGTGTTGTTTGGGTGGTGTGTGTGTGTGGTGTGTGTGTGTGTGTGTGTGTGTGTGTGTGTGTGGAATTTTTGTTTTATGGTGTTCTCAGAGAGAGAGAGAGAGAGAGAGAGAGAGAGAGAGAGGAGAGAGAGAGAGAGATTTGATTTTCAATACAGTTAAGATGTAATTTGTTTTATTGTTACAGTTTCTGATTTTATTATTTTACTTATAAATGTTAAATATTTCCCTTATAATTTTCCTTTCTGATTTTTATGTTATTCAGATGTTATTTGTATTATTTTCGTTTCTCATTATTTTTTTAGAGGTTTTTTTAAATGTCAGTACAACACTATGTTAATCTGACAGTAAATGGTTCTAGTCAGTCAGTCAGTGTTTGTGTGTGTGTGTGTGTGTGTGTGTGTGTGTGTGTGTGTGTGTGTGCGCGTGTGTGCGTACGTGCGTAAGTGCGTGCGTGCGTGCGTGCGTGCGCGCGCGTGCGTGCGTGCGTGCGTGCGTGTATGTGCATGCGTGTGTGTGTGTGTGTGTATGTGTGTGTGTGTGTGTGTGTGTGTGTGTGTGTGTGTGTGATGTCTTATTATTTTGAGAATGCATTGTTAACTGAAACGTCCCGTTACTCGTTGACAAACTCTCCCGCCATATTTGTTTTTCTTACATACCACAAATAACCAATAGACATAAGAAGATGGGAGCCCAATATGTTGTTACTCAGTGCAAACAAAATTTGATTTTGTTTTGTATGGCAAAAAGCATTAATGGTCAATGTAAATAAACAAAATGACGAAATGCGACATACTTAAGATTTTGATTAGGGATCGTATATATAATACTGTTAAGCGTTTCTATGATTGTTTCATTAGCATTTTGCAAAATGCACAAGTATCCCTGGGCTAAAAACTAACTATCTTGTAAACTGGAACTAAGAAAATGGTTTTAGTTTTCTTTCGTGCGTGACGAATCCGACCAGGCCGTTTTAGTTAGCCGGAATAGCTCAGTTGGTAGAGCCCCTGACTCGTAATCTTGGTGATCCTGGGGTTGCGGGTTCGAATCTCCGCCGGGGCGTTTCGGTACAGGGGGATTTTTCCCTCGGAGTTAACATTAGTTCTGACTCCATTTCCCATACAGTCCTTCGAATGAGACTATAAACCGAGGTTCCGTGTGTGAACGCACGCATAATATCTTGCACACACGTAAAATCCCATCACCAACTTTCGGAAGAGTAGGCCAGTTTGGCCGTTGGTATGGATGACACGTTACACACAGCATGCACCCTGCGTAAGAAATGGAAAGAATGAAGGAAGTAAAGAAACTGAGTGAACGATATTGAACGATATTGACTGGATGACACGGGAAACGACTGAATGAAGCGCCAGCTGGCAGCTCTTCAGTCGGCACTACCCAGGTAGGCAGCCCGTTGCGTAAGCGAGTGTTGATTGTAAAGCGCTTAGAGCTTGGTCTCTAGCCGAGAATAGGCGCTATATAAGTATTCATTATTATTATTATTATTATTAGTTACCTTCTATTGCATTTAGAAGCCTTGGGCATGCGTCACAAGGCGCGTACACATATCATTGTATAATACTGATTTACATTCATTTACGCACATCAATAACTGTTTCATTTCTCTTATGGCCGGCATTTTGGAATGACCTGCATTTCTCCCGAGGCACAACATCGACTTTTATGATTTGTTGCAAAGAAAAAGAATTCAATCTTTGATCATACGCGTTTGCGAAGGAGTAAACGGCTTATTAGGTTGATACATTATGTTCTGATTTAATGTTAGTAATATAGGAGCATTGATTTACCACATGCCTTTCAAATCAAAGACGTAAGCCAAATACTGGGTTTGAACGTGATCTCGGAACAAAACTCCACTTTGATCCTTCATGGTCATGACTGTATAATCTGTCCTACATAGATATAGCTATAGCGTCCCAGGCTGTTTTTCGATTCGTAAATTCGTTCTCGCTTGATTCTCGTCAAAGTGCTCTTAAATAGATACTTGTTTGAATTTACAAGGTGCAAGATAACATTTAATGTAAAAAAAAAAAAGTAAATAGCAGGTTATCTTTCCATTGCCCCGTCAAATTTGGAACGTCTGAATGTGTGTGTGCGTGGAGGGGGTGAGTAGAGAGAGAGAGAGAGAGAGAGAGAGAGAGAGAGAGAGAGAGAGAGAGAGAGAGAGAGAGAGAGAGAGAGATGAGAGAATAAACGAGACAGAGAGAGAGAGAGAGAGAGTGTGTGTGTGTGTGTGTGTGTGCGCGCGCGCGCGCGCGTGTGTGTGTGTGTGTGGTGTGTGTGTGTGTGTGTGTGTGTGTGTGTGGTGTGTGTGTGCAGTGATCACATGCCTCTTTCTCTCTCTCTTCTCTCTCTCTCTCTCTCTCTCTCTCTCTCTCTCTCTCTCTCGTGGGTTTGCAGTGGGTCCTCACGATCACGCCTAAGGCGGACATCACAGTGTGTCCTTTAGAATCGGGGAAGGTAGCAAACCTCTTGTCATCAGAGGAAGAACCAGGACCATGGCGGAGCCATCCTCTCCGTACACACCATGGTGGAACTGCTCCGCTACCGTGGCGTGCATGATGCCCACAAACCAGCCTTCATCTTTTTTGACAAACACAGGAACAGGTAGATACAACTTTTTGCACACGCCTGTCCATTATTATTTCTCTCAGTCGTCGTTAACTTGATATTCCTTCGGGGCAGTGTCCATGTGTCACATGCCCAAGATATATGCAGTGTGGGGGAGATGTGTGTGTGTGTGTGGGTGTGTGTGTGTGTGTGGTGTGTGTGTGTGTGTGTGTGTGGGAGAGAGAGAGAGAGAGAGAGGAGAGAGAGAGAGAGAGAGAGAGAGAACTCAGAACTCAGAATATTTTACTTGACAGGCCACAGGCCCATATCAAAGTGAGTGAACAAGGTCAAAATAAATCGGTACAAGCCACTCTTAACGAAACCTCAGCTGAATGGTGTTCAAAGTTAACAAAGAAGACATTCATGAAGCAACTGCAGCATTAATTATTCCGTTCCTAACAGCCATTGCTCTATAAATGAAATTACCAACACTCGTAATAGTAGTCTCAATAGAACAGGCTAGCAACATGGACATTTTGAATAGAGAAGGGTGTTTGTAATATTTAGCTGGAATCAACTCAAGGCGCAACTTTTCGTACAAAGGACAAACCAGTAGAAAATGAAGCTCAGTTTCCGGTGCTTCCTTACAGTGTGGACAGAAAATGTCATGGTTTCTATTGCGATCAGTATATCGTAAAAAGTGGCATCGTAATGGCGACATTCCTAACCGAAACCTTGAAAGTAACCTGCGGATGTTAACATGTTTAATTACACAGAGGTAGGAACTTTGAACAAGAGACTGCTTATATGACCGATAAACATCGTACAACTCATGCGATTCAATAGCTGAATGCCAGTCTTGGATGTAACAATCACTTAAACGTTTCTTAAATTCTGCAATAAAAGCTTTCACATTACCAACACTCTGCATTTCCCAAACAATTCCAAACCCGAATCTATAAAGAACATAGCAAGCATTAGTCGTCCAGGTAATATAATTTTGACTCTGCAGATGCAGCAACATATCATAGGCTTTCTTCGGGAGTTTGTTATTATCCATACAAGCAACACGAAACCAAAATCTGATACATTTTGCATAAGTATTTACACAAAGAGGGTATCTTCCAGATTCGCCATACACTAAGTGCCTAGGAGCTTTTAAACTTACACCAAGAAATCTTTTAATAGCAGCTAAGTGCACCCTTTCAATTTGTTCCTGGTTAGATGACAGTCCCCAAATCTCTGCTCCATAAGTTAAGATAGGTTGCATTTGGCAATCGAATAGCTTAAAGAAAATACCAGGAGAATGTTCACCTATTGACCATAGCATTCTGTTGATAGCAATTAATCCTTTCTTTGCTCTGTTTGCTAGGTCACACATAGTTGGTTGGAAAGATAATCTTCTGGTCAGTATTATACCAAGATACTTATACATGTTAACAGTGGAAAGTTGAGCATCACCAAAAGTCCAATTTTCATTCGAAGCAAGGTAACCGCCATTCCTGAATACAACAATATTTGACTTTTCCAGATTCACAAGTAAATCTAAACGTTTTGAGGTATTATACAAGACATTCAGTTGGGTTTGCAAACCAATAACAGTATCAGAAAATAATGCAACATCATCAGCAAATAACAGAATCAAAAGTTCAATGAGGTCTGGAGAAAGTTGAATACCATGTCTACCAAAAGTGTTTATATCTTTAGTTAGTTCATTGATAAACAGTGAAAAAAGCACAGGTGAACACACCTCACCTTGTTTTAGGCCCCGTGGGCATAGAAAAGTATCAGTAAGGTCACCACTAGTTCGAACACAAGTCTTCACCACATTGTACACAGTTCGCAATGCTTTCAAGAATTTTCCATTAAGACCATTAACAGAGAGAACCTTCCACAATTTATCCCTACTTACTAGGTCAAAAGCCTTCCTAAAGTCTATGAATGCGACATAGAGCTTCCTGTGTCTTAACAACTGCTTCTGAATCATTGCAAGTAAAGTGAAAATGTGATCTGTGGTACATCGTTTGCCACGAAAACCAGCTTGCTCCTCCCCAAGAATATTGTTCATTTCAATCCATTTGGTTAACCTTCTATTGAGAACAAAGCTATATATTTTACTACAAATATTCAACAAAGAGATTCCACGGTAGTTATCTGGGCAATTCCTATCACCCTTCTTAAATAGTGGTTGCAAGATAGAGACTGACCAATCTTCCGGAAACAAACCCTCATCAAAAATTGTATTGAAAAATTTAACAAGGAAAGGCATAGTGACTTGTCTACTGTACTTGTAAAACTCTCCAATAAGTTTATCTGGGCCAGCTGCCTTATTACTCTTTATTGATCGAATTGCAACTTCAATTTCGGTAACAGAAATAGGATGATTCAAAACGTCGCTGTCAGCATGTACGGGTTCTCTATCATAATATTCATCAAAGTCCGAACTGGTGTTTAATTCAACAGGTAAGTCATTAAAAACACCTTTAAAGTGATTATACCACTGATCACTAGAAATCGACCCCTGACCTTGAGTTCTTGGCCTAATTGAACTAACAACTTCCCAGAATTTCTTTGAGTCATTGATATTACTTTGTAACGATGCAATGATATTTTCATTATGTAGCTTCCTTTTCTGTCGTAACAATTCCTTATACTCTCTCCTTTTCTGGCCATAGGCAATTCTGTCATTATCGTTATTAGTTCTATGAAACTTGTTTATCTGCGTTCGTAATACTTTTCTGCTTTGTTTACATTCAAGGTCGAACCAAACATTTCTCATACCTATGCCAAATCTAATAGTTTTCATCATGCATTCACCAGCATACACAAAACATTCATTAACTTGGACAAGGCTTGATTAATGTTAACACCAACAAGGTCAGCAGCTTCACTAACTAATGATGAGACATGGTCAGAGTTCATACGTTCATAAAAAGCAGCTGAACTTTCTTCATCCCATTCGTACTTACTGACAGAAACAACTTGGTGAGCATCATTCTCAATAACAGGTAAACAGTCAGCACTATTAGACAGTGAGAAAAACAAAGCAACAATAGCATGCTTAGTTTCTATTAACGGTCTTACATTAAGGCACTGACAATGAGGAAGTAAGGAACTTGAGGCAATCATATAATCAATTACGCTAGAACCACTATCAGATACATAAGTAAAGTCACCTGAACATTTGAATGCTTTCAGACCGTTAAGAATACACAGATCAAATTCATGACATACATTTAACAAACATCGACCAAAAGGGTTCACCATAGTATCCTTGGAGATTCTAGGAAAGGGTTCCTCACTTAGGGACGCATCCATATCACATGACATATAATTCTCTACAAATACTTCTTTTACGTCATCAATGGGGTCAAAATTACTCAGGTTAAGTAGGCCAGTTCAAGAGAGAGAGAGAGAGAGAGAGAGAGAGAGAGAATAACGAATACGATAATACGAATATTTATTCAGATTTAAGGCCATGGCCCCATACTGAAGGGGGGCATTTACACAATTATACAATGCAACTTACGCCTAAGACATTATAGATAATGATCCTTTTCAGTGCAACAATGAAAATATACATAGTAGAATGAAGTTAATGCACAACAGCACGCAGTCTTTTTTGTGCTTCATAAATATACATAGCCAGATTGCAGATAATGTTTTCTTTTCTTGACGACAATAGTAATATTACCTTGAAATGACATGGTTCAGTAAAATACTTAGGTTGAATAAGTTTGGTTCTAAGATCATGTAATACAGGACAGCACAACAAAAAATGAACTTCATCCTCTTTGGCTAAACCACATAAACGGCATATAAATTCACCTTCGGCATAGTTGTAGTATCTGAAACGATGACAAGCGATATCAGAAACACCAAATCTAAACTTTGCTAATGTGCTCATAACATAGCGATTCATTTTAACATTGACATATGGCTCTAGCTCATGCGTTGTCTTGAAGAATCTGTACTGTAAGAATCTATCACTATGATCAACATGATCATGCCAGTTTTGCCATCTACAATCAATAATTCTGTCTTTAAAACATTTCAAAAATCCAGATATGTTTTGAACGCCCTGATTATCCCAAACAAACCCAAAACCATATGAATTCAAACATAGTCGCACACTAGAAGCCCATGTCTTCTTTCCATTATTATCCAAAAACATCAACATTTTGTATGCCTTAAAGGGTAACCTATCTTCATGCATTCTAGTTAACTTCAGCCAATATTTAATACATTTTACATAGGAGTTCAGGTAAATTGGATATCTTCCGAGTTCTCCATAAATCATATCATTTGGAGTTCTCATATCAACATTTAAGAAACGCTTCAATGCATACAGGTGAACTTTCTCTGTGATCATACTTTTTTCGAAAGCCCAGATTTCAGCTCCATACTGCAGAATTGGTTGAACTTGTGAGTCAAACAGCTTCGTAAAAATACTAAATGAGTTACAGTCTAGTTTGTACAAAATATGAAGAATAACTACAACTGCTCTCTTTGCTCTGTTTGCGATATCTTGACAGGCATAATTAAAACTGAGTTTAGTTGTAAAGTATATTCCTAGATATTTATACGCATTCACTACAACGACTCTCTCATTTCCATAGGTCCATCTCTCAACTTTTGCCAAGTACCCACCCTTACGAAAAACAATAATGTTAGTCTTCTTCATGTTAACATGTAATTCAAGTCCTTTGGCTGCAGAGTATAAAGAATTAAGTTGACGTTGGAGACCAATTACTGTCGTGGACAATAATACAATATCATCAGCAAACAGCAAAATAAACAATTCTAAAAAATCAAAAGTTACTCCATGCCTACCATTTTCAATTATTTCCAGGGCTAGCTCGTTTATGAACAACGAAAACAACACGGGGCTAGAGACATCACCCTGTTTAACACCACGAGAACACATAAAAGAATCAGATAATTTTGCTCCTGATCGTATTCTTGCTTTCACTTCACTGTACATATTTTTTACGCAACGAAATAATTTACCTTTAACTCCATTTTTTATCAAAATAGGCCATAAAAGTTTACGAGAGATTGAATCAAAAGCCTTTTCAAAATCAACAAAGGCAACATATAACTTCTGATTATTTACAAACTGTTTTTGCACGGCAGCTAGTAGCGTAAATATATGGTCAATTGTTGAGTAACCTTTTTTAAACCCAGCTTGATGTTCCCCAGTTATATCATTCAAGCGTACCCATTCACATAACCTACTATTAATAACAGAGAGAGAGGAGAGAGAGAGAGAGAGAGAGAGAGAGAGAGAGAGAGAGAGAGAGAGAGAGAGAGAGAGAGAGCTCAGAGGAAGGAAGAGATGGGTGGGGGGAGCAGGCGGGAGGAGAGGAATGTTGAAAGTTGTTTTTTTTTTCTGCCCTGCACATTTTATTCAGTATGTGTTTATATGATAAAAAAAAAATTCTCCAGTTTGTTTCAGTTTCATTACTTCTGAAAGACACGTTGCTACTGCACCATATAATTTTAAGCCATGGTCCATGATGTGCAAGGGTCAGTGGATAGAGAAAGAAAAAAAATGAATGAAATACATGAATAGGTAAATATATAAATGAATAAATCAATGAACAAATAAAATAAATGAATAAATTCGTCAGAAAGGAGCTCTGTGAGAACGAAGTGAGCACGTGAGATCTGGTGCCTCCTTTCTCTACTCCTGGTCCTCTGTCTGAAAACAACGTCCAGAACACATTAAAAGAGAATTCTAAAGTAAAACAAAAGAAAAGAAAAAAAAAGAGAAAATTACGTGAAAAACAACAGAAGAAAGAAAAGACGAAGCTCCAAACCTGGCGGTGGTCAATGTCTGTATTGGTAGATGATGTTTGGAAATCTGCAAGAGGCGAAATCTGTCTTAGGGTTCGTTCGCCTTCAGGGAAAGTGACCCTATCATGGGACAAATGTAGCTGGTGGACACGCCCAAGCAGTTTTGCCCTATCAAGCACCTGAACGGTTCAACCACAGAGAGAAAATACCAAAACGTATTTGTGAAACTGTGTGTGCTTGTCAAGCAGATAAGTCCATATCCTGATCGTTATCCCTGCATGTATTACAAATAAAATTCTAGGTCTATTTGCTTGGGCTATAGACTGAGGAAAGGTCACTCTATTTACAGTGGAACGACAGGCATTGTCTTCCCCTGATCTTATTTTTTTCTGGAACAAATCGATTGTGTCTACCGGCTATTCTCAACACTGGTGAGCTAATAGTACCTCATCTTTTGCACTCTCGAACTCACCCGTCTGACTACGATCGTTCATCTGTCGAATAGGACTGCAGTTTACCACACTTGTGTCTTTTTTTTGTACCGGGCGCCTGTTCTGTGTTCAAGATCGGTACGACAGGCCGAAAGTTGAAAACAAATAAGCTGGTTTGAATCTTCTGCTGCATGTGTTCTAAGTGCACAAAAAATGGACGGTAACATGATTGTGTGTGTGTGTGTGTGTGTGTGTGTGTGTGTGTGTGTGTGTTGTGTGTGTGTGTGTGTGTATGTGTGTGTGTGTGTGTGTGTGTCTGTCTGTCTGTCTGTCTGTCTGTCTGTCTGTCTGTCTGTCTGTGTCTGTGTCTGCGTCGGTGTGTCGGTGTGTGTGTCTGTGTCTGTGGTGAAAGTTGTGTACCACGTCTCGTTTTACCCTTACAGGAGTTGGAAGATAGCAGCAAATGTTCAGTTATGTTCTTTTTCGATAGAAAAAGTTGATGTAGGCTTTACTCGTTCTTTGCCTTAAAAAAAATCAGGTTTCATTTACATTTCCTTGTTGTGATCAATGTCTTGTTGAGCGCAGATCGTGAATCAAGGGTGAGGAATAATGGACAGGAGGAGGGTGGTTCTGATGTCAGCAGTGTGAACTGATAATGAGCAATACAGAGCCGACTCAGCAAGGTTGACCAGCATAGGTTTAAATAAGTGTTTCAGTCTTACATGGCATCCGCATTGCAATTGGATGGATGTAGATTTAATATGGTAGTCCAGACTTTGAACGTAAGGGCATGACAACATTCACTTACATACCATCACCTTTTTCAGGATTATCCACAAGTGAAGGGAATTCCAAGACAAATAGCATTGGCCATATTGGTTCAAGCACTGGAACTGGATAAGCTGCACAAGCAGTTTCAACATATTACTTACTAAAGAGGGTCGCTCTTAATGATAGGAGCAGTATATTACAATCTTTGCCACCGCGTGCTACCTCCATCCTTTTATATCCATATTAATGATAGCACTAAAACTATTGAATCCGATTGTCATGATGATAATGACCATAATGATAATGATGACATGGCCATAATGATAATGACGACAAAATCAGGATCATTGTCATCTTCGTTGTTGTCACCAGTCTTATCATTAGAACTGTCTGCCACGATACAGATATGAACTGACCCAAGGTCAGCTGTACCAGATGGGGGGTCGCTGGGCTGCAGTGCTGCAGAAGGGGGGAGTGGGGCGGGGGGAGAGGGTGGTGAGCACGCTGCCCAACGGACCGGAACGCGCGCTGTGTGACGTGGGCATTGTCATGGCCGGAGCTGTGACGGTCAACGCTCAGTGTCAGCTGGCTGATGGTCAGTGTGTGTGTGTGTGTGTGTGCGTGCGTGCGTGCGTGCATGCGTGCGTGCGTGCGTGCGTGCGCGCGCGCGCGCGCGCGCGCGTGTATGTGTGTGTTATGTGTGTGTGTGTATGTGTGTGTGTGTGTGGATGTGTGTGTGTGTGTGTGTGTGTGTGTGTGTGTGTGTGTGTGTGTGTGTGTGTGTGTGTGCGTGAGTGTGTGTGTGTGTGTGTGTGTGTGTGTGTGTGTGTGTGTGTGTGTGTGTGTGTGTGTGTGTGTGTGTGTATGCATGTGCACGCAGGGACTTGTGTGTCTAGTATCGTTCAGTCAACTCAAGAAGGAGGAAGGCATTTCACCAAAGCAAAAAAAGAGCAAGCCTTTTCTTCAGTTCTGAGATCCATTTTTTGGAGCAACATCAACACTGGGGAAAAAATCAAAATCATCAGCATGGGAGAAAAATTGGACAAAATCATCCGGAACTTCGTTTAGAAGCTGTTAGAGGATTGAATGTGGAGAACATTTGTATTGTTTAACTAAACTGGTCCCAGTACCAAAACTAAGGACAAGAGGAATACCTGCCCTTTCCTAGACATCCATGTGGGAAATAAAAGGCTGCTGTCGTGGGAAAATGGAAACTGTCTGAAAACTCGTAACTGTTCAAACAGGTATATCCGAATGACGATTTTAACGTGTCCATTCCGCATTACTGCTCAAAGCCAGAACAACAAGGTTTTCTGAAAAGTCAACACTTGTCAACACGGAATGAGGTGATCTGTTTTATAAAGAAAAAATCAGGACGAACCACCAACAACAAAGACGTCCTTTTTCATGTACACAGAATGAGAAACAAACATGCTGAAAATAACAAGCCTCTTATGGTTAATAATTATTATAAAGTGACAAACAAATTCAATATTTTAGATACAAACATATGGGAACACGACATGACTGAATGTCTTACCAAGAACAGTCAAAGGCTGCCCTCAAACTTTATCAGACTACATTGCATATATCAGGACGAAAACAGAGAAAAAGAAAATCTTGAGATTTGAATGAATTTGCAAAGAATAGCTTATCTCTGTTCTATCAAAATTAAGAAAATAGCAAAAGGAACAGATGGTGCATTCCAAGAGATGACTTTCATGACTGTTTAAAAATGTGTCTGTGCGTGCGTGCGTGCGTGCTGTGTGTGTTGTGTGTGTGTGTGGTGTGTGTGTGTGCGTGCGTGCGTGCGTGCGTGTGTGTGTGTGTGTGTGTGTGTGTGTGTGTGTGTGTTGTGTGTGTGTGTGTATGTGTGTGTGACGTATGGAATGGGATAAATGAGAGTATTCTGCCTAATATTATGGAGTTTAGGTTTGTAACTACACCATGAGGTAGCGGCGGCTTTTTTTTTTAGCGCGTATCTCCTTCTTGGAATGCTTCCACTTGTCCAGCTTTCCTTTGAGATTCTCTGTACTTGAAAGAAACAGCATTAGAAGAAGAAACTGTAGTGCGTGATTTTCTCAGTAAGATGTTCAATAATTTCTAGACTTTGGTATGGTACCAGAAGATTGGAAGAATCCCCGCCATGCCCTTTCTTTGAGAATGCCTCATAAGTCCATCTGAAAAAATAATTCATTCAATTATTCATGTATCCATTTACTACGTAATTCACTTATTCGTTCGTTCGTTCGTTCGTTCGTTCGTTCATTCATTCAATCCATTCTATACAACCTCTCTCTCTCTTTTCAGGATCAGACTTGCTGTTCACTCTCCGCCTGTCAAAAGCACGTGCAGTATGCATCGATCCTGACCATGAATGTGGACCATGGCACGTGTTAAAGCAGCACGTAGAATATGATCCTGTCACCCATGTAGTCACCTCTAACAGTCTGCCTGACCTCGGGAAAATCTTCTTTATCCGGAGAACCAGTCCTCTAAGCCATGATGCTGTCACAGCAAGCAAGTCCAGCACAGAATGTTCTAAACCAGTGTCGAAGAATGTTGTAAAGGATGGCTTCAGCACTCCAGAAACTAGGGACTTTGTTGAAAGCCTGCAAACCTTAAGCGAGTTCTATGAGGCAGAGGTAGAGGCACAGGACATTGTTACTGTATTCAACACGTCCGGGAGCACTGGTTTCTCAAAACTCGTCCCTATGACTCATGCAGCCGTTATGGCAGCATGTGAAATAATGAGGAGTTTAAGCGATGATGAGTTTTCCAAAATGTTCAGCATTGCTCCTCTTGGCTGGATGGGAGGTACAGTGTTCATGATGCTGGTTATGGACAAAAGTCGTCTGCTCCTGGACATGTGGTACGGACCTCCAGATGATCTGGCCGCTGTTGTCTGGGACATCATTGTTCAGGAGAGGTGCGATGATGCCTTGTTGTTGCCCTTTCATGTGTCCAAGATCGTGGCATTGAAAGACAGAAAAGAATGGATGATGAAGCATGTTTTATTCGGAGGTCAACCAATAAAGACTGAAATGGTACATCAGGCTCTACAGTTGGCTGATACAGCTGATGTTGGCTATGGCTCAACAGAGCTTGGATGGATCTCATTTATGACGGTGACAGCCACTTCTCAGTATCAAGATTTTCTGGTGGGAAAACCTATACCCAGCTGCTCTTTGAAGATCTGTGACAGCGAGGGCAAAGAAGTACCAAGGGGAACAAAAGGAGAGATCTGCGCCAAAACCACTACTATGACCACTGCCTATCTGAATAACCGGAGGACACAGCGCTTCCTTCACTGCAGACGGCTTTCTGAAGACTGGGGACATTGGAATCATGCTGGAGGACGGCTCACTGCTGGTGGAAGGACGACAGCATGACGCTATCCACAGAGGCAACTACATCTTCTACCCGGCCTGGCTGGAGAGTCGGATCATGAAATGCTGTCCGGGTATAGTAATCAAAAATATCTTCTATGACTTTGTTCTGTTTCCTTTCTGAAATGATACGCACGGCAGTATATAAAACAGATATATTGTTCACATCTTTGAAATAGTTCTCATCAGGATCCTCATGCGGCATCAAGCCTACTATAATCAACAGATATTAAAACTAATAAGAACTTAAAGTGGTATGTACATTAATGAAAATAAGATCATACTAAAATTAGTAAAGAGTGTTTATTTCCGTTCTGCTGCTAGCGGGTCACACATCACGATAATTGTTGGTGATGTAACATCATCAGATTAGAGAAATAGAGTAATTACCTTCCATTGAACTCCTTACGTATGTTCCTCAGCGCTTGAAACAATGTTCTCAGTAAGTCTAACAAGCTTTGTTGTTGTTGTTAAATGTAAAGACGAATATAAAGCGGAGTTTTTACCTTACTGAGTGAGAAATGTGTATTTACAGAATTAATTCTTCTGTGTCAGATCATTTGGGGAATAAAATCAGAATCATCTTTCTCTGTGCTCTTATTGCTGATGGGTTCGGCTCCACACAACAGCTGCAACGTGAGCATTCATCCTGTTTACGCTGTCGTTTTTGGACAAGCAGGATCAGGATTTAAGCAATTGTCTAGAACACTCAGGGCTTTAACATGAAGATCAAGATCCCATAATCTGGGCACTCGTTATTACGACCAGGTCAGATTTTTTTATCCCTGTCTACAACATCCACAAAGCTTGTTTCTCTTTTTTTTTCTAAACTATTTTCCGTCACAATTTCATGGCCAAATGAGTCTCTTCGCATCAAGTTTTCTGATTGTGATCTCAGAACATACAGCTTATAGTATGCAACACTTGCTTTCGCAAGTATATGTCAAATGCGAATAAGACACTAACTATTTTCTAATGCATTGGATAGAATCACAAAATACACAGAAATACTATCCAATTACCGAAGATAATTTTTTTTTCTCTTTTTTTCCACCCGACCCTGTCTTCTTCCTCCCCTCCACACACTCACACCCCCTTATCTGTCTTTTTCTCGCTTCCGACCAATACTGATCTGCGCTGATTCAGTATTTCAACAGATGAATCTGTATTTTGAAAAGACTTGTAAAATTATTGTAGTTGTGCGAGAAAAAAAATCAAGAAAAAGAAGAGGCCGATTACTGAGCTATGGTAGTATGAGAGTTTGTCTCCATTCGTTTTCTTATTATTCTGAGGTTACATCAGTATTTCGATTCTTATGTAGTACGTATCAATTTCTCCTGAACGCATTGAGAGCTGGTTTCACGATCTTATATCTACACTGATTCACAGATGATTGTGCCAGTAACACAATTAAATAAAATACATGATCACTCATAAAGTTGATATTCATGTTAGAAACAAAAATAACGGTGTGTGTGTGTGTGTGTGTGTGTGTGTGTGTGTGTGTGTGTGTGTGTGTGTGTGTGTGTGAGTGTGTGTGTGTTTGTGTGTGTGTGTGTGTGTGTGTGTGTGTGTGTGTGTGTGTGTGTGTGTGTGTGTGTGTGTGTGTGTACGTGTGTGTATGTGTGTGTGTGTGTGGGGGGGGGAGGAGGCTGTAAGTCTATAGCCATTCCAATTTATGTACAACATTGGTTTTTCTTCTGTAGTAATCTATCACATTCGTATAACATTCATTCAACAGGGGATTTATACAGTTAAGAACTTTGAACTTTCTGTGTGCACCTTTACCTAATTTTACATCTTTTTAACATATACTTGCTGTGAATGCTCCGCACTGCTTAATTTCAAAACCAGTGATGCCATCTTCTCCAGGCTTGCAGGAGGTCTTCGTGGTGGGTGTTCCTGACCCCGCCATGGGGGAAGAGATCTGCGCGTGCTTTGTGGCCTCTGACCCTTCCGTGACGGAGGAGCGCGTGCGCAGCCTGGTTGAGGAGGACATCCTGACCAAAGTGGAGGACTTCATGTCTCCCAGACCTCGATACTACCTCCGCTTCCAGGCTTTCCCCAAGACGTACACCGACAAACCTGGGAGAAAGGACGTGCGTCGTCAGGCGATAGCAAAACTGAACTTGGCATGAGTCAATGTACCGGTCAAGAAGACGTATTGAAATGATGGACGATCTTCATGTTTGTTATTATACGGGGGAAAATCGGTACAAAATGAAGGATTGGGGAAAACCTTTTTGTTTATGTCAAATGCCTGCCCTCCTTCAGTCTTTGTTATCTTATGCCACAAAAGTAAGACGTCACTTTAGAAGATGAAACATACGTAAAAACCTTGCTTCTTAAAACTTAAAAAAAAAACGATGGAAGCAGACTCCTTTACTGATTCATTTCTGAATAAATATTACCAGAGAATCAAAGAACGGCCGTAGGATGAGTGGAGCAAGTGGGGAGGTGGAGGCTGCTAATGGAGATGGGGACAGCGCAGAGGAAGGGTAAGGGGGGGGGGGGGGGCAAGAGGGTTGGAGAGGCGGGGGAAGGGGGGGGGGGCAGTGGAGAATTTGCATGAATCCAAACAGTTACAGGCAAGGCTGAACCGTTCCAGGATTTTCAACCAGGTGTGGATGGAGATGAGGCAGGGAACTGACCGTTATTTTCAGATAAATGCTGCGTACAGCGTTTATTCAGCATTACAATTATAATCAGGGAATAGGCAACATCTATAGCATGCTGTTCATCTAAGACTGTAACAGGCGAGACTTGCGTCTGTGAAGTAGAAACTTATTCCAACAATCTTGTTCTACATGTTTTCAATAGCGAAAGAAGTTTGATAATATTTTTTTTTCTGTTAGCCTGAAAGAAGTTGAGGAAGGTCAAAGACAGAGAAATCATCGTGGGGGAGATATCAACATTTCTGGTAAAATTATCGTGGACAAGATTTGTTTTGAACATACAGATTTCAGATGT
>CM065724.1:46400964-46405964 GCA_033310375.1 Conus canariensis
CACAGTGCCAGACAGTGGGGTGACTTGACACAGACCCTGCTCTCTGTGCATCCCACAGTGCCAGACAGTGGGGTGACTTGACACAGACCCTGCTCTCTGTACATCCCACAGTGCCAGACAGTGGGGTGACTTGACACAGACCCCTGCTCTCTGTGCATCCCACAGTGCCAGACAGCGGGTGACTTGACACAGACCCCTGTTCTCTGTGCATCCCACAGTGCCAGGACAGCAGAGGGTGACTTGACACAGACCCCTGTCTCTGTGCATCCACAGTGCCAGACAGCGGGGTGACTTGACACAGACCCCTGTTCTCTGTGCATCCACAGTGCCAGCAGGGGGTGACTTGACACAGACCCCTGTTCTCTGTGCATTCCACAGTGCCAGACAGCGGGGTGACTTGACACAGACTGTTCTCTGTGCATCCCACAGTGCCAGACAGCGGGGTGACTTGACACAGACCCCTGTCTCTGTGCATCCCACAGTGCCAGACAGCGGGGTGACTTGACACAGACCTGCTCTCTGTACATTCCCACAGTGCCAGAAGTGGGGTGACTTGACACAGACCCTGCTCTCTGTGCATCCCACAGTGCCAGACAGTGGGGTGACTTGACACAGACCCCTGCTCTCTGTGCATCCCACAGTGCCAGACAGTGGGGTGACTTGACACAGACCCCTGCTCTCTGTGCATCCCACAGTGCCAGACAGTGGGGTGACTTGACACAGACCCCTGCTCTCTGTGCATCCCACAGTGCCAGACAGCGGGGTGACTTGACACAGACCTGCTCTCTGTGCATCCCACAGTGCCAGACAGTGGGGTGACTTGACACAGAACTGCTCTCTGTACATCCCACAGTGCCAGACAGTGGGGTGACTTGACACAGACCCTGCTCTCTGTACATCCCACAGTGCCAGACAGCGGGGTGACTTGACACAGACCCCTGCTCTCTGTGACATCCCACAGTGCCAGACAGTGGGGTGACTTGACACAGACCCCTGCTCTCTGTGCATCCCACAGTGCCAGACAGTGGGGTGACTTGACACAGACCCCTGCTCTCTGTGCATCCCACAGTGCCAGACAGGGGTGACTTGACACAGACCCTGCTCTCTGTGCATCCCACAGTGCCAGACAGTGGGGTGACTTGACACAGACCCCTGTTCTCTGTGCATCCCACAGTGCCAGGCAGGGGTGACTTGACACAGACCCCTGTTCTCTGTGCATCCCACAGTGCCAGACAGGGGGTGACTTGACACAGACCCCTGCTCTCCTTGATCTCTGTGCATCCCACAGTGCCAGACAGCGGGGTGACTTGACACAGACCCTGCTCTCTGTACATCCCAAGTGCCAGACAGCGGGGTGACTTGACACAGACACCTGCTCTCTGTACATCCCACAGTGCCAGACAGTGGGGTGACTTGACACAGACCCCTGCTCTCTGTACATCCACAGTGCCAGACAGTGGGTGACTTGACACAGACCCCTGCTCTCTGTGCATCCCACAGTGCCAGACAGTGGGGTGACTTGACACAGACCCCTGCTCTCTGTGCATCCCACAGTGCCAGACAGTGGGGTGACTTGACACAGACCCCTGCTCTCTGTGCATCCCACAGTGCCAGACAGTGGGGTGACTTGACACAGACCCTGCTCTCTGTGCATCCCACAGTGCCAGACAGCGGGGTGACTTGACACAGACCCCTGCTCTCTGTGCATCCCACAGTGCCAGGACAGGGGGTGACTTGACACAGACCCCTGTCTCTGTGCATCCCACAGTGCCAGACAGCGGGGTGACTTGACACAGACCCCTGTTCTGTGTGCATTCCACAGTGCCAGACAGCGGGGTGACTTGACACAGACCCCTGTCTCTGTGCATCCCACAGTGCCAGACAGCGGGGTGACTTGACACAGACCCCTGCTCTCTGTGCATCCCACAGTGCCAGACAGCGGGGTGACTTGACACAGACCCTGCTCTCTGTGCATCCCACAGTGCCAGACAGCGGGGTGACTTGACACAGACCCCTGCTCTCTGTGCATCCCACAGTGCCAGACAGCGGGGTGACTTGACACAGACCCTGCTCTCTGTGCATCCCACAGTGCCAGACAGCGGGGTGACTTGACACAGACCCCTGCTCTCTGTGCATCCCACAGTGCCAGACAGCGGGGTGACTTGACACAGACCCTGTTCTCTGTGCATCCCACAGTGCCAGACAGCGGGGTGACTTGACACAGACCCCTGCTCTCTGTGCATCCCACAGTGCCAGACAGCGGGGTGACTTGACACAGACCCCTGCTCTCTGTGCATCCCACAGTGCCAGACAGCGGGGTGACTTGACACAGACCCCTGCTCTCTGTGCATCCCACAGTGCCAGACAGCGGGTGACTTGACACAGACCCCTGCTCTCTGTGCATCCCACAGTGCCAGACAGCGGGGTGACTTGACACAGACCCCTGCTCTCTGTGCATCCCACAGTGCCAGACAGCGGGGTGACTTGACACAGACCCCTGCTCTCTGTGCATCCCACAGTGCCAGACAGCGGGGTGACTTGACACAGACCCCTGCTCTCTGTGCATCCCACAGTGCCAGACAGCGGGGTGACTTGACACAGACCCCTGCTCTCTGTGCATCCCACAGTGCCAGACAGGGGGTGACTTGACACAGACTGCTCTCTGTGCATCCCACAGTGCCAGACAGCGGGGTGACTTGACACAGACCCCTGCTCTCTGTGCATCCCACTGTGCCAGACAGTGGGTGACTTGACACAGACCCCTGCTCTCTGTGCATCCCACAGTGCCAGACAGCGGGGTGACTTGACACAGACCCTGCTCTCTGTGCATCCCACAGTGCCAGACAGCGGGGTGACTTGACACAGACCCCTGCTCTCTGTGCATCCCACAGTGCCAGACAGCGGGTGACTTGACACAGACCCCTGCTCTCTGTGCATCCCACAGTGCCAGACAGCGGGGTGACTTGACACAGACCCCTACTCTCTGTGCATCCCACAGTGCCAGACAGCGGGGTGACTTGACACAGACCCCTGTTCTCTGTGCATCCCACAGTGCCAGGGCAGAGGGTGACTTGACACAGACCCCTGCTCTTTGTGCATCCCACAGTGCCAGACAGCGGGGTGATTTGACACAGACCCCTGCTCTCTGTGCATCCCACAGTGCCAGACAGCGGGGTGACTTGACACAGACCCCTGCTCTCTGTGCATCCCACAGTGCCAGACAGCGGGTGACTTGACACAGACCCCTGCTCTCTGTGCATCCCACAGTGCCAGACAGCGGGGTGACTTGACACAGACCCCTGCTCTCTGTGCATCCCACAGTGCCAGACAGCGGGGTGACTTGACACAGACCCCTGCTCTCTGTGCATCCCACAGTGCCAGAGAGCGGGGTGACTTGACACAGACCCCTGCTCTCTGTGCATCCCACAGTGCCAGACAGCGGGGAGACTTGACACAGACCCCTGCTCTCTGTGCATCCCACAGTGCCAGACAGCGGGGTGACTTGACACAGACCCCTGCTCTTTGTGCATCCCACAGTGCCAGACAGCGGGGTGACTTGACACAGACCCCTGTTCTCCGTGCATCCCACAGTGCCAGACAGCGGGGTGACTTGACACAGACCCCTGTTCCTGTGCATCCCACAGTGCCAGACAGCGGGGTGACTTGACACAGACCCTGTTCTCTGTGCATCCCACAGTGCCAGACAGCGGGTGACTTGACACAGACCCCTGTTCTCTGTGCATCCCACAGTGCCAGACAGCGGGGTGACTTGACACAGACCCCTGTTCTCTGTGCATCCCACAGTGCCAGGGCAAAGGGGTGACTAATCTAGGTATGGGTGTGAACGAGGATCCTGAATGATGGCGTGGTGGGGTAAGTGGTGGGGGTGGGTGGGTGGGTGGGTACTTGCACTGAAGTGGCACAGAAGATGAGGCAGGGGAATTCACCCACCTGCCCCCCCCCCCCCCCCCACACACACACACATTCACTCATGCGCACGCACGCACGCACGCACACACACACGTACGCGCGCACACACACACACACACTCTCTCTCTCTCTCTCTCTCTCTCTCTCTCTCACACACACACACACACACACACACACACACACACACACACACACACACACACACACAAACTCGCGGCCGCGCCACACACACACACACACACCTACGCATGTACACATATACTATCACCTACACACAGACACAGACACAGACACAGACACACACACACACACACACACACACGCACGCACACACACACACACACACACACACACACACACACACACACACACACACACACACACACACGAACTCCGCGGGACGTGACTTGTGGCTATTAGACAAGATGTCACTGACCCAGTTATCACAGGCAAGGTCACAGGGAACCCTCCCCTCCCCCCCCCCCCCCCCCACACACACACACACACTTGCTTGCATCCCCCAGTCTGGTTTCAGCCTCCTTGGGATCGTGATGTTGTCCGGATTCCAGCATTTCGTTCTCTGCAAGACTCTGAGCACCAGTCGCCCGGGTCATGAGAAAATGTCTGGGAGTGATTTCCCTTTCGATAGCATGATGTGTGTGTGTGTGTGTGTGTGTGTGTGTGTGTGTGTGTGTGTGTGTGTGTGTGTGTGTGTGTGTGTGTGTGTAATCTCGAACGATGTACCTGTATCCAAGCACCAGCTACATGAAACAAGTCACTTTCGTCTGGCAGACACTCAAGATTCGCTCACTAAATTCAGAACAGGTGAAAACCACATCTCTTCTGTAATAAGCTGTGTATATACGGTTTGCATGATTAGATAGAGATTGTGTATGGGTAGGGTTAGTACGGCTAGCTTGTTTGTGATGTGTGCCATCGCACATGTAAAATATGAACCAATGAAAGATTGTGTATGAATAATTCATAGCGCAATTTGGTAAGGAGCTGTGAATAGATGCCTAGCGTATGCAGCTAAACAAATGTCCAGTTGAAGTCGTTGCACTGATAGT
>CM065724.1:46415964-46428464 GCA_033310375.1 Conus canariensis
CCCTTCTTCTTCTTGTGTTAGACCTTGCGCTTCCCCCACCGTGACCAATTCCACTGACATGCGGATCAAGTTCGTTAACTGCAGACAGCGTAACGCTGCGTTTGCTTACAGCGTGGTATAGATGTTGTTGTTGTCGTCGGTGCACTGCTGCCTTTACAGTGTCACTTGATGCGTGATCAGGTGCCCACTGACGAAGTCCCCCAAGTCGTTGATGCATGCAAAACCTGACGCACCTGCCTGCTATTATCTGCTAGACACTCTGTAAATAGCCCTGTAAAGTGCCTGACTCACCCGGTGTGCAGAACACAGGGTATGACCTTTAGTCCCGTTCACTAGTCCACAAGATAAAAAAGTTCAATGCAAATCTTCATGACGTGGAAACGGGGTTGTTTACAGGAGAAACTGATTTCACATTTTCAGACTTAGGACTGGGAGGTTGTGGGACTGAGGTCTGTGAGTGGCACAATCGTTGTAGGATTTTCGGCCCTGTGAGTTCCTACCTGGAGTTGATGCTCGCTGTCGTGCAGAAGTCTGGAACAACACAGTCGAGCTTTCATCCATTCGGTGGATGAGTCTCCTGTTGCTTAACATTTTCATTCAACACTGCAGGTGTCTGTATCCCGACGGCCTGCCTGTCGCCGGGACATGTTTTTACAGGGTTCACCCCGTAGCATAGTTTTCATCATCATCATCATCATCATCATCATCATCATCATCTCATCATCACTATCATCATCATCATCATCATCATCATCAATCATCATCATCATCACTAACATCATCATCATCATCATCATCGTCGCCGTCGCCGTCGTCGTCGTCGTCGTCATCTTCGCCGTCATCATCACCATCATCATCATCGTCGTTCGTCGTCGTCGTCGCGGTCGTCGTCGTCATCATCATCATCATCATCATCATCTGCAGCAGCAGCAGCAGCATCCGTCATCATCGTCATCATCATCATCATCATCATCTCCCTTGTTTTATTCATTTCGTTCTTTTCATATGGTTATGTGTTAACGTTTTGTTTTCGTTTAACTCTTTGCTTTTATTTACTTCGTATGTCTATTTGTTTTGATTTTTTTTTATATGTTTATTATTGTTTCTGGCTTTGTTCTAGTTTGCTTTCATGTAATTATTTGCTTACAATGATTTCCTTGCTTTCATGAAGTTCTTTGTTTCCAATGATTTTGTTGTTGTTGTTATCATTCAGTTATTTCCCTACAGAGGGAGGACCATGAGGTTTGACACTTTCCTGCAATATGTAGTGCACTGACGTGGAATGAATGAGGAAGTTATGTTGAGTGATTTTATCCTGTTGGTCTTTTTCCACGGCGCTTAAGTGCGTTTCCTCTGCGGGAGAGAGAGAGAGAGGGAGAGAGAGAGAGAGAGAGAGAGAGAGAGAGAGAGAGAGAGAGAGAGAGAGAGAGAGAGAGGGCGCGTTTGGGATCACACGCATTACACCACACGCACATACATACAGGCAGACACACACACGCATAGATACACGCGTACAAAACACACACACACACACACACACACACACACACACACACACACACTGCACACATACACGCATATACGTGCGCGAGTGCGCTTACACACACACACACACACACACACCCCACACACCACACTCACACTCATACTCACACACAGACAGACAGACAGACACACACACACACACACACACACACACACACACACACACACACACACACACACACACACCACACACACACACCTCCTCTCTCCTCTCTCTCTCTCTCTTCTTTCTCTCTCTCACATACACACACAGGCAGGCAGACAGACAGCCACACACACACACACACACACACACACACACACACACACACACACACACACACACACACACACAATATATATATATATATATATTATATATAAACGCTTTCTGGATGGCTGATAGTAAATATACATAAGGGTCTTGTTATGTCCCTCTTTGTTTGGGTCTTACAGTTTTTAAGTTTTGCATGGTGTTGCTCTCTCTCTCTCTCTCTCTCTCTCTCTCTCTCTCTCACTCTCTCTCTCTCTCTCTCTCTCTCTCTCTCTCTCTCTCTCTCTCTCTCTCTCTGTGTCTTTCTCTATGTCTCTGCGTCTCTGTCTCTGCTTCTGTCTCTGTCTCTCTTTCTCTTTGTGTCTGTCTCTCAGTATTTTTTCCACTCCGTCTCTCGCTGTTTCTCTCTCTGTCTCTTTGTCTCTGTATGTTTGTCTGGCTTGCTTGTTGCCCCCCCCCCCCCCCCCCAATCTCTCTTTCACCTTGAGCGTGCTCGCCAGCGCGAGCATGAGTGTGTGTGTGTGTGTGTGTGTGTGTGTGTGTGTGTGTGTGTGTGTGTGTGTGTACTTTCGAATTTTTGTCACAAGTGGACCATCACGAATACATCTCGAAATCACTTTTGTGATCCATGAATTTAATCTGAAGAATTAAGAGAATTCTTATAAACTTGCATACTTATGTATTGGCTGTCACGGTAGTACTTGACCTTTCCAACGATATGTCATTGCAACTCTCTTGTGTTCTCTCGACATTGAGATTACATGCTATCCGTGATGAAACAAAGATGAACATCGTGTATAAAAACTCGCTATCGATCCCATCACATGACAACGTTGATATGACGCTACCGGGAACGACATCTTCCTGGTCCGTGCAGTCTTGGCGGCATTGAAGTGGCCGTTATCTGCGCCTCAGTAGCAGTGAAGTGGGTGTTATCGGCTCCTAACAGACTATGTTGAACAGATAACAACACATCTTGTTTGTGACATTCCCGGGTCTGTATTTGAACTTAACTGAATGTGCCGTAGCCAGTTCTGAATGAATTATGAAGTTCAGAGAAAACTGTCGATCATATGCGTGCATTTGATATGTTATGACATGATATGGTATCTCCCCGAGAAGAAACGATATTTTGTTTATCAAAGACAAATTGCCTTTTGAATGCGAATTCTTAAAATCCACACCAACGCTCGTGTGGTTAGTATTTCTTAAGGTTTCTGCTCATAACTTTTGATCTATATTTATTGATTTTGTTTGTTTGATACTTTTGGACGGACACCCATATTTATGTTAGTCAACTTTATGGCAGAACGTTAATACTAAACTGCACCAAACGTGAAGCATGATAAGGCACGGATATGACACGTGGAGCAAGGGCCTTTTTTACATACCACGACACTAACATTCCGGCACTCAGGTATCTCATGACAATTTACTCTAGCTTCTGGTTCCTGGTCACATTCCGCTCACAACATTTCGTCTCTGATAACATTTCGTCCCCATATCTTGTCTCTGACAATATTTCGTCCTCAACATTTGGTCCCCGATGGCATTTCGTCCCAAAGAACTGGTCTCTATTTGTTCACAGCATTTGATGAAACGAGATAGTCAGTTCTCATGCTTCAGAAAACTTTAGACATGATTCTTACTGTGACTAGAAACATCGTTTTTCTACATTTCAGCATACCTTCTCGTCCACACCACGTCATTTGCCACTGTCTTGTGACTTGAAGCATCGTTGTTCTACTTTTCAATATACATTCACTTTCGCACCACGTCATTTTTCACTTTCGTGTAACAAACTAGAAACATCGTTTTTGCTATCTTCCAAAATACCTTCACTTTCACACCACGCCATTTCTCACTTTCTTGTACTAGAAACATCGTTTTTCTTATCTTCCATCATACCTTCACTTTCACGCCACGTCATTTCTCACTTTCTTGTGAATAGAAACATCGTTTTTATTCTATCTTCCAACCTACCTTCACTTTTACACCACGTTATTTCTCACTTTCTTTTTCTTTCACTACGGCGGCTCTAACTGCTTTGTAACAGATCAATGGCTTGTTCCACTGAGTTCATAAAATGCTGATTTGATCTATAACAGTTTTTAAACAAACGCAAGAACAAAGTAATGCGATTTCACTGATTGCTTCTGTATTCCCCGAGTTCAAGGAATATGCATTCGGAATCACACGGCCTGATATGTACATTGACACACAGACTGATCGCGTTGTCATGACAGCGTTCAGATATCTTATGTTCGCCTTCATCATTGAGCGGATGGGCTATAAGCATCATTCTCTCTCTCTCTCTCTCTCTGTCTCTGTCTGTCTGTCTTGTCTGTCTGCCTGTCTCTCTCTCTCTGGTTGCATTATAAATATTTATGACTACTATCAATTGTTGCAAGGAGAATTATACGACGCAGGTATAGAAAGGTCTTCACTGTATATGTAAACGATAATACGATGAGGGAAATGATATAGAAAACATGTGTTTTGTATGCTAGTATCAACACATTAATATCAGGAGTTTTGAAAATAATAATATATATATACTTACATTACGTTCATAAGGAAGAACGTACCAAGAAGCATTAATGTATAATTAAGATAGAATTCTGCATGTACATACTGTCATGGAAGAATGTTTTGTTGCAGACATGGTAAATTTTGTTCAAATTATATAAAATTGAATCATTTCTTGTTGCGTACTCATGTGAATAGGCTGATGGCCTCACATTAAAGTCACGAGTCACGAGTCACGAGTCTCTCTCTCTCTCTCTCTCTCTCTCTCTCTCTCTCTCTCTCTCTCTCTCTCTCTCTCTCCCTCGCTCTGTCCCTGTTATGTTTGTCTGTCTGTCTGTCTGTCTGTCTCTCTCTCTCTCTCTCTCTCTCTCTCTCTCTCTCTCTCTCTCTCTCTCTCTCTCTCTCAAGCTCTCCAACAATGTTCGCTGTCGCTGGACATACATTTTGTATGACTGTATTATGTACAACTGTATGCATACATTTTCTGCTTTCTATGCACAGCAGAACAGGAAGGTAATTATGTTGGAGACAGAGAAGTAAACAAACCACCGCAACTATCAACACCCAAAAAGACAGCCAAGGCCACGCATTAGTTTCCACCCTCTCCAATCCCTCCCCATTAAATATATTTGTATTGGACGTATGCAGTATTCCCATGTTTCACCACGAGCAAGCTTACAATAGAAAGTTTTTATCTGTCTTGAAGGGTCCAGCTCTATACGTAATACACCTCCATTTCTGTGTGTTCAATACCTCTATAGGGTGTGTTTAGTCTGGCATATAGCACCCGCCTGCACAAGGAAAATGGTACTGTTCACTTTTGAAATGGCTGGGTGCATGTTTTCCTAACGACAGAAACTCTGACAAGGAAGTAGAAGGATGGCCGTGTCAGTTACATGCAAAAGCCCGACCATTGAGTTATGAATGTGTCAAGGAGGAAGTACAATTGACAAAACAGCTCTGTCTCTCTATTTTTTTTTCTGCCTCTCTGTCTGTCTGTCTGTCTGTTTCTGTCTCTCACTCGCTCACTCACTCACTCTCTCTCTCTCTCCTCTCTCTGATTTTTATCTCCCTCTCTCTCTCTGTCTGTCCATTTACTCATTCTGTCTCTCTGATCGATAACCGACTACGAAGGGGGGGGGGGGGGGGGGGGGGGGGGAGGAGGACAAATGGGGGAGACTCCCCAACAATGTTTGCTGTCGCTGGACATAAAATTTGTACGACTGTATATGTGCAACTGTATGTACACATATTCTGCTCTCTATGCACAGCAGAACAGGAAGATAATCGTGTCGTAGACAGACACGTTAACAAACCACCCGCAACTATCAACACCAAAAGGACACCCAAAGCACGCTTCAGTTTCCACCAGTTTCTCTCCATTAATAATATAATAATAATAATGAATACTTATATAGCGCCTATTCTCGGCTAGAGACCAAGCTCTAAGCGCTTTACAATCAACACTCGCTTACACAACGGGCTGCCTACCTGGGTAGTGCCGACTGAAGAGCTGCCAGCTGGCGCTTCATTCAGTCATTTCCCGTGTCATCCAGTCAATATCGTTCAATATCGTTCACTCAGTTTCTTTACTTCCTTCATTCTTTCCATTTCTCACGCAGGGTGCATGCTGTGTGTAACGTGTCATCCATACCAACGGCCAAACTGGCCTACTCTTCCGAAAGTTGGTGACAGGATTTTACGTGTGTGCAAGATATTATGCGTGCGTTCACACAAGGAACCTCGGTTTATAGTCTCATTCGAAGGACTGTATGGGAAATGGAGTCAGAACTAATGTTAACTCCGAGGGAAAAATCCCCCTGTACCGAAACGCCCCGGCGGAGATTCGAACCCGCAACCCCAGGATCACCAAGATTACGAGTCAGGCGCTCTACCAACTGAGCAGTATGCTCATTTCTCACCACGAGCCAGCTTACAATGAAAAGTGGTTATCTGTCTTGAAGGGTCCAACTCTGTACTCTCTGTGTGTTCAATACCTCTATAGGGTGTGTTTAGTCTGGCATATTATAGCACCCGCCTGCACAAGGAAAATGGTACTGTTCACTTTTGAAATGGCTGAGCGCATGTTTTCCTCGACAGCAGCTCGGACAAGGAAGTAGCAAGGATGGCCGAGTCAATTACATGCAAAAGCCCGGCTCTCGTGTTGTAAATTGTCAAAAAAAAAAAACAAAAAAAACAGTTGACAAAACAGCTCTGTCTTTATCTTTTTTTGTCTGCCTGTGTGTCCATCTGATAGCCTGTCTGTCTGTCCCTCACTCGCTCACTCACACTCACTCTGTCTCCCTGATTTCTCTCTCTCTCTCTCTCTCTCTCTCTCTCTCTCTCTCTCTCTTCATTCTCACTTCATTCTCTCTCTCTCTCTCTCTCTCTCTCTCTCTCTCTTCTCTCTCCTCTCTCTCTCTCTCTCTCTCTCTCTCTCTCTCTCTCTCTCTCTCTCTCTCTTCCTCGCGTTAGGTACAGCACAGTACAGAGATTGTGTTAAGGTCGTACATACAGTGAGCTCCACCAGAAGGTACACTACCCATCCACAGACTTAACCAAAGATGGTTCACACGGCGAGAGGCCTCTCGTCATCGTCTGGTACAGCTGTGACATTAAGGACGTGGAAGCGAGGTTTACTGGGTGGAGTGGATGACCGGGAGTGCCCAGCAGACCTTCAAGAACAGGAAAACTACTTAGAGATCATAAGAAAGAGTGGCATGAGACCGGAGATAGTACACCTATGAGGTACACCAAAAGAAACGATTGCAACGGAACAAAGTGTGCCATATAAAAGCAGAATGGGGGAAGCTCGCATCCACAAGAATGAGAAGTATGAATATCTAGCGACAATTTTAGCGAATCTGCTTTCCGTCTAAAGTCCTGGGCGCATGCGTTTATTTATTTATTTTTATTTTTTGAATTTTTTTTTTTTAGACCAACCGGATTTGTACGCTCTCCTGTCCATGAATGCATAAAACAGCTCTCGGTTTCTGGTAAAAAGAGGATCAGAACCGTGTAGGATATGAAGGTGGCTGAAAAGACTTCGTGCTGGATCTGATCCAGAAGGCACTAAATATAACTTCTTAAGGCTGAAATTCCTCAACTTAGAATAGATAGTCGATAGCTATGTGGGTAAGGCATTCCTCAAACAAGGCACGCCTTGAGACACCAAACCATTCCGAGAATTATGGCTTCTAATTCTGGCAACGCGGAAAATATTTGAGGCAACAGAGGAGCAATAAGGAGTCATGACCCGGATGAGGCCCGACCTCCATAGGGTGCGAGTACTTCCGGGCTAAAACACTTGCCTGAGAAAAGCTCCTCTGATGATGTTTTGCTTGTCAAGCTCTTTCTAGAGTGTCTTGCTGCTTCAAATAATCCGCTTATACTTTCTATGAATGGTGTCAAAGCTGTGGACACCTCTTCACATAGGGCCTTTCTTGAACAAAATTCAACTTTCTCTCTCTCTCTCTCTCTCTCTCTCTCTCTCTACCTCGCTCGCTCGCTCACTTCCACGCTGTGTGTGTGTGTGTGTGTGTGTGTGTGTGTGTGCGTGCGTGCGTGCGTGTGTGCGTGTGCGTGAGTGCGTGTGAACATTGCTGTCTCTCTTAAATAGGATCATCAAAAGAAAGAAAATATGGATTTCTCATTGAACAGATGCCTAGAAGATAGTAATAATAATAATGATAATAATGCAAGTCCTCCTCCTCTTCTTCCTCCTCCTCTTCCTCCTCCTCCTTCTCCCCATCATCATCATCATCATCATCACGATGACTATAGCATTGAAGATTCATGTGTTAACTTTTGTCGAATAAATAATAAGCATACAACCAGTCTGCTCGTTTGTTGAACTTTCAAGCAAACAGTAAACAAGTTGGGTATTTTTTGCTCCCATAAGAAAACCTAACACAGAGTAACTTTTATTCAAGACTGGCACAGCCTTTTAAACTTGAATAAAGTCAGACAAATACATAGACGAACAATCTAATAGTGGGGGAAAAAAACAAGCGCAGGCCAACAACTGAACTATCTTCATAGTAATGACTTGGCAAAGATTTGGACTTAAGGAGGGGGGGGGGGGGGGGGGGTAATTTGAAGATGGAGAAACTGGGAACATGAAATTAAGAAAATATGTTACAGATATGAAAACTCTTCACTAGCTGCATAAGGGAACCATCGCAATCTCCTTTGAAGGCAGATATATTTGTATTGCCTGCTCCGAGGCCTTTCGTCCGCTGGGTCGGACTCATCAGGGAGACACGGCTGGTTGTGTCTGCGCTCCTGGCGTCAAATAGAGACACACCACAGTCCATAATACTGTGGTGTTCTCACCACCAAGAGTGCAAAAAAGAATCCAATAGCACTCCCAAAGCAGCCAGCGAAGAGTAGTAAATGAAACCAAACGAAAGTGTGGGGAGGAAAAAAGTTGCTGAAAAACTAAAGACATTATGCAAACAGTATAAAATAAAGGGGACAATCTTTGAGCCTACGCTTGAGGATCCACCCAAAGATGCAAGGGAGATCAAAAGACAAACACACAGACGGACAGAAACAAATACAAATAACCTCAATTTAATCAAAACAAAAATCGGAAATGAAATGAGGCAGGGAACAGTAAACGATAAACAAGTTGGGTATTTTTTGCTCCCATAAGAAAACCTAACACAGAGTAACTTTTATTCAAGACTGGCACAGCCTTTTAAACTTGAATAAAGTCAGACAAATACATAGACGAACAATCTAATAGTGGGGGAAAAAACAAGCGCAGGCCAACAACTGAACTATCTTCATAGTAATGACTTGGCAAAGATTTGGACTTAAGGAGGGGGGGGGGGGGGGGGGGTAATTTGAAAGTGGAGAAACTGGGAACATGAAATTAAGAAAATATGTTACAGATATGAAAACTCTTCACTAGCTGCATAAGGGAACCATCGCAATCTCCTTTGAAGGCAGATATATTTGTATTGCCTGCTCCGAGGCCTTTCGTCCGCTGGGTCGGACTCATCAGGGAGACACGGCTGGTTGTGTCTGCGCTCCTGGCGTCAAATAGGGACACACCACAGTCCATAATACTGTGGTGTTCTCACCACCAAGAGTGCAAAAAAGAATCCAATAGCACTCCCAAAGCAGCCAGCGAAGAGTAGTAAATGAAACCAAACGAAAGTGTGGGGAGGAAAAAAGTTGCTGAAAAACTAAAGACATTATGCAAACAGTATAAAATAAAGGGGACAATCTTTGAGCCTACGCTTGAGGATCCACCCAAAGATGCAAGGGAGATCAAAAGACAAACACACAGACGGACAGAAACAAATACAAATAACCTCAATTTAATCAAAACAAAAATCGGAAATGAAATGAGGCAGGGAACAGTAAACGATAAACAGTAAACAAGTTGGGTATTTTTTTGCTCCCATAAGAAAACCTAACACAGAGTAACTTTTATTCAAGACTGGCACAGCCTTTTAAACTTGAATAAAGTCACACAAATACATAGACGAACAATCTAATAGTGGGGGAAAAAACAAGCGCAGGCCAACAACTGAACTATCTTCATGGTAATGACTTGGCAAAGATTTGGACTTAAGGAGGGGTGGGGGGGGGGGGGGGGAAATTGAAGATGGAGAAACTGGGAACATGAAATTAAGAAAATATGTTACAGATATGAAAACTCTTCACTAGCTGCATAAGGGAACCATCGCAATCTCCTTTGAAGGCAGATATATTTGTATTGCCTGCTCCGAGGCCTTTCGTCCGCTGGGTCGGACTCATCAGGGAGACACGGCTGGTTGTGTCTGCGCTCCTGGCGTCAAATAGAGACACACCACAGTCCCCCCCCCCCCCCCCCCCCCCCCCTTAAGTCCAAATCTTTGCCAAGTCATTACTATGAAGATAGTTCAGTTGTTGGCCTGCGCTTGTTTTTTCCCCCACTATTAGATTGTTCGTCTATGTATTTGTTGACTTTATTCAAGTTTAAAAGGCTGTGCCAGTCTTGAATAAAAGTTACTCTGTGTTAGGTTTTCTTATGGGAGCAAAAAATACCCAACTTGTTTACTGTTTATCGTTTACTGTTCCCTGCCTCATTTCATTTCCGATTTTTGTTTTGATTAAATTGAGGTTATTTGTATTTGTTTCTGTCCGTCTGTGTGTTTGTCTTTTGATCTCCCTTGCATCTTTGGGTGGATCCTCAAGCGTAGGCTCAAAGATTGTCCCCTTTATTTTATACTGTTTGCATAATGTCTTTAGTTTTTCAGCAACTTTTTTCCTCCCCACACTTTCGTTTGGTTTCATTTACTACTCTTCGCTGGCTGCTTTGGGAGTGCTATTGGATTCTTTTTTGCACTCTTGGTGGTGAGAACACCACAGTATTATGGACTGTGGTGTGTCTCTATTTGACGCCAGGAGCGCAGACACAACCAGCCGTGTCTCCCTGATGAGTCCGACCCAGCGGACGAAAGGCCTCGGAGCAGGCAATACAAATATATCTGCCTTCAAAGGAGATTGCGATGGTTCCCTTATGCAGCTAGAGAAGAGTTTTCATATCTGTAACATATTTTCTTAATTTCATGTTCCCAGTTTCTCTATCTTCAAATTACCCCCCCCCCCCCTCCTTAAGTCCAAATCTTTGCCAAGTCATTACTATGAAGATAGTTCAGTTGTTGGCCTGCGCTTGTTTTTTCCCCACTATTAGATTGTGCGTCTATGTATTTGTCTGACTTTATTCAAGTTTAAAAGGCTGTGCCAGTCTTGAATAAAAGTTACTCTGTGTTAGGTTTTCTTATGGGAGCAAAAAATACCCAACTTGTTTACTGTTTATCGTTTACTGTTCCCTGCCTCATTTCATTTCCGATTTCAAGCAAACGTTTAAAACCAAACTTTGTTCTTTATCTGATTAGCTGCAAAGCAAGGATGGTATTTTCTATCGAATCAGAGACAGACATTTTTCAAACCTTACTATGAAGATATATGAAATGAGGAACCGAAACACGCTCATGTATAGTAATAAGAAAGTGTCAATTAGATGTGTGTCCCCTGACTAATAGGGATTTGATCTTTCTTGAATACAGCAACATCATTGTCATTAAAATACTCCTTCTCTCTCTCTGTCTGTCTGTCTGTCTGTCTCTGTCTCTTAAATCTTTGTTGTTATAGCTTTCAATTGATTGATGTTTATTTCATGTTTGTTACTTTCCTTTTCGATATGATTATTTTGTGCTGTACCCCCCCCCCCCCCCCCTCATGTCACTAAGGCTGTATAGCTAATGACATTAAACATGTTCAGTGTTCAGTGATCAGTTCTCTCTCTCTCTCTCTCTCTCTTCTCTTTGTATGGCTATATTTCCTCAGTTATTTTACTCGGCGCTCAGTGAAGACTATTTAGTTGATTGATTGGGATTACTTTCCTGTATTGACAGACCTCTTTTTTCGTTGTGTTATTGCAGATCTTGCTGTGGTGTACGCCGTCAGTTTCGGGTAAGTTTCAGTATGCTACAAGTAAAGGTTTGAATATGAGAGAGAGAGAGAGAGAGAGAGAGAGAGAGAGAGAGGAGAGAGAGAGAGAGAGGGGAGTCTGTATTTGCTCGTATGTGTGTGTGTGTGTGTGTGTGTGTGTGTGTGTGTGTGGCTAGCATTTTATTCCTGTCTACATACCATCTCTAACCCACCATGTTTCTATATTGCCTGTTCTGTTCGCAATATGACACAAACGGTCAATGTATACTGTCACTTAAAATGGTGTTGATGTCCCTTTTAAGCAGGTTGCATTTTGGATAATAGTTCTGTGTATGGTAATTGCTATTATTGAAGAAAAGATTCTGCAGAGTACGATTAGAGTACCAGTCAGGTGACCACATTAGAACATTGATCAAGCAATCATTTCATCCCAGCTTGGTCTGTTACTTTCGGGCTTGGTGTGTGTGTGTGTGTGTGTGTGTGTGTGTGTGTGTGTGTGTGTGTGTGTGTGTGTGTGTGAGTGTGTGTGTGTGTGTGGTGTGTGTGTGTGTGTGTGTGTGTGTGTGTGTGAGTGTGTGTGTGTGTGTGTGTGTGTGTGTGTGTGTGTGTGTGTGTGTGTGTGTGTGTGTGTGCACTCCTCTGTCTCTCTCTGCGCGCGCGCGCGTGTGTGTGTTCTCTCTCTCTCTCTCTTCTCTCTTCTCTCTCTCTCTCTCTCTCTCTC
>CM065724.1:46433464-46453464 GCA_033310375.1 Conus canariensis
TTTTGCCTTCTTTGTTTTGTCCTACTGTATTGTGTTATACTCCAAGTTCTGAAATAAGATGGATTAACATTTGAGGTGAGTTTACTCTCCTCAGGTTGTCATGTCGCACTGCATGACTAATTAAGTATTCTTAAACCTGCCATTTAAACGAAAATCCACCTTGCTTCGATGTTGGTGGCGCTTTTGTTTTAACTGTTTATTCTTTATCATTGTTATGTTATGTGAAGTGTTTCATGCGGTAATGTGTAAAGCTTGACGATTTGAGATGAAGCCTGTGACTTATTCTGATTTCTTTTTACCCACCGAATTGTTTTGACCTCTGACGTGTTAACCTGGACGTTTTGAAATCAGTCAAATTAACGTTTGAGTGTAGTCTTATTTTCCTCTAGCCTGATTTGTGGAACTGCATGACTATTCTATAAAGGTTTTTGAATCCGTCATGTTTTAAAACACGGTTGAACATGATGACGTTGTTTTCACAAAGTTCTCTCCATTGTTCTTTGATGTGCTGCGTGGAGCTTTTCCTGTCACATTGTATTGTTCAGACGTTTTGTGTTGTCTTTTTGCCTTTGCCCATAGGAAGGATAGGAAACAATTTGACAGATAAATGCCCATTTGTTTATTATTCACTGATAAATAAGATCGTGGTTCTATATTTGCTTTCTTTCCTCTCCCCTTTACTTAGATATTTTTACGTTTTCAAATTATGTTGTGATGATTTTACCTAGGGCTGATTTTAGTACGAATTGGGCTCTAACGCTTAGCTCGTTAGATTCATTTTAGATTTACTGTGCTTTTTTTAAGCTTTGTTCATGATACGCTTCCCCGATTATTCTCCACCGCATTGTGTGAAGCTGAAAGTTCCGAAATGTCTTGTGTTGACTTTGAATTTCAGTTATTGTGTCCCTGCTTTTACCTTGTTTGTTTGGTCTTATTGGTATTGTGCTATGCTAGACGTTTGGAAACGGGTTGCATAACATTCGATGTGACTTTTCTCTCCTCTGACTGGAACTGTATTGGACATTTGTTACGTTCTGAAATCTCCCATAAACATACTTCGATGCAACTATTGGTCTTCTTGTCATATTCATTCTTTACTTTTGCCATAGACCTAAAGAGTGTCTTGTGGGTGGATGCGAAAGTTGTTCTGACATGAGATACATGACCCATTTTGATCTGTTGTTTTTACCTGCTGTATTTTTCCTTCTTTGTTTTGTCCTGCGATGTTGTGTTATACTAGACGTCCTGAAAAGAGTTACCATTTGAGTTGAGTTTTCTTCCCTTTATTCGTATGTTTTAAACGACAGGTAATCATAACGATAATTTTTTTCACGACGTTCTACCCTTTGTTTTTTGTTATGCTGTCTCAAGCTTTACCTGCTTTGCTGTCCTTTTCAGATGTTTTGAAATTAGTCCGGATTTTACATATAATTCCACTTGTTTTTACATCCAATCCACATTTTTTTTAAACCTCAACATTGAATTGTAGCAACCCATATTGAAATGGATTGTGTTGTCAACACTTAGTATGTGAAACGCCACGTTGCTTTTTGTTTCCCTTCCCATTTCATTAGCTGTGTTTTTGATGCCAGTGCTATACATTGTGTTTTACAATGTGTCACGAACAATGTTAATGTGTTTGTTCATGTGTTGCCTTTTTATCTTTTTGTCCGAGCCTGAACATTTTATTATATTATAGACTGCCTTTTAAACAGATGAATGTCCTGTCCTTGGTTAGGAAAGTCATGGTCCCAAGTTTTATTGTTCCTTTTCCTTACACTTGTTGTTGGCTATTTTACCCATTCCAAACATGTTCTAATGACGCATCTTCAAAGATCAACCACTGAAGAAAATCATCTTAAAGCAAATTTACTTTTAGAATTTGGCTGGTTGACTTTACTTCAAGTTTATTGTGCTGAGCAGTTTTTTCGTTGCTTATTTTCAGATAATCATATTTCAGCTTTATGTCTTTAGCTCACTTAAGATTAGGTGTGCATAAACAATGCCATAGTAGGCTTACTGCCTCACATGTGAAAACAAGTAGGTCTATGTAATCATAAAGTTGCAGCTGAGCAGAGCAAACGAGGTGACATATGTGAAGTAATTCAGACAGCTAGTTGGATAGAGAACTGGAGGTGACAGTAATGGAAGGGTTGATTGTCGATCCTGTTAGAGATCGGCAGCCAGTGCAGAGAATGCAGAAGTGGATATATATGTTCGCGTTTGGAGGATCTGAGTACCAGCTGAGCTGCGTGTGTGTGTGTGTGTGTGTGTGTGTGTGTGTGTGTGTGTGTGTGTGTGTGTGTGTTCGGGGGGGGGGGGGGGGAGCGGTTGATCTTTGAAGGCTACTGAGAAGGTATCTGAGGATCCCAGCAAGAAGAGATTTACAGCAGTTTAATGTCGAAAGGACTACTGTACTAAACAAACTCTTAGTAGCATCAGTTAAGAGACAACAACGAATAGAATGTATCTTGCGAAGCTCACGACAGGCAGGTCTACAGATGATAGGAATAACTTACTGAACAAGAGAAGGATTGATTTACAGTGACACTAAGACAGCGAACTGGAGAGGAGAAAGAGACTAATGTGTTGTTAATTGTTACAGAATCTTGTTGAGGAGAAGGATAAATAATTTCTCCGCACAGACCATCATCCTTCAGTCTTATCATCACTTAGTTAACGTTTTTGTATACGTCATCCATATCTTAATATCTGCTGTGCATTTCTGTGTCTTCAACACAAGATTGTACACTTCCGCAAGAGAAGCCACCTGATAACGCTAAGTATCATCAGCAATATTCGACAATATAGAACTTTAAAAGGTGGATGCTGAATGGGGAATTTGATGTGAAGATGAAATGTGGTCTCGTTGTCTCCAAGAAGACGAAATCTACCCCTCCCCCTCCACAGTACAGAGTCATACGACAAGAAAGGAGACAGTGATGTAAGCGGAAGAAGCCAGATCGCGGCATTTTGCCTCGTCCCCAGTCTGGTGGAACAGTTGCTTTTTTTTTCCAACTGAAAATGTATTAGTAAACAGCAGAACGTTTTTCTTTAGGGTCAACAGACTGAGCGTTGACCAAGGCAGCACATATGGCCCTTGATGCCGTAACTGTTTCAAAGAAAGCGATAACAATCAGACGAATCCGGTTTTTAGGAGATGATAGTCCTGCTCTTCTGTTTACTTCCGCTCGTGCTCTGCTAAACCTACCGACCATGGCAATTCTCTTCTATTTTCGACGACGCTGACGATGACTTCTAACATGTAGGGAATGGCAGCTGATGCCAACACTTCTGATGGGATCTACTACAGTTGAATCAGGCGCAGCAGATGACACTGACAGAAATGGTTTTAACTGTAGGTCAGACTTGAAGGTGCCTTTCCTTCATTTCGTCATTCTAAATTTGCGATTTAGCTTTGCGTCGGCGCGATCGGCTGTAAATAAGATAATAAGAAGATAGAGTTTAGATTATTGTTGGTATATCATCATCATCATCATCATCATCATCATTACTATTTAAATTATTATTATTATTATCAATATCATTACAATCATTATTATCATTGTTAATGAATGACGGTTGAGTGTAATGGTTATGTTTAATTTCATCATAATCGCAATCTCCGTCAGCAACATCAGCAACGAGCCCATCACCTGCAACACCAGCAGAGGCAATGACCACTTCCCCACCAGCAATTACGACGACCACAATAACAGGAACATCAGAAACATCAGTAACAACAGCAACCTCAACAGAAACAACGACAACGATAACGTCAACAGCAGCTCCATCAGCGCCAGGGCAAAACTGCAGCAGTGATGGTCAGTGTGTGCCGAATGCCAGCTGTGATTCAAGCATCTGTCAATGCCATGCAGATTATGTTGTCCGGAATGACACATGTCAGCCGAGTGAACGAGGTGTTTGGCTGAGAAAGGGCAAAAGCTGACCTGCCAGTCCCCGCCTTCTATTATCCTTGCTCAGTGTCCATGGCCTGATAAGGCACATCCTGCTCCACGCCCGCGCTGTTTTGCATTCGTCTGTTGTGTGACCCGTCTTCCGTCGTAGATTTTCCCAACAATTCACCAGTTCCACCCTTGCACATATGTCGCTTACCAACTGCCTGTCTGCAGGCTGTCATTGAACTATTGTCTGGTGATTTCTTGAAGCTTGTGTTCATTCATTTTATCTGTTCAGGTGGTTGGATGTTTGAAAGCTCTCTGCCCTTCCTGCTCCTTTTCCCATCCTTTTAGCCTACCCTAAATATGTCGTCTCATGTGGATGTTAAAAAGGGAGTAAGCATCTACTTGCAGAGATTTACCCATAGGCACTCATGCCGTATGTAGACCGTCATTAAAGAAATTTGTGTTATCAAAACTAAGTAGCCCAGATGTATGGTTTTCATATATGCTAACATGTACATACGTGTAACACATCCAGGGATAAGAAGTTTGCAGTAAGTTCTCCAAATCCAAGTAACTCGTTTAGTCCTAGATGAATCGATCGTTATAGCTGATCTTTCATGTAAAAACGAATGCAAACATTAATTTACTGCATGAATTAATACACTACAAAGAGCTGAAGGACTTGGCAAAACATGTTCCAGTTCGAAAACTTACAAGCTTTCGCTTTTTAGAACAACGTTTTGTTTTTATTGTTGAAAGCTTCAGTTTGGGATGGCAAAAAGTGGGTTTCAGGGATTAGGCTGCGGTAGGTGATACGATGGATTGGTTACGACTTTTTTTTTATGAAAGATTTTTACTTGTAAACAAAAGTCTTTACAACACTTTTCTGTTTTATAAAACTTGATCATAAATGGTGTTTGTCTAACCGCGCACGTTTTCAAGCATTTCTCTATCCTGTTATCATGGTTCTGTTAAGTTATTCGTCCTTCTTTGGCACTCTGTGTCCGAAGTGTTTTACTGAGCATACTTTCACTTTTGATTTGCATCTGTGATAGAATATATTTAAAAGTTAGATGAGAAAATCTGTTATCATTTATCCTGTTCTCTGGCAAGTAATTTCTTGCATTGGATTGTTTTGTGTTACTCGTCTTCAAAGGTTTGATGCGTCAGGTGTTTTGTTGAGCTTACTTATTCGGTGAGAAAATATTTATCATTCATTGTGTCTCACTGCGCCTTTTTTTTCAAACCCCATCTACTGATGACTTAATAGCTTGGAATGATCTGGATGCTAATATTCAACAATCGCTATTATTCACCAAGTGCACATCATGTCGTTCAGCCTGATTCCATACACACATAGAATCCTGTTCTGACGATTTTTGTTGTGTGTGTGTGTGTGTGTGTTTCTTTTTCTTTTTTCTTTTTTTTTTCTACTTAAAAAAATGAGTGTGCACGAATATGTTTTTAAAAAAAAAATTTTTTTTTTAATTTTTTAAAAATTTTTTATGCTTCACTGTTAACCTTCATTCTCGCTCACTCATCACCTTCCCCGAAATATTAAACACCCAAGCCTTTATTCAAAGTCTTGTTCATTGTATGTTGTTCAGACAATCTTGATTCAGGCTGTGTGCTTACACGTTATTTATTGAACTATTTTCAATTTTGCGCCCTCACTTGAACAATCGTTTCCGTTCTAGAACACAGTATTTTTCATACTGTAACTTAATATGGCGTTTGAAAAAAAAAATTATCAAAACCATTTTCTGTGTTGCTTTCCTGCTCATTCTAATAATGACTGATACATGTTTGATAATTGTTTCAATTCCTGCTTGATAGTTTCATCCTGCTGACCGGCACAATAGATAAATGTTGAGCTTAATTAAAATTGTATTTACAACACAGCATAACAAACAAGCAAAAGCAAACAACAAATTACAGCAACAACAACACAAACCCGACCAAAGCAATGAAACCAGTAAATTGTCTGGTGTTCTTATGCATGCATTCCACCATTTTCTCCTTTGTTTTTGTTTTTGTACTCCCAGTTCTTATAGAACAGGGAGTACTTTAGAATGGGAACGAAGAAATGCTCTGTGTGTGTGTGTGTGTGTGTGTGTGTGTGTGTGTGTGTGTGTGTGTGTGTGTGTGTGTGTGTCCGTCCGTGGTCAAAATGTGTTCCACTCGCTCCAGACAAAACTACTGGGCCGATCTTTCTGAAACTTTGTAGGTATGTTCATTATGGGTCACGGATGATGCCTGATGTTTTAGTTTACCGTTATAGCCATTACTAACGGCTGTAACGTCCTGTAACGGTTTTTCTTCTTCATGGAATATCTCAGAAAGTACTCGGCCGATCTTTGTGAAAATTAGCAGGTATGTTCATTATGGGTCACGGATGATGCCCGATGTTTAGTTTACCGTTATAGCCGTTACTAACGGCCTGTAACGGTTTTTCTTCTTTATGGTATATCTCAGAAAGTACTTGGCCGATCTTTCTGAAAATTTGTAGGTATGTTCATTATGGGTCACGAATAATGCCCGATGTTTTAGTTTTCCGGTATAGCCGTTACTAGCGGCTGTAACGGCCTGTAACGGTTTTTCTTCTTTATGGAATATCTCAGAAGGTACTCGACCGATCTTTGTGAAAATTAGCAGGTATGTTCATTATGGGTCAGGGACGATGCCCGATGTTTTAGTTTACCGTTATAGCCGTTACTAACGGCCTGTAACGGTTTTTCTTCTTTATGGAATATCTCAGAAACTGCAAGGCCGATCTTTGTGCAAATTAGCAGGTGTGTTCACCATTGGTTACGGATGATGCTCAATGTTTCAGTTTACTGTTATAGCCGTTACTAACGGCTATAACGGCCCATAACGGTTTTTCTTCTTTATGGAATATCTCAGAAAGCACTTTGTCGATCTTTCTGAAAATTTGTAGGTATGTTTATTATGGGTCACAGATGATGGCCGATGTTTACCAGAATAGCCATTACTAACAGTTACACCTGCCCAAGACGGTTTTTCCTCTTTATGGAATATCTCACGCGTATTCAGGATAAACTGGGAGTACGTTTATATGCTTTGCATCTTGTTGTTTGTTTGTTTGTGGCTACGACTCAGCAGATGTCTGACCTACGCATCAGCCCAATGATTCAATTCTCTCATCCTAGTTGTTAATTCATTTATCCATCAGCTTAAAATCATGCGTAGTGTGGTCTCAAAACTTAGCGGATGTGGTGTAGCGTATATGGACTAGTCCGCACGCAGTGACGCCTCCTTGATGAAACTGAAACTGAAGCTTGTGTGTTTGTTTCTTGTTTTGTTTTTAAACAACCCGTTTTTCGGTCACGTGTTTCTAGTTTTTTTTTTCCCCAAATGTTCACATTACTTAAAAACAAAACATATGTTTGTTTCTGTTCGTTCCAAGGCTGATTAATGACAGGATTTTTTTTTTTTTTTTTTTTATAATGTAGAAATCATGGGAAAGGAATCTTGAATACACATTCAGTTTTATCACTTGCGACTTTTTTTTTAACAACTTATGTTCATGGCATATTTTCAAAATCACTTTCTTTTATTCCTTGTTTCCTTCGTCCTGATTTGATAATGTGGGCTTTTCAGGTAGAGAGGGCTTTTGAGAAAACAAAAAAATGAATTCTACGGTAGTAATAGTAGTAGTAGTAGTAGTAGCAGAAGCAGAGGTAGAAGTAGTTATGGTGGTGGTGATGGTGGTAGTAGTAGTAGTAGTAGTAATAGTAGTAGTAGTAATAGTAGTAGTAGTAGTAGTAGTAGTAGGAGCAGAAGCAGAGGTAGAAGTAGTTATGGTGGTGGTGATGGTGGTAGTAGTAGTAATAGTAGTAGTAGTAGTAGTAGTAGTAGTAGTAATAGTAGTAGTAGTAGTAGTAGTAGCAGCAGCTATAGCTGTAGAAGTAACATATAATGACGTGTGTATGTTTAATTCTTTAGTAAACGCTATTTCCAATAGCAACAACCGCATCAACTATAACTACGTCACCGGCAACCTCAACAGAGGCAAGGAACACTTCCGCAACAGCAGATACAATGACAAAAACAGCAGAAACAACGGAGACGTCAGCACCACCATGGACAAATTCAACGATACCAAAAACATCAGTAACGACAGCAACTTCAACGGCGTCAACGACAGTTCCATTAGCACCAGGACAAAACTACAGCAGTAATGGTCAGTGTGTGCTGATACCAGCTGTGCTTCAGGCAACTGCTAATTTATTGCAGCTTATATTGCCAAAAATGGCACCTGCCGACCGAGTGAGTAAGGTGGGTGGCTGTTAAAAAGGGCAACAGCTGACCTGCCAATCCTCGCCTTCTTGAATCCTTGCTCAGCGTTCATGGCCTGATATTACGACACAAACAGCTCCACGTCGTGTTGTTTTGCGTACATCTGTTGTCAGGTGTCCTTTCCTTTCATGGAAATATCCTCCAAATTTTCACCACCACCAACGCTTGCACATACCCCACCCGCCAGTTCCTCACCTTCTCTGTCAGTCACGTTTGGCGCCTGGTTTGCTTGTCTTATTATCGATTGCTTCCTCAGTTGAAGTTTGTTTTACGACCGTTTTGTCTCCTCCGATGGTTAAGTATTTGACAGCCCTCTTCTCTTCCTCTTCCCCCCCCCTCCCTCCCCCCCCCACCCCCGCTTTTTTTTTTTGCTCTTGCTAAGTACGTGCTGTCATGTGCATTTTGAATGTGTGATTAATATCTGTATAATGAATTATTCATGCACCACGCGAAACGGAAGAAAAATATGACCAAAGCCAATTATTTACGAGCAGAATGGATGTTTGGATGAACAATATGTGGTACCCTCTTTAGATCTACGGAGTTCATACAGTCACAGAGTAAAGTCATCTTTGAAGCGTAATGAATGTATGGATTAAATCGAATAGTTATATTTGATTTATATTAGACTTAATGAATTACTTTGACTAAAAGAACGTACCGTGTTCCACATCCTTGCATTCAGAAGAAAGGTTTTTCTTGTTTTTTTTTTTGTTTTTTTTGGGGGGGGAGGTCAATTGATGTTATGTGCAGAGCGTTTGAAAGCGTGTTTTCGAGGGAGGGTAAAGGAAGAAGGTTGGGCAGAGGAGGTGGGCGGGGAGAGCTTGCAATATTTACAGCATAAAATCAGCAAGATTTCTGGCAGATAAATCATCTATCTTTTCATTAAGAGTGTAGAAGTAAGAGCTGTTGTGATGAGCGTAGTCACTGGCGGAAAGAAATTTTTTTTAATGATGTCAAACACAAAATTTGCAGCTTGATACTAATATACAGTTGAGAAGCAGTTGATGTTTGAGGACTTTGAAGAAGTAAACATAAACAATGTCTAGGTTTAGGGAGGTTTGGGTTCTGTATCGTGATACTAAAATAAAAAAAAGTTGTTTGGTTTGGTTTTGGAATGGCATCTCGCCGGTCACTTGCATTTGGTGCGTTGATTATGTATTGCTTTGTTCTTTGTCACTATCTTCTTCGACTGATTCTAAGATTAGACTTTGGTGTAGACTTCTTAAATGTACACGGGTTTATCTTCAAGCAATATGGCAAAGCGGATTCCTAGAGATACTTTTGTACTAGGTTATCATGTTGAGTCCAAAGAACAAAATATTTCTTTTTGCGAAAAGATTCGCATTGGAATTATCACGAATGAACCAAGTATCCACACAAACTGAAACACATGTTCCTGAATTTCAACGATCCTTTTAAGAATATTATTTAACATGAGTGTAATATTTTTTATATGAGTGAAAGTTGATACGGTTCCAAATGGCTTCTCAGGCTTATTTGAAACAGACCGTTACAGACAAAAAGTCCCGTTAACCTGCCCCCCCCCCCCCCCCCCCCGCTTTTGTTTTAAAGCAATCTATGTATTTGTATAACTAACATATCAGAATCCCATTTGATTTGATGTTGATTGTGAGATATGTGTCCAGTTTAAACCTCTCTCTCTCTCTCTCTCTCTCTCTCTCTCTCTCTCTCTCTCTCTCTCTCTCTCTCTCTCTCTCATATTAAGTCGTGTATGCATCAACCTAAGCAACGGCATAGCACATTGCAGCTGATGATGGCACAGTTTTAGTAGTCTAGGGCTTAGCACAGGCTTCCCAAACCCATGAGCGGCAAATTATAGTAGCCTAAGCTACAACAAAGGATCATGAGAGCAATAGCCTAAACCTTTAGCCAATACCAGCGCATTGGCAGAGTAATTATACCACCTTAGGCTGTAGTAAAGCCAATGCCAACGCATTGGCAGAATAATTATACCACCCTAGGCTGTAGTAAAGTTATTGCCAACCCATTGGCAGAATAATTGTACCACCACAGGCTGTAGTAAAGCCACTGCCAACGCATAGTCGGCGTTATTGTAGTAGCTCAGGGCACAACAAATCCCATGACACCCCCATGAACTTCCTATGTACAGTGGCCAAGGTCTTTACAAAGCACATCCAGCGTATGGATGGCATGATTATGATAGCCTGGTCCACAGTGTAGCTAGGAGAGCATTATTACAATAGCTCAGGGCACATGGAATTTTAGTGTGAACCGTAGGTTAAGACGTTGCCAGTTGCCCGTTTTGTAGTGGAGGCTTAGACTGTTTCCCCATTCTCTTGTTATGATTTTCCCGTGTGTTTTTCGACTTTAAAAGCGTAATTCGTCGAAAGCCTTTTGTTGACTTTAATTTTGATTTTGTTTTCCATTTGTCGTAGCATTTGAGAACACGTGTGTCAGTTGTTTTCTATCTGCCGACACCTATTTTTTCTTAAAACCCTGTCCTGATATTTAGAGTGTGCTGAGATCTATTGGCGATTTGCATGCCTCTATGTTGATTTGTTGAGGCTATTTGAATCGATTATCAAAATTGTGAACCGAAGACTTGAATTAGAAATTCTAATCCCTGATTGATCTTGTTCAAGCTGCTTAACAAGAAAAAAATAGAAGAAGAAAAGAAAAGAAAAAGAAAGAAAGGCAGAAGGGAAAAACTCATCTGTTCTGACTATATTACCATGTTAGTAAATGCGAAAACAATATGTGCATTCGTATATATGTTATATTCTTTTATTTTATGCCCACACTCCCATCGGCCGTCCCCACTCCCCTCCTCTGATAACTCAGCACTCACCCTAAGTTTTGTTATTCATTTTCTGCTTTCGTTCGTTCTCAGTATACTACATAGCCTGTTGGTGATAGGTGAGCCTTTAATTGAAAACAAGGTCATTTCATATTAATTTTGCTATTATCGTTCTCAGTATAAGTATGAATGTCATCATCATATCATTTTCATTATATTTTAATATGATAATTCTGTGTTTAGTTCCTTCATAATTGCATTCTCCCATAGAAACAACCACATCAACAACTCTAACACCTGCAGTATCGGTAGAAGCAACGACCGCTTCCCTACCAGTCGACACAATGATAACAACAGCAGAAACAACGCCAACTTCAGCATCGACAAATGCAACAGCGACAGCGATAACGACGATGACAACTACAATGGCGTCGACATCGGCTCCATTAGCACCAGGGCAAAACTGCAGCAGTGATGACCAGTGTGTGCCGAATGCCAGCTGTGAAACAGGCACCTGCCAATGCCATGCAGATTATCTTGCCAAAAATGACACATGCCAAACGAGTGAGTAAGGTGTTTGGCTTGAAAAGAACTGAAGCTTTCCCGCCAGTTCTCGCCTTTTGGAACCCTTGTTCAGCGTTCGTGGCCTAAGAAGCCATCACCCGCTCTAAGCGTTCGCTGTTTTGCTCGCCTTTGTTGGGAGTGCTTACTCAGCGTTCATAGGCTGAAAAGGCGCAGTCTACTCCACGCATTCGATGTTTTTTTTTATGCTTCTGTTGTCGTTGGACCCTTCTTCGCTGATAAATCTTCTCCATCGATTCACCCTTCCACTACTTTCCTCCCCCTTTGTACGCATCTCATCCACCAATCGCCTGACCCTCTCCTTCCATTTCGTTGTGCTTGGAACATGTCATGTTACTATAGGCAACTTAACTTATGGAAGCTTAATGACCTTTACCCATGTGTTCGTTGCGCTTGGCTTTAAAAAGAAGCTTTTGGTGCACTGTGGTGGAGGTTTATGCTCAGTTTCAAAGCATGCGTTTGAGGGAGGGACATGAGAGCAGTGGAGGAGTGAAACTAGCAAAATGTCATAATATTTTACATGTTCATGTACCAGTGAGTCAAATCAGACATAGAGAACCATTTTCTGAAAAAAAAAGAAAAAAAAAGAAAAAAAGAAATCGGTTAGAGCAATTATAGAGAAATGGAATAACCATACAAACTCAAACCCATCTGCTTGTGTCTTAACACTACTTTTTAAGTATAACTATTACATAGAATATTTTTTCAATGCGTGTTAAAGGAGTTGACGCATCTCCTCGCAGTCTGCTTGAACTTGATTAACTCAGACCTCGCTCTCTCTGTCTCTCTTTCTGTCTCTGTCTCTGTCTCTCTCTCACTCTCTTCTCTCTCCTCTCTCTCTCTCTCTCTCTCTCTCTCTCTCTCTCTCTCTCTCTCTCTCTCTCTCTCTCTCTGTTATACATGTATTTTGCGTAAGCGGTAACAAAGCTCATAGCAATCTATCTACAGTGCAATTTTAGTAACATAGACGTCAACAAAAGCGCTATAAATAAGAACAGCATGTTTCGTGTCGCCCAGAGCACCACGTAAACGTTAAACAGGGCAAAATTGCATTATATATATATTATATATATATTATACACCAAGAGCACAGACACAATCAGCCGTGTCTCCCTGATGAGTCCGATCCAGCGGACGAAAGGCCTAGGAGCAGGCAATACAAATAGATGTGCCTTCGAGAGGGATTGCGATGGTTCCCTCAGGCGGCTAGTGAAGGGTTTCTCATATTTATAATATATTCCCCCCATTTTCTTTATCTTCAATTTTTTTTTTCTTTTCTAAAAGTTCAAATCTTTGCCAAGTCATTACTATAATGACTGAAGAATTGTTAGCCTGCACTTGTTTTCCCCCACTACTTAATTGTTCAGCATTATATTGTTTGGGCAATCAGTGGGAGATTGCATCTCTTAGGAGATCCAAGTAAAGGTTGTTCTGTACAATTCTTAGCCACTTACAATGCTTGGGTTATTGAACAGCAGAGCTGACCACTCAGACTGTTCCACATCTTTTGATCTCCCTTGTATCCTTGAATGGATCCTCAAGCATAGGCTCAAAGATTGTCCCCTACATCTTATACTGTGTGCATAATGCTTTTAGTCTTTCAGCAACTTTTTTCCTCTCCACACTTTCGTTTTGTTCCATTTGCTACCCTTCGCTGGCTGCTTCGGGGGTGCTGTTGCATTCTCTTTTGAACCCTTGGTGGTGAGAACACCACAGAATTATGGACTGTGGTGTGTCTCTATTTGACACCAATAGCAACTCCAATGATAACAACAGCAACTGTGTTAGCACCAGGGCAAAATTGCATATATATATAATATATATACACCAAGAGCACAGACACAATCAGCCGTGTCTCCCTGATGAGTCCGATCCAGCGGACGAAAGGCCTAGTAGCAGGCAATACAAATAGATGTGCCTTCGAGAGGGATTGCGATGGTTCCCTCAGGCGGCCAGTGAAGGGTTTCTCATATTTATAATATATTCCCCTCATTTTCTTTATCTTCAATTTTTTTTGTGTTTCTTTTCTAAAAGTTCAAATCTTTGCCAAGTCATTACTATAATGACTGAAGAATTGTTAGCCTGCACTTGTTTTCCCCCACTACTTAATTGTTCAGCATTATATATATATATATACTGACAAAAAATCCTGAAGGTAATTTGATTTTGTTTTCGATTACATGGATACAGGGTTCAATGCAATGATGCGTTTGAGTCATGTCGTAATTTGCTAGTATTTTCAATTGATTCTTCAGTCTTAGTACAGTTTTCTGAAATGTATCTGGATTTGAAATGTGAGCCCTTATTGGTTATGGTACAATAGAGTTTCATTACGTATTGGGAATGCGAAATACTTGTGTGAAAGCATCAATTTCAATGAAAGCATAAAAAAGGATCTGAACAAACAGAAACCCATGCGCCTGAATCATAAAGCTACTTCTGAAATTAAGAATATTAATAAGCATTATAGGAATATCATTTTAAGGGGACTGTGAGTAAGAGGAGTTGACACATTTGGTTACAGTTCTGTGGGCTTATGTGAGACAAACCATAAGCACCCTTAACACTCCGTCCATTTTTCATCTGAGGCTTTCTATGTATTCCTGTCATACGCATTTGAGTAATTTCATTTTATCTGATGTTGAATATGTCGTATGTATTTGAATAAACCCCTCTTCCATACTTCTCCCGCCCCCCTCTCTGTCTCTGTCTGTCTGCCTGTCGGTCTGTGTGTCTGAATGTCTGTCAGTCTCACTGTCTGTCTCCCTGTCTGTCCCAGCCCCTGTCATCTCTCTCTCTCTCTCTCTCTCTGCTCTCTCTCTCTCTCTCTCTCTCTCTCTCTCTCTGTCATAATGTTATGTGTGGACTGGCCTGAGCTGTAACAAAGCTAAATAACGACTATTTAGTCATATAATTCTAATAGCCTCGTCATCAAGACATCAGAAATCCATAGGCAGCATAATTATTGTAGCCTAGGCCATTACAAAGCCATTACAAGTCTATTGGGGCACAATTGCAGTAGCGTGGGTCTTAAGCTCATTCACAGAATAATGATAGAACCGGAAATCGTAATCGCGACATTGCCAAGGCACATTCGATATGATTCTTGTAGCCTAGGCCGTAATGAATTCTGTGACATCTAGTAGAAAGAGCTGAACTTTTGTAGTGTGCGTCTTCACAAAACCATGACTACCCTGTAGGCGGTATAGTTACAGTAGCATAATTTATGGTGTAGCCAATACAACTTGGACAAAATAGTCAGAATAGCTCATGCAGTGTTCTGTTTTAATACGATGCCCTAGGCAAAGACTTGCATACTACTCCTTTTCTGATGAAGCCTCAGACTGGATTTGCTTGAAATAAATCTTTCTGACATCATTACACCTGTAGACAATTTGATGAATAAAACCACATCATAGCATTGTATTCATCCATCTGTGATCCATTTCTGCCGTTTGCCCATTTCGTTGTCTTAAGTGTTTGTGGTGGGGTATTTGTTTTGAAAGGAACGAAGTGTTGGAAGTGTTATAATGAGCTTAATTTCAGGTTTGTTTTCCTTCTGTCCTGGGAAATGATTCATTTGAAAGTTAGCTGGGAAAATCTATTTCATTCGTTCACGCCAGAATTGAAAAATCCCCATACCAAATTGGTGTCGTTCGATCTGCTTGCAATAAATAAAATCGAATCTTTTTTTTAATCGAATCTTGTTTTGTTAGCTGCTGTGCTAATAAATGTAGGAGCAATGTTTCTACTCCTATATGTTCTTTTACTTCACGCCCTGCTGTGTACACCCCGGCAGCCCGCTTATCTCCTATCCCAAAACTATCAGCGATTTTCACCATTACTTCAACACTTAGTTAACATTTCATGCTGTCCAAATCGCCTTGCTTAAGATTGTGCCTTTGCATTTCTTGGCTTTTTATTCGAATTTTTTTTGTCAAATACCAAATTCCGATTTTGTGTGTATTTTGATTTGCTACAGTGACTGAGCTTGATGGATTATTTTGTGGCATTTACAAAGCGATTGCGTCGTTTTCCTCCTCATTATAATGATGATTCATTTTTCTTTTGTGTTTAAACTCACCGTTGATTGTTCTCATTTTTTTTGGCGGAGAACATAGTTTTGTTCATCTGTTCTTAATTTTTGAAAATGGTGTACAATTGTTGCTTTTGGTTGTGGTAGCGTAAGTAATACTTTGTGTTCTTTTTGATGTTTGAGTAGTTGTGGGTAATGAATCGTGTGTACAGATTCAATGTTGTTACATGTGTTGTTTTGTTTCTGGTATGTTCAGCTTCTCTAAGGCTTTGAATTTTTTTTATTCTTTACTTGATTTGCCATTAACTGATGACATGTTCTATGCTGGTAAGCAAGGCTACATATAAGATACATATGGATTTTTTGTATCATTATTGTTATTATAGTTATTGTTATAATTAGCGTGATGGTGAAGAGAATGGTTGTGGTGATTTATATTATCGTTACTACTTCATGCTGTTTGAATGTTGTGCTTGATTCAATCATAATTATAATCTGCAGTAGCAACGAACGCATCAGCAACGACGTTATTGCTTCCAACATCAGCAGAGGCAATAAACATTTCAGTACCAGCAGTTACGACAGCAGCAACAGCAAAAACAATAGCATCGTCATCTACAACTTCAATCGCAGAAACAACATCATCGATGATGTCAACTGCAATAATGTCAACCGCATCTCCATTGGCACCAGGCCAAAACTGCAGCAGTGATGATCATTGTGTGCCGAATGCCAGCTGTGCTTCAGGCATCTGCAAATGCCATGCAGATTATCTTGCCGAAAATGACATATGCCAACCGAATGAGTAAAGTGTTTGGCTGTGGAAAAGGCAAAAGCTGACCTGCCAATCCTTGCCTTCTGGAATCCTTGCTCAGCGTTCATGGCCTATTACAGCTCATCCTGCTCCACGCTCATGCTGTTTTGCATGCGTCTGGTGTCTTTTTACGCTTGTCCTAGATATATTCGAGCACTTCACCAATTCTACCCCTTGTGCACACACCCCATTCTCCAACCATCTGGCACACTCCATCTCTCCAGGCTATGTGTAGAACATCTGTCGTATAATTGTTGTCTGCTTTCTTTGTTGATGCTTGTCTTTCCGAGCATATCCGCTCTTTTGGGTTGATGCCTGCAAGCCGTCTTTTAATCCTCCTTTTCTTCCCCCATTTGTCTCCCTACGTGCGCATTGTTGTGTTTGTGTTAAATATGGAATTGATATTCCTATAAAGAGTTATCGACGCAGCCAGAGGTTGTACATGAAAGTGTCATTTGATAACGCATTTTCAAGAGTAATCAATTAGGAAAGACTGTATTTTAGATAACCTGTACGTGATAACTTCTTAGCGATAGTTTAATGTTGTTAAGTATAATGAATGAATACTTACATCAAATACGAACGATAAGATTAGATTAATGTAAGACTCGGTCAAGTATTTTCTGATAAGTAAATTACCATGGTTCGATTATCACTGGATTTGGACATGATTATAGTGGCCAAGGCCGTAATAAATTCCAGAATATCCGATAAAGTGACTTATTACTGTTGTCTAGGTCCTCACAAAGTCATGATTAGTCTATGGGCGGTATAATCATGATAACATAATCCATGGTGTAGCCATTACAACATGGACACAATAATCAAAATAGCTCAAGCAGTGTTCTGTTTCAGTACGACGTCTGATGCAAAGACTTGCATACAACTCGTTTTCTGGTGACGTCTCAGACTAGATTTGGTTTAAATGTGAAAAAGAACCCTTTCTAGCATTATTCTACCTGCGGACACTTTGATGAGTCCACATCATAGCATGATATTAATCCATTTGTGCACACGTTCAACTGTTTACCCATCCCATTGTCTTGAGTTTCGTTTTGATACCTGTCGTTTGGACAGGAAAGAAGTATTAAAAGTGCTTCACCGTGTTTAAAGTCAGGTTTGTTTTCCTCCTGTGATAGAATCCATTTGAAAGCTAGCCAGGAAAATATGTGTCACTCGTTCAGATCTTGTTTTAAAAAAATCTCTATACCTCTTTGATGTCGTTCAAACTGCTTGCAATAAACAAACGGAAACTTGTTCTGACGATACTGCTGTGTTTACAAATGTAGAAGCAATGTTTATATTCCGATGTGTTTTTTCCCTTTCATGCCTGCTATTTACCTTCAGACATCACTCATCCCTTCTGCCAGCCCGCTCATCTCCCATCCCAACATTACCAACAACTTTCACCATAGCGTCAAGTCCTTTTCCAAATTCCATGTTGTCCACACCATCTTGATTTATTTAGATTGTGTGTTCACATTTTGCTGGTTTTTCGTGTGTTTTTTTTTAGTCAAATCCGAATTCTGATCTTGTGCATATTATTTGTTATAATGACTAAGCATGATTGTTTCTTTGGGTGCATTTGCTGTATAAAACGACTGTGTTGTTTTCCTCCTCATAATCATGATGGCTGATTTTTCTTTTGGGTTCAAACTCATCCTGGCGGTTTTCATTTTTTGGCAGACAATGTAGTTTTGCTCCTATGTTCTCAACCTTTTATAATGAAACAGTTTGCTTTTGTTTGGCTTAAACTAAGTAATGTTTTGTGTGTGCTTTTTATGTTTGAGAAGTTTTGGGAAACGATCGTGTGTACAAATCAGTGTTCTTACCTTCGTGGTTTGGTTTCTGGTATGTTCATTTGTTTAATGTTTAAATTGTCTTATTCCTTCATTCATGTACTGTTTGCTGATGAGGTGGACTCATGCTGGTATGCAAGGCTATATATAATAAACATGTGAATTTTATGTCATTATTGTTATTATGATTACAATGATGGTGGTTGTAATGGTGGTAGTGATTTATTTGATTGTTTTATTTGGTGCTTTTTTTTAATGTTATGTTTAATTCAATCATGATTACGATCCGCAACAGCAACAAACGCATCAACAGCAACGTTATCACTCCCAACATCAACAGAGGCAGTAAACATTTCCACAACGGCAGCAACAGCAGAAACAGTAACATCGTCATCTACAGCAACAGCCTCAGAAGCAACATCATCGATGATGTCAACTGCAATGACGTCAACAGCCGCTCCATTGGCACCAGGCCAAAACTGCAGCAGTGATGATCATTGTGTGCCAAATGCCAACTGTACTTCAGGATTCTGCCAATGCCATGCAGATTATCTTCCCGAAAATGGCACATGCCAACCGAGTGAGTAAGGTATTTGGCTGAAAAAGGGCAAAAGCTGACCTGCCAATCCTCGCTTTTTGGGATCCTGTTGATGGCCTGATAAGGCGCATCCTGCTCCACGCTCGCGCTGTTTTGCATATGTCCGCTGTTGCTTGACCCATCCTCCCTCGTAAATATTTCTCCAAAGTTTACAACCACTACCTCTTCCACAACCCCCCCCCCCCCCCCCCACTGTACTCATGGCCCCCTCCTTCCCTGCTAGCTATGTATAGAATATTTGTTGGTTTATTATTGTCTGCTTCCTTTTTTGATGCTTGCCAACGACCGTTTTGTCTGCTCAGATGGTTTGATGTTTGAAATCTCTCGTCTCTCACTCCTCCTGTCCCTCCCCATTTTGCCATCCTCACTTACGAGCTGTCGTGGGTTTGTTGAATGTAAGATTGGTATTTCTGTGGAGATTTATCGACACATACTGTACATCAAAGCAGAACGTACATGAAGTGTTTTCAAATGTTGTTTAACAGAAATATTCTAAATTTTCAGACGACTGGAAGGTGGTAATTTCTATAAATCTAAGTGATTTATTCAGTGTGAGATAAATGTTATTACACATACTAAATGAAAATTTACACTACAGATGAACGAGTGGGGACCATAATTCTACAGGTGCCGACAGTACGACAGCGTAGGCTAAGATGTGCCAATTGACGCCTTTTGTGGTGACGATTCATATTGGATGGTTTTTTTTTTTTTCTCTCTTTCTATTTTTTTATCAAATCCCCACTAGTTCTACTCACTGACACCAGGTGAACAAACCGTGTTGACAACATAGTGTTTTCACTCCCATTCAGAACCGTCAAGCATTTCTCCGTTCCGTTCACCTGATTTTGTTGTGTGCTTTTCGTGTTTAAATGTATCATGCGTTGACAGCAATACGTGGAGCTTATTTTCCGTTTTGATTTCCTTCCGTGGTAGAATCCGTTTAAAACTGTTCTTCTTTCTATCTGCTGGCACCATCGTTAACCCTGTCAATTCATGCGATGTTTGTTTAGACTGTGTTAACATAGGTAAACGACCTTGATGTTTGTATTTGATTTGTTGCAGCTATTTTCAACGTTCTTTTTTTTTTTTTTTTTTTGCAAAGTGGATCTCTGGATTGAAAAAAAATCTTTCCATCAGTTTGGGAGAAAGATTGATGATTAC
>CM065724.1:46460964-46463464 GCA_033310375.1 Conus canariensis
GCTATATTTTTCATATGTTTACTCTGCATCCTGTCCTGCTGTTTTATGCTTAATCCTGTCTTGCCGTTAGAAACGATATGATATCTTTTATCCGGTTTCCTCATTGATATTTCACGTCTTCCTTTCTGTCAACAGGACTGAAGGTAGGACAGACATGTACTGACACAATCAGTTGTACTTCCAACGCTGTGTGTGGATGCTGGTGGCGACAACAATGAATGTCGTGTGTGTGTGTGTGTGTGTGTGTGTGTGTGTGTGTGTGTGTGTTATGTGTGTCTGTGTCTGTGTGCGCGTGTGCGTGTGTGTGTATGCGTGTGTGTGTTTTGTGTGTGTATGTGTTGGTGTGTGCGTGTGTGTGTGTGTTTGTTTTTTTTTGTTTGTTTATTCGATATGTATCTTTCCTTATCTCTGAAAAGAAGATTATGTTTTCAGTAACTTGAAGCTGTATATTTGTTCGTGCTTCGTGTGTAAAAGCTGGTATTCTGAGCCCTTTAATACAGCTACTATGTACGCACATCGGTTCTAGTTCAGAAATCTTGACAGACTGCAGACAATACAGTGAGAGCTTTTCTAAATATTACAAACCCTTTTAGTGAAAACCGGTACACTTCACAACTGATAGTATAACCCTAATTGATATTAGGATATCTCTCTATCTGCAGGTTTGAGAGTTGGAGAGACATGTACTGGTACAATGAATTGTACCTCCAACGCCGAGTGTGCAGATATTGATGGCAGCAACTCTGAATGTCGTAAGTGTGTGTGTGTGTGTGTGTGTGTGTGTGTGTGTGTGTGTGTGTGTGTGTGTGTGTTTTTGGGGGGGGGGTACTTGTTTCCTCTTTGTGTCTTGTGTCTTTGTGTTTTGAAGGTAGTGGAAGCTTTTCTTTGTGTATCAGGCCATAATTTTCCATTGTGTTTTCTCTGTATCCTGTCCTGCTCTGTTATGTTTAATCCTGTCTTGCTGTTAGAGAAGATTAGATGTTTCCATATCATATTGATATCTCTATTGTGTTGCATGCATACCCTTCTATTGACAGGACTGAGTGTTGGAGAGACGTGTACTGATACAATCAATTGTATTACCAACGCTGAGTGTGTGGATGTTGGTGGCAACAACAAAGAATGTCATAAGTGCGTGTGTGTGTGTGTGGTGTGTGTGTGTGTGGTGTGTGTGTGTGTGTGTGTGTGTGTGTGTGTGTGTGTGTGTGTGTTTGTTTGTTTATTCCATATATGTCTCTTTGTATCCCTGAAAAGAAGGTCATGGTTTCAATATCTTGCAATATACAACTTGAAACTGTATATTTGTTCGTGCTTCGTGTTTGAAAGCTGGTATTCTGAGCACTTTAATACACTACGCTGTGCGCACACCGGTACTATTAGAAAACCACATTTAAGAAGAATTATACATTATGAAATTATGTGCTGTGTATGTCATAGAGGCAAGACTTATTTTTCTGTGCTCCATTCAGAATGCACTTTCACAATATACCTGTACTGGTACAGCGTGTATTCTGAGCCCTTTAATACATCAGCGCTGTGCGCACATCGGTTCTGTTTATTTGGATTTGACACATTCACAAGTATTTTGTATTGATGTGTCTTGTGTCTCTGTGTTTTCAAGGTACTGGAATTTTTTCACTGTGTATTATGGCATAATTTTCCACTGTGTTTACTCTGAATCATGTCCTGCTCTTTTATGCTTAATCCTATCGTGCTGTTAAAGACGATTAGATGTTTCCACGTTATATCGATATCGCTATTGATGTTGTATGCATACCTTTGTATTGACAGGACTGAGTGTTGGAGAGACGTGTATTGACACAGTCAACTGTACTGCCAACGCTGAGTGTGTGGATGTTGAAGGCAACGAGAAAGAATGTCGTAAGTGTGTGTGTGTGTGTGTGTGTGTGTGTGTGTGTGTGTGTGTGTTGTGTGTGTGTGTTGTGTGTGTGTGCGTATGTGTGTGTGTGTGTGTGTGTGTGTGTGTGTGTGTGTGTGTGTGTGTGTTTGTTTATTCGTTTGTTAATTCCATATATATCTTTCTTTATCCCCGAAAAGAAGATTATGTTTTCAACATCTTGTAATATAAAACTTGAAGCTGTATATTTGTTCGTGCTTCGTGTGTAAAAGCTGGTATTCTGAGCCCTTTAATACAGCTACTATGTACGCACATCGGTTCTAGTTCAGAAATCTTGACAGACTGCAGACAATACAGTGAGAGCTTTTCTAAATATTACAAACCCTTTTAGTGAAAATCCGGTACACTTCACAACTGATAGTATAACCCTAATTGATATTAGGATATCTCTCTATCTGCAGGTTTGAGAGTTGGAGAGACATGTACTGGTACATTGAATTGTACCTCCAAGCCGAGTGTGCAGATATTGATGGCGCAACTCTGAATGTCGTAATGTGTGTGTGTTGTGTGTGTGTGTGTGTGTTGTGTTGTGTGTGTGTGTGGTTTGTGTGTGTGTGTTTGGGGGGGTACTTGTTTCCTCTT
>CM065724.1:46508464-46510964 GCA_033310375.1 Conus canariensis
GACACTGATGCTATGCGCGCGTGTTTGCATGCAGAGAAACTGAAATGCTCGTGCCTGGTGATGCTGATGCACAATAGTTGGAAATGATAAGAACAATTCTCATACTAGGTGAACGTGCAGCTTCCTGGTGATCAATTTTTTTTTTGTAGCTACTATGTTTACTTTGATATTTCATGAAAAGAACCCTTATAATGACACTGATGCTATGCCTGTATGCTTGCACGCAGAGAAACTGATGAAATGCCAGCGTGTGTTTGGTGATGTGGATGCACAGTAGTTGGAAATAATGAAACCAACGTGGGCGGAAAAAAAAGGAATCGAAGAGGATGCTCATTTGGTTAGATAATAAAACCTACACCGAATGAAAGGCGGATTAGAGGAGATAAGAAGGGACTGGAAATCAATATCTCTATGGCTCTCGGCAGGTGATTCCAGACACGAGTGGCTGTACCCACAGCTTCAGCATGACCAGGAGTCAGGAAGAGCTGAACGATGACAGCTATGTGGTGGAGGTCAATGTGACCTCGCTCAAGCCGCACGTAAAGTATCGGTGATCGTCACTGCGTATAACGAGGAGGGAGCCGGACACTCTGACACAAGCCTGACCGCCACGACGGACCCGAAGGTGAGTACAGACATCTGACCTTAAACTACGAAGTGGAACTGAGTACAGACAACTGACCTTAAGCCACAGAGTGGAAGTGATTACAGACAATATGACCTTAAGCTATAGAGTGGAAGTGAGTACAGACATCTGACCTACAGAGCGGGAAGTGAGGACAGACATCTGACCTTGAACTACAGAGTGGAAGTGACTACAGACATCTGACCTTAAACTACAGAGCGGAAGTGAGTACAGACAACTACCTTAAACTCAAGTGGAAGTGAGTTCAGACATCTGACCTTAAAATACAGGTGGGGAAGTGAGTTCAGACATCTGGCCTTAAAATACAGGAGGGGAGGGGAGTTCAGACGTCTGACCTTAAAATACAGGAGGGGAAGTGAGTTCAGACATCTGACCTTAAAATACAGGAGGGGAGGGGAGTTCAGACATCTGACCTTAAAATACAGGAGGGGAAGTGAGTTCAGACATCTGACCTTAAAATACAGGAGGGGAGGGGAGTTCAGACATCTGACCTTAAAATACAGGAGGGGAAGTGAGTTCAGACATCTGACCTTAAAATACAGGAGGGGAAGTGAGTTCAGACATCTGACCTTAAAATACAGGAGGGGAGTGAGTACATAAATTTGACCTCAAACAACAGAATGGAAACGAGTACAGACATCTGACCTTAAACTACAGAATGGAAGTGAGTGCAGACAATTTGACCATAAACAACAGAATGGAAACGAGTACAGACATCTGACCTTAAACTACAGAATGGAAGTGAGTGCAGACAATTTGACCTTAAACTACAGGATGGAAGTGAGCACAGGCATTTGGCCTTGAGCACAGACATCTGACCTTACAGAGCGGAAGTGAATACAGACGCAAAGCACACACAGAGCAAAGAAGGAAATTCCCACTTTAGTTTTCCTCATGTGTGCGTTTCGTCTCTTTTTTTTCTGCCTCATATTCTGCGCCACCTCAGCGGCACTACTCCGATGCCGTTTATTCCCGCACCTTGTACACAGCCACACCCTGACTCGTCTCGCCGCAGCCCCAGCACCGGCAATCCACAAGGAACGGTCAATATCAATTCGACTTGAGGCAACCCACCAGAGGGGGCACTGCAGGTTAGGCTAGGTTATGGGTGAGTTTTACGTCCTATCAGCCTGAGGCCCTTAAGGACAAGGATACTACAGACGTAAGTCTGTATCATTTGTGGCAACTGCTGTCGCCGGCAGCAGTGGGTGAGTTTCATGTGGGGTCGCCGTGTTTCTCTCTCTCGGAGCTTGTGTTCCTCTTGAACTGTGGTTCAATTTTGGTTGTTGGTCAACCGACGATGGGCGTCGGTGTATGTTGCCTCCTTTCCCCAAACATCAGGCTGTCTTCAGGACCACCGGGCAGCCTTCTTCATGCTCGGGTGGCGATGGTCCGGTGCCGCGTGAGGCCGCCTCATGGAGGGAGCAGGACGAAAGTCGCTGGAGCGCTGCACGAGTCCCTAATATTCGGCGGGTACTCGCAGACTGCGGCCGAGAGGGCAACGTTTCAGCCCAACCCCATAAGGAGTGCCCCCATGTCTGCCACACCTCAGAACATGGTTACCCAGGCCATGGTGATCGCAGTCAGGCAGCGCTCCGTCGCCGATCGCCCCACATCCCCAGGAGCCGTCCCCCGGCGACACAGGCTTGACCCGTCGTCACCCATATGGCTGGAAGGTTGACTGCGCCGCCCGACGCCGACCTCTCACAACAGTGTCCCTCAAAGGAGAGCTGCCACCTCTCTCCTGGCGTCCGCTGCTATGCCACACTCGCAACGAACGACAAAGGGCACTGCACTGCTTCTGGGTCACTGTGGTGGTGTTCAGTTGCGCCTGTTCTGATCCAACACTCGAGG
>CM065724.1:46523464-46598464 GCA_033310375.1 Conus canariensis
TGGTGGGAGTGTCGATAAGGGGGAATGGGAGTTGGAAGAGAGGGGGTGGTGGCAATACACATTTTTCTATGAACATGCCGACTAGTATTTTCTTTTGATTTCACCTTTTGCATGCACGCACAGGTATTCATAGACATACATGCTAATGCACATACACAAGCACATGCACATGCACGCCACACACACACACACACACACACACACACACACACACACACACACGCGCGCGCACATACACACACACACACACACACACACACACACACACACATCACACACACACACACCACACACACACACACACACACACACACGCGCGCGCGCGCGCGCGCGCGCCACACACGCACACACACACACATAACACACACACCAAAACACCCCACACACATGCGCGCACCATTTTCGTGACAAAAATTGACCGTTCGAATAAAAACCAAAAGAGTCTCTTTGAGGTCTTGAAGCTCGTGAACCATCATAATCATCGACAGTTGCGAAAACAGCAAATATCACTGCTTTTTCCTAAAGCGAATTTCAATTTTCACAAAGAAGGTTAATAATAATAACAGTTGTTTTGTTTTGAAGGTAGAAAACTTCCATATAATCCAGTTCTATTGTTCTCTCTGTGCTCCAGCCCCCATGGGACTGGATATACCCGCCCCAGAGCTGGTGACGGAGGGAAAGAAGACTGAGACCAGTGTGGAGGTGACCATTCAGAATGACGTCTGCAGTGTCACCCAGGGCCGAGTGGAAGCTGCCGGTCTGCTGGTCTGTAGGAAGACTTCGCAGGAGTCCTGTCTGCGAGGTTCGGATCTGGGGCTGTTCTTTCCTTTTTTTTCTTTTCTTTCTTTCTTTTTTTTTAATTTTTTTTTATTTTTTTATTATTTTTTTTTTTTTTAGTGTTGTTTGGTGAAGCTACATAGACGTTGGCGCTAGTAATTGAAGGAAGACAGCAGTCTTCATTTATGTGTGTGTGTGTGTGTGTGTGTGTGTGTGTGTGTGTGTGTGTGTGTTGCGTGCGTGTGTGTGTGTGTGTGTGTGTGTGTGTGTGTGTGTATGTGTGTGTGTGTGTGTGTGTGTGTGCGTGCGTGTGTGTGTGTGTGTGCGTGCGTGCGTGTGTGCGTGGTGCGCGTGTGTGTGGTGGACAGAGAGAGAGAGAGAGAGAGAGAGAGAGAGTGAGTGTGTGTGTGTGTGTGTGTGTGTGTGTGTTGTGTGTGTGTGTGTGTGTGTGTGATGTAAAATTCCTGGTCTTAGCTGAGATGCTAACTATGTGGTATTTAAGATTCCTAGTCTTAGCTGCGGAGTTCATTGAATTGTACATACGACTTCAGGTTTCAGCTGAGGTATTTACCGTAGGTAGATTTCAGTAGATGCGTTCGTTGTGTAGTATGTCTCGACAGAGGTGTCTATATTCTGTTATGACATTCAGTTGGGGAACATACGCGGAACTTACAGTTTTTTTTCGCGTAGTACGCAAGGCTACCTAATATATCTCAGCTCAGATGTTTCAAGTATTGCCGGAGTAGAATGACGTGGCTTCCAGTCGTAGCTGACGTGTTTCTTTGTACTACGTATGGCTCCTGGTCTCAGCTCAAATGTTCATTTTGTAGTGTAAGGCTTCCGTCTTAGCTTCGATGTTCATTGCGTAGCCTGTAATGTTCATCATCAGCTGTGCATTACGTGCAGCTTTTCGTCACAGTTAAGATGCTGATTGTGTAGGATACAAAGTTTATCATCTTGCTTCAGGTGCTAGTTATGTTCTATGTTAAGGCTGCCAAATCTCAACATCCCCTATGCTAATTGCGTAGTACGTAAGGCTTCTAGCAAGTCTCGTCTTAGATGTTGATATTGTGGGACATGAGCTCCATGTTTTCGTTTCAGATGTTTCGTGCGAGTACGTAGGTCTCTGGATGGAACTCCACTGAGATGTTTCTGATGAAGGACATTCTAGGTCTCAGCTCAGATGTTTTTTGTTGTAGGACCTAATACGTAAGCTGGTCTGAGCTGAGCAACTCGGAGATTCGTCAGTTGAATGTGGTGTACCGCTGACGTTTTTCAGACAAATAGCCTCCCACCCGCCTCTCTCTCTCCCCACACCACACACACACACACACACACACACACACATATCAGCACCCGAGTACACGACACACACACACAACGGCGCACCCACGCGCGTACGTGCTAACACACATACACACTCACGCACGCACGCATGCGCGCGCGCGCGCGCGCGCGCCGCACACACACACACACACACAAGACACTCATGCATGCACGCACGCACGCATATGCACGTTCTCACGCACATACACATGCGCGCTCTCACTGACAAGCATACACTCACATGCATGAATACACACACGGTACACGTTTGCAAACTCTTGTTTGCTTGCACCAGCACGCGCACACACACCGATACATGCAGAGACACACACAGACACACCTACCCACCCACCCTTCCGCACACACACACACACACACACACACACACACGCAAGTGTGCGTGTGCGTTCACGCTCACTAGACAGACACAGACAGACAGGCAGACACACACACACACACACACACAGACACACACACACAGAGACTAATATCACTTGAGGGTGAAGAGACGTTAAACTAAAAAAACACACACACTCACGCGCACGCACGCACTGAAGAAAGATTCGAAGAGGGAACCCATTAAAGAACACACACACACACACACACACACACACACACACACACACACACCACTGACATGCATACAGACATATGCGTGAATACGTGCAGGGCACACCAACAGAAACATATCCTTGCACCAGCACACGCACACACACGCACGCATGCATTCACGTTGTAACTGCGTGTTCCTAGGCGTGGTTGTTTGGGCGCGTATCTCTCTATGTGTGCGTGCGTGCGTGCGTAGGTGCGTGTGTATATGCATGTGTGTGTGCGCGTGCGCGCGTGTGTGTGTGTGTACGCACGCGCGCGCGTGTGTGTGTCCGCGTGCGCGCGCGCGTGCGTGCGTGTGCCCGTGTACGCAAGTGAATGCGTACGTGTAGTCGACACTGGACTGATTTAACTGCGAATACAATGCTCGGCATTGGACTGCTGCTGTCACTGGGTATGCCTCTTCCTTTTTTTTTTTTTTTTTTTTTAATTTTTTTACCGGAATGAAATATGTGATCGTTACAGTCAAGCCGGATACAACTCCACCCTTTCTCCTCACGTTCACTTCTGGCCCGTCGCACAGATACTGCTTCACGGAAACATCTCAAACGATGGCAGTATGATGTGACAGAAGTAGGCCTACTTCGTATGTGTAATGTGTTAATTGCACACATCGTAGTTACCCGCGTATTGTATATAGGTTATTTAGGCACAGCCAAGTGTTGAAAAGACGGTGTTCTCTGTATTGATTTCTCTGATGTGGTTTGCCTAGTACAGTCTCGTTTTGTATTTTATATTGCAGACTGTAGGGTACTTATCGATGCGTCATGTTGACTTGTTTTCTTAACTATTAAAAGAAAGAAAAGAAAGAAAGAAAGAAACCCGTTGAACTGCGCGGCAAATACATGGTAGTGTGCTGTGTTGTCCGGAAATGTCCCCCTGTCGGTATTGTATTGAATTCATGCGGGTGCTGTACCGCCTTGGCTTTTTTTTTTTTTTTTTTTTTTTTTTGAATTGTCACGAAGTGCATTGCCTTGGAATATATTAGATCGCAGTCAAAAGGCATTGTATTGTTCCTGTTCTCCCCCAGCTTCACCAGCGAGCAAACAGTCGAGCCACTACACCGACACCAGCGTGACAGCAACGTGGAGCGAACACAAGAAGGGAGGTCGCAGAGGATTCTACAAATGTACCCCGAACGACTGGACGACCATTTGCTCCGCTGGTAAGTCATTGATTTCGTGCCGCCCAGTCGGCTCCACCTCTGAGTGAGCGTGACAGGAACCATGTGTAGTCCAGATTCATGCCTTTCGTGGATCATGCGTCTGAAGAGCGTAGCTCAGGTTTCTTGAATTAAAGGCTTACTTTTTTTTTGGTTTCAACTCGGGCCTGGTAAACGTTGATTATGGTCGACTCTTGTTAGAGGCCAAGCCTTCTCCCTGCCCCGGTTGTTTCCTTGGGATGAATTCCTAGGGATGTTATACAATCTCCAAAACTCATAGTTGACGTTGTCTTTGTGAAAACGGACGTTAAAAAAGAAAAAGTTCAAAATAAAATGAGGCAGGGAACAGTAAACAATAAACAAGTAGGGTAACTTTTGTTCACAGAAGAAAACCTAACACAGAGTAACTTTTATTCGAGACTGGCACAGCCTTTTGAACTTGAATAAAGTTAGACAAATACAAAGACGAACAATCTAATAGTGGAGGAAAAACAAGCGTAGGCCAACAAAAAAAAAAAAAGAAAAAAAAAAAGAAAAAGAAAACAGTAGTTGTGTATGACATCTTTCGGTCCCACGTAACATACTAATAGTGTACTTTTCATACAAGAAGAAATCATGTTACTGCCTGTGGTGCCAGTGAGGCATCGGTCAGTGAGTCAAAAAAAAAAAAAAAAAAAAAGGTTAGGCCTAAATGATCACATTTTTAACCACACTTTGCCGTGTTTTGTGAAAAAAAAAATGATTATGGAACCATATACCCAAACATGACAATTTTCTCTTCCGGAATTCGTTAGCGCGTTGAAATCACTGATTGGGGCGATATGAGTTGAGTCCTAGTTAACTGCTTTCGTGAGTTCATGATTGTGTCCATGAGGTGTGACTTCAAGTTAGAGCGAAATAGCCGACTACAGTACTAGCTGAGAAGGGTGTCAGTGAGTGCTATACTAGGACGCGTTTGTATGTCCGTCACAAAGTGCGGGCCTTACATTGCAGGCATTGACATTGTACGAACACGCGGTTCTGCTGTACTTGAAAATCTACAATATTGAAGGAAACTTCACTTCATTTTATGTTTCAGTTTCAGTTTCATTTTCATCAAGGAGGCGTCACTGCGTGCGGACTAGACCATATACGCTGCACCGCATCCGCTAAGTTTTGAGACCACACTAATTTTTGATTTTATGAAGTACGGTAATACAAAAAATCATTTTATGAAGTACGGTAATACAAAAACGCTGGAACAGTGAGAGCAATAGGTCGTCTGCTTTCGGCGTTGAGAGAGAGAGAGAGAGAGAGAGAGAGAGAGAGACAGACAGACAGACAGACAGACAGAATCAGAGACACAGAGGAGGAGAGAGAGAGAGAGAGAGAGAGAGAGAGAGAGAGAGAGAGAGAGAGGGCACAGATTCTCAAGTGAGCGGAAGGGCGTAGAAATTCGACAAGGCAGCGTGGGAGATTAGGCCTACCGACCCATCTCTTTCTCACTTCGCACACAATTCACATCCAGAATCATCAGTAATGCACACCGGCATCATCGAGCTATATGTCTTATCCCATCGGGTATCTTTCTTTGTCTGTCAGTAAGATTACTCAAAATCTGTTTAACTGCCTTTGTGTGTGTGTGTGTGTGTGTGTGTGTGTGTGTGTGTGTGTGTGTGTGTGTGTGTGTGTGTGTGTTTAACGAAGCGAAGAGGAGAGACGGAAAGCATCGGAAAGACCAACACAACAAAAATTTGCATGTAGATCCAGACATGATCAACGCACAAATTCCAGAATTTCTTTTTTTTTTCTTTTTTCACTTACTAGAACAGTGTGAGGTATCTTTTTGACACGTTTGTGAATTTGTCTGGACGTCATTAATGGATGGCTTATAAGACGCAATGCTGCCATCTATGAAGTTTAAGCGGAACTGCAGATCGCATCACTACGAGCCAGCCAGGTGACAGAATCAACGAGTTAGGGAAGTTATGGGTAGCGCTCACGGGGAGTTGGAGTTAGGCAACAAAATGGAATCTGCAACAGGGTTTGATTGAAGTTAAGAGGGCTGTTTGATGTTGCTGGGCTGAGGTCTGCGATCTCCCGGGCGCAGCTTCTATGTGATCATGTAGTAACTCAAGTCACTTGCCAAATCCCTCAGTTGCCAGCACATGGCAGGTGTTTTTTTTTTCTTTCTCTTTTTACCATTTCTTTCTTTCTTTTTCTTCTTGTTTTTGTTCTCTCTCTCTCTCTCTGTTTTTTATATCTATGGGTGGGACGATCAGTTCAGGGAGTGTTCTCTGCTGTATTCGCACAGTCAAACCATTGAGGCTGTTCACCAAAAGACCCCAATCGCTTTTAAACACTTCCAGTTTTCTTTATAAGTTATGTGAGATTACACAACAATTTCGGAGCGCCATATTAATAATTTTTACGTCGAACAATTTCCCAAACAATTACAGTAACAGTTAGTCTACTTAATAACTGGTGATGCTGACATTCAGTTTGGGGAAGAGAAGAGTGTTTCTTGACGGAAACTAAACGCAACGAACAACTCAAAAAGCATCTTTCAATCAATATATTATCATCATTTTCGGGACTAAATGTTGATACAGTCTTGTCAGAGTTTTCGTGAAGAAAATGACAGTGAACTGGTTTTTGAGGCTAATATTGCGCTCGGGCTCCCTCGATGAAGCCGTTTGTCAAGCGACTAACTTCTGAAACGTTAGGCCTACTAGTACTACTATCTTCTGAAAACGCTACTATAATTTTCATAAGATACAACTAACTTATGAAAATCATAGTAGTGTTTTCAGAAGATAGTAGTACTAGTAACGTTTCAGAAGTTATAGCTTGGCGTTGCGGCTATCTAGTGAAATGATCCATGTGTGAAATTATGTCCTTTCTTATTATTATTACTATCCAGGGTCACTGATCGATGGTCATTTGGCCTATTAGTGTAGAACGAGTTTATGTGAACAGTTTATGACGTTTCTGACCAGTGGTCAGTATCATTGACCAGTGGTCATTTTGGCCCAAATTCACTGTTCGACAGCTAGTTAGTGTAGAACGAGTTCAGGTGAACAATTTATGACGTTGCTGACCAGTGGTCAGTGTCCTTGACCAGTGGTAATTTTTGCCTGATTTCACTGTTTGACTGCCTCTCTCTCTCTCTCTCTCTCTCTCTCTCCTCTCTCTCTCACACACACACACACACACACACAAGTTTACAGCAGAAATTAGCAGTCAAACAGTGAAATGAGGCAAAAATGACCACTGGGCAATGACACTGACCACTAGTCAGCAACATCATATATTGTTCACATGAACTCATTCTACACTAATTAGCTGTCAAACAGTAAAATTTTGCCAAAATGACCACTGGGCAATGACACTGACCACCGGTCAGCAGCGTCATGAATTGTTCACATGAACTCGTTCTACACTAATTAGCAGTCAAACAGTGAAATTGGGTCAAAATGGCCTCTGGTCAGTGACACTAACCACTGGTCAGAAACGTCATAAATTGTTCACATAAACTTGTTCTACACTAATTAGCTGTCAAATAGTAAAATTGTACCAAAATGACCACTGGTCAATGACACTGACCACTGGTCAACCACAACATGAATTGTTCACATGAATTCGTTCTACACTAACTAGCTGTCAAACAGTGGAAATGGGGCAAAAATGACTATTGGTCAGTGACACTGACCATTGGTCAGCAACGTCATAAAATGACTATTGGTCAGTGACACTGACCGTTGGTCAGCAACGTCATAAATTGTTCACATGAACCCGTACTATACTGATTAGCAGTCAAGCGCTGAAAATAGGCCAAATGACCATCGATCAGTGACCCTGGATAGTAATAATAAAAAGAAAGAGGACATAATTTCACACAGGGATCATTTCACTAGATTGTCGCAACGCCAAGCTACTCACTTCTGAAACGTTACTAATACTACTATCTTCTGAAAACACCACTATAATTTTCATAAGATAGTAGTAATACTACTATAATTTTCATAAGTTAGTAGTATTACTACTATCTTATGAAAATTATAGTAGTGTTTTCAGAAGATAGTAGTACTAGTAACGTTTCAGAAGTTAGTCGCTTGACAGCCGTTCACTTGCAGCGTGTTGGTCCCAAGCACTGGCAATGCAAAGATGCACGAACCACAGCAGCCTCCCCACCCCAAAGAACCCCGCACACAGCAGCCAGCCAGCCATCGTGCTGTGTGTGCCGCTGGTTGCAGCCACCGCGTGATTCTCTCTCCGCCGACACACAACACACACAACTAGGCCTACTGTCTGGCCTGCTGTGTTGTAGAGGGAAAGAGCGAACACATTCCGCGTGGCGTGGAGACTCAACTCAGTGCATCCCATACTATCTCGGACATGACACTTCTGGAGGGAGAGAGAAAGTAGTGTGGACTTAGCATGTGGTTCGCTGGTGTACAACTATAAGCCTTTTTTTTTTCCTTCTTTTTCTGTTCTTCGTTTTTTTTCTTCTTCTGTGGCTATACAGCTCCCGTCGTCTCTCACAGAAAGATGCATTGATTGTTCGACACCTCGGCAGCTGACAAGAATGTGAAAAAGAGGTAGGGATGCTGGTGACTGATGCAAGAGGAATTCAGTGTTTAAATACTGTTTACCATGATACTGCCGACAGTGGATCCACCGTGACTAAACTCATTTGCTTTCAGTGATACCGTACCACCGCGCAGATTGTTTTATCCGATGCTTCTGTATTGAGTTTGGTGCGCTCTCTGTTGATCTTTTTTTTTCTTTTCGGAAACTTTCCAGGAAGCTGTGACTTCCGGGAAGGGAAGCGACGCCGAATGTACTTATTGACTTCCAACAGAAAGTTCGGATCTAGTTGCAAAGCGAGAGGACTGCAGGCGGAAATCTAAACAAATCTTAAATAAATGTTAGCGAACCGCCCAGAGAACGTGGACAAACGAGTCACAAGACGAAACACAACTAGTTTCGACCTCTTAGGTCTTCATCAGGTGAGACATTAACGAATAAAACAATGAAAATTCACTTAGCTTTGATCGCTTCAGATCACTTGGTAGGGTTCAGCGCAAGGAAGAAGGCGTTGAATGAGAACGAGCATCAACGCCTTCTTCCTTGCGCTGAACCCTACCAAGTGATCTGAAGCGATCAAAGCTAAGTGAATTTTCATTGTTTTATTCGTTAATGTCTCACCTGATGAAGACCTAAGAGGTCGAAACTAGTTGTGTTTCGTCTTGTGACTCGTTTGTCCACGTTCTCTGGGCGGTTCGCTAACATTTATTTAAGAAAGTTCGGAGATAAATTATATTTAGGTTGACCAGTACTTTGGATTGGTTGAAAAAGTGATGCAATACTGACACAGCCGGAGGAATTCAGAGACTGTAGGTTACATGCCCCCACCACGTCACTCCGTCCCCCCCTACCCCCACCCCCCCCTCACAGCAGTCGTCACGACGGTGTCCTGAACATTGATGATGACGTTTATAATGATGACGACAATGGTGATGACGTCAAATTAATTTGATTGTATGTGTGTGTGTGTGTGTGTGTCTCCTAGGGGGTCGCGGGAGGAGGGGGGGGGGGGGGGGGGCTTGTGAGTATTTCTGACATTAATGAAAGAGATGTTATTGCAGTCATGCTCATCTTCTCTGCTTTGTGTCAAAGTCATTGATAGGCGCTCACTTAGTTAAAATGGCTTATCTGAATGAAAAGCATTAAGCAATGAGACACTTGGGGGGGGGGGGGGGGGGGAGCTCTTAACTAGGGCATGGCTTACACTTGATACAGCCACTGAACACAGAAGAAAAATAAAAAAGTAAAAGTTGATGTGACAAGCATATATTGCGTAAAAGCTTTTAAGACACCCAGATGCAGGAACTTAAAAAAAAAAAAAAAAAAAAAAAAAGATATTAATTTAACAGAACTTTTGAGGACAATTTTCTTGATTTTTCTTTTTTTTTTTTCATCACTGAAATGATTCTTCACTTGATTGCAGAACAGTTCCATTACATGCCCTTGTGAAATATTAGGACATACTTTTAAGGCCTTTTTCCAGTGTGCATAGCAAACGAAATCTTTCCACCCATGGCTACTTAGTGCTTGATAGATGAATCTGAAAATGTGGACTGGTATATATGCATGAGGTTTGAAATGGTCAGCTGCTGGATCACCATATATATATATAGATTCTCAGGATGACAATTGAGTAGTCCCCCTTTTTGTCATCTGACTAGTATGCAGATGCAGTGATCAACAAAAGTGTAGCTCTCAAGACAAGAGAAGGAAGAAAAGAAGGAGTGGAGAGGACAGAAGTGAGAAAAAGATGTGTGTGTGTGTGTGTGTGTGTGTGTGTGTGTGTGTGTGTTACTGTGGTTCAGTTCAAGTTGTCCTAATGGAATGATCACAGAATTTGACATAAGATTTATTTGAAGTGGTCAGGCTTAAGGTAGTTGGTAACTTTCAGTCTGGTTTCGCTGTCAGTCTTTAACTCTTTGCAAAGTGTACCACTCGTAAGGGAGGTGGGGTAATGAATTGGAAAGAGATATATCAGAGATGTGTACAGAGAGAGAAGAAGAGGAGACCGGTACAGATGGACAGACCCAAACAATGAGAAAGGGGCAGAAACTGACACAGAGAGAAGGAGGGAGGAATGGTGGGGAAGGGGGTGGGGGGGGGGGGAGGGAGAGGAATGTGACCTATTTCAGCCATGCCTACTAAGTACTGTTACATTTCCTTCCTCCACATTCTCGCTTGATCTTTGTTGCTGTTCATTCTGACTTGTCAGTTCTGAGAAACCATAACCAGATTGCAGTAGCTCTGATACTTGAGGAAGAGAGAGAGAGGAGAGAGAGAGAGAGAAAGAGAGAGAGAGAGAGAGAGAGGGAGTAGGGGTGGGGGTGTGGTGGCGAAGTTACGCTCAGGAGGAAAGTATTAACACTCCCTCCCCCTACCCCGACCCAACTTGCTCCCTCTCTCTCCCTCCCATTTCATGTTCCCTGTCCCTGGCCCATATCCCAAATAAATGAGTTACTTTGGTTCCGAAAGGTTGACTGTTATTTCATATAAACAGTTTTGTTTCTCTTTTTCCCCAGGTGCTGGTCGCAGAAAACGGTCCCTTTCTCCAGCGGACCGTGTGAGGCGGGACACCGGCAGCTTTGAGTACGTCATTGGCAACAATAGCACTTGCTCTGACCTGCCCGAGGATGTCTACTGTAATGGTCCACTGGATGCTGGTGAAGAGTATCAGTGAGTTTTTGGCAAGAGGGTGTAGGAAGAGAGATGAATGAGGTTTGAGTGCAGGATACTTTAATTTCCACCCACCACCCCCCTTTGCCATCTGCTGTGTAAATCTGTCGGTGTGTGTGTGTGTTGTGTGTGTGTGTGTGTGGTGTGTGTGTGTGTGTGTGTGTGTGTGTGTGTGTGTGTAGAAACATGATCTCTTTTAAGACTATAATGTATGTATTGTGTGTATGCATGTATCATTGCGGTTATAGCTCACTCTGTGTGTGTGTGTATGTGTGTGCGTGTGTGTGTGTGTGTGTGTGTGTGTGTGTGTGTGTGTGTGTGTGTGTGTTTGTATGTATGCATGCTTGAATGTGTCTGTATGTGTGAAGGAAATTGTCTTCTTTCTGCCTCTCTGTCTGTGTCTCTTTGTTTCTGTCTGTCTCTCTGTCTGTGTGTCTCGCTTTTTCTCTCTCTCTCTCATTCTGTAGAGAGAGAGAGAGAGAGTGTGTGTGTGTGTGTGTTTGTGTGTGTGTGCATGCGTGCGCATGTGTGTGCACGCATGTGCGCACAAGTGCGCATGTGCTTGTATGTATACATGTATATATGTCTCATTCTATCACAATATCTGTCTCTCTTTTCCCTCTGTATGTCTTTTTCTTTCTTTCTAATTTTCTCTCTGTCTCCCTTTCCCACACCTCCTCCTTCTTTCTTTTCCTCTTTTAAATAATTTGCTTATGTGCTCATCTCTGTGTTGGTCTATAATTGACATCAATGCAGAAACACACACACACACACACACACACACACACACACACACACACACACACACACACACACACAGGAAGAGAGAGTTGGGCAGAAAGAAAAAGACTTACATAATATGATTGTAAAAAAAGAATAGAAAAGAGAGAGAGAGAGAGAGGGAGGGGGAGAGAGAGAGAGAGAGAGAGAGAGAGAGAGAGAGAGAGAAGAGAGAGAGAGAGAGAGAATGAATTACATTGTCTGAAAATGGCATTGTTTCAGTGTGTATGTATTTTCCTGCACCAGTGGAGGGTGCTCAGAAACGACTGGGCCAATTGTGTTGAAGACTGTACCTGAAGGTAATGATCTTTTATTATGTCCACCACCTTGATACTTGACACAAATCTGTCAAAGGATGCTTGAAGGAGTCAGCTAGTGGGACAGTCCTCATAACCCTGATCCACAATGTGTCTTCTGCATTTTCATGTGCATATACCTACATGTTCTCTCTTATTCTCTGTCTCTGTCCCTGTCTCAGTCTATATCTCTCTGTCTCTCTGTCTCTGTCTCTGTCTGTCTCTCTTTATCTCTCTCTGTCTCTGTCTGTCTGTCTGTCTCTCTCCCTGTCTGTCTCTCTCTCTCCCCACCCCCCCCCCCCCCCCCTTGTTGTAAGGGCTGTTTACATAATGGATTTTAAGATTTTAAGTATCAAAGTGTCATCCTTGTGTCTGTCTGTCTGCCAGTGTACATGTCTGAGTTTTTCTCTCCCTGTATAGCACTTCATTGAGTTGCGGGGTATTGTTCAACACTTTTCTTGCTAAAATCTGAGTTTTTGTCGTGCTGTGTGTGTGTGTGTGTGTGTGTGTGTGTGTGTGTGTGTGTGTGTGTGTGCAAGCATTTCTCTTTCTCTGTCTCTCTTTGTCCACCTTTTCCTCTCCCTCTTCCCCACCTCTGTCTCTGTTTTTTTTTTTAATCTCTCTCTTACTGCCACCCTTTCTCTCTCTCTCTCTCTCTCTCTCTCTCTCTCTCTCTCTCTCTCTCTGTGACTATATCTCTCTGTGTGTCTCTGCCTTCTCTCTCTCTCACTCTCTCTTTCTTTCTGTTCTCACACTCTCTCTTGGTGCCTGTTGATCTCTCTCACCTCTTCTGTCTGCTGCCAGTTCATACTCACAAAAACACAGACATCTTCACATTGTCCCACCAATCACCAGTTTATTTGTATGTACACCAACAGGAGGGGCCCTCAAGGGTATGAAGGGTAAAGAGTCTTAGCACCTGTTATCAGAGATACCTTCATAGACGAACATCAATCAGTTCTTCACTGCCTGCTGGTTAATTGGTCCATCTCTCTCTTGACATCTACGCTGTCTCTCCTTGCTGGATTACTCACTGGTTCTTTGTTTCTGTCCCTCTTTTTTCACTACCTATCTTTTTCCTGTGCTTCTCTTTCTTTCTCTCACTGTCTCTGTCTCTCTGTCTGTCTGACTGTCTGTCTGTCTCTCTTTCTGTCTCTCTTTCTGTCTCTCCGTCTTTCTGTCTCTCTCACTCTCCAGGGGTGTGAAATCTCCATAGAAACACGAAAACGAGCTTTTTAATTAAACCATACAAACATCATGATCCTGCTCTGTAATGACATTGATCGTGACTAGGTAAGAAGAGCATGAAGTTGTAGCTGAGAGCTTTCTTTTGATTTGTCAGCTTTGACCAGTCACATTGCTGTATTTTGTTGTTTTTGAGGAATGCAAACTACAACAAAGTTTTTATAAGGAAGAAAGTGATGCAAGAAATGAAAAAAAAAATGATGTTGAAGAAGAAAAGAATTAAAACAAAATCACTACCTGTAAGAATTACAAAAAAAATTGCGAACTGTTCAACTGTGCTGAACTGTACAATGTTGTAGTGGATGGATCATACAATTCATGTAGGACAACAACATTGTTCTCTTTCTTCCCAAGATCCTTCCTAAAACAATCTATAATTCTGCCTCTCACTGTTTCTCTGTCTCTTTTTCTCTCTCACTTTCCCTCTCTCTCACCACCCTCTCTCTTGCTGATCACCCTCTAAGTCTGTCTGTCTGTCTGTCTGTCTGTCTGTCTGTCTCTCTGTCTCTCTCTGTGTGTCTCTCTCTCAAACCTTGTGAGTGTGTGTGTGTATCTCTTTCTGTCTTCTTAACTACATCATTCTCTCTTCCAAACACTGTACTGAGTGCACAGACAATTTTATATTTTATGATTGCACGCGTGTGTGTGTGTGTGTGTGTGTGTGTGTGTGTGTGTGTGTGTGTGTGTGTGTGTGTGTGTTCACAGACGAGTTTCCTATTGCTGCTGTGGCTGGAGCTGTAGCGGCAGTTGTTGTTGTTGCAATTATTGCTGCGGTCATTATCATCGTCTATCGTAGTCGTCGTTCGTCTAAAAAGTATGATCCATCTTATTGTACACTTACCTTTTGTCTGTCTGTGTCTCTTACTTTGTTTGTCTCATTCTCTGTCCCTGTCATTGTGTTTTTCTCACTATATGTATGTCTCTTTCTCAGCCTTTATCTATCTATCTATTTTTCTGTCTATATCTATCTATCTATGTGTTTCTCTCTGTGCCATCATTTAATCCTTCTGTGCATGTTTCTAGCTCAGTGGCTGTCTTTTTCTGTGAATCTTTGTCTCTCGGTTTGTCTGTGTACGTGTTTCTCCGTGCATCCGACTGCCTGCCTGTATGGCTGCCTCTCTCTCTCTCTCTCTCTCTCTCTCTCTCTCTTCTCTCTCTCTCTCTGTCTGTCTGTCTGTCTTTCTCAGTCTTGCCAGTCCATCTCTCACACTGTTACCCCTCAGTCCCTTACCCAACCCTCTCTCTCACCCTCTCCTGTCTCTTTGTCACTCTCACTCTCTGAGCTGATCTCATTGAAGTGACAGAATATGGATTTGATGCGCTACTCATCTTTTGCTGTTGTTGTTAATTGACTGATTAGTCTCCTAGTTAATTCACAGGTTGCCTTCTTACACTGGAGTGCTGAATATTTTGTGATATCTGTAGGTGTATTGTATGAATGTTGCGAATTAACGAGAGCATATCGGTTCTTGTGCCTCTGTGGTGCTTGTGGACTGAAAATTCCTGAGCATCTACTAGAATTACCTCTTTGCTGAATAGCTGTGCCAAAATTGAAGTGTGCATCTAATTATGTATGCATTCATGTAGATAGCAAGTAATTTCATTTTTCTTTTCTTTTTTTTTTCTTTAAAGGGAAGACAGTTCCAGTGATCATATGGAAGAGTCAACTGAGATCCCTGTGGTCCGGTGAGATGTGGTTCAAATATTGTGTTACTGTCGTTATTATTCATCCGTTGTCCATTAACTACAGTGTCATCCTCATCACCATCATTATCTTCATCTTCGCTAATGGCCCTGTCGTCACGATCATCCATATCATCCTTCTCATTGTAATAGTGGTCATGAACTGAAGCAGTTACTGACAGTTTGGTTTACGATGCCAACTCACTAGGTGCTGCTGACTGATTTACAAAGTATGACGTTTACACAGTAGAATATCAAACATACATGCACGCACACAGACAGACAGACAAAAAGGGGGTTAGCATGCGTGTAAGCATAAACATACATACACAAGTATGCATTATGAATATTTCTCTTTGTGTTGGAATATCATTTATTTTTTGTGTGTGTTCAAGATTTGCCCTCGTTTCAGCATTTACTATTGTTTGTTTTGGTTTTTAAAAAAAACTTTGTCAGTTTGGTATTTTCAGTGGAATGCAGCTCTGATTTCTTGCCTTCCCACTGAGCAGTGTATTAGTTGTTTTTTTTTCTTTCTTTCATTTTTTTTTTCCAGTGTTATCCATGTTTTCTTTGATTTAGGAAACCTGTAAAACTGGGACATTTTGCTGCACACCTGGAAAGCCTCCACAAAGACTCCAACTTGCGGTTCCAGGCAGAGTTTGAGGTAGGCACATGAGTGATGCTGCACTGGCTGTTTCTTCTCTGGTATTGCATTTTCCCTCTTTTGACAGCTTTTTATCCAGCTATTGGGTTTAGTATAGTACAGTGCAGTATACTGTCATGTGTTGTAATAAAGTGTTGTATGATCTACTGTTGTATAATATGCTGTAGCTTAGTGTTGTATAATTTACACTTGAATAGAATATGATGTTGGACCATCTCACTCAGCTCAGTAGCTTTTTAGTTATACCGCACCATGTTTTACTATATCATGCTAATTAATGTACTTTGTTAGTACTCTGTTGTACAGTTTCCACTTCAGTTTTAATATGCTGTGAATCCTGTGTTGTACAGTTTCCACTTCAGTTTTAATATGCTGTGAATCCTGACCAGTGTTCTCTATGTGTCCATGCAGAATAAGACAAAAGGAGTCAGCCCACAGTTTAAGGCAGAATTTAAGGTAACGGTCCCATAGCTGGAACATAGACTCACAATACACTTTTTTTCTTAGTTGGGAATAGATTGCATCTCTGCCTGCTCCGCATTGTACATGCTTTCAGGGGCTTTTGTACAAAGAAGTCGTCAAGCCTTCATACATGCTTTTCCTTCTGGAGCTGTGAATGAAGGCTTCTACTTTGATGCACTCATGTTATCATTTCTTGCTTCTGTGTCTGAACTGCTCGCTCAGTTCAGGAGTCCTATGTCATCATTCTACTTCTCCCCTGCCCGTACACACACACATGCACACACACACACACACACACACACACACATACACACACACACATATTCACACACACACACACACACACACACACACACACACACACACACACACACACCTGCACATGCACACACATATAGTGCATGCATGCGTGCTTACACACATGCACACACAGAGGACCAAGAGCACACTGCGCATGCACACACACACAAACACACACACGTGTACACATGCATGCATGCACGTACACATGCACGCATGCACACATGCACGCACGCAAGACACACACGCATACACCTATGCACACACGCACACACACACACGCACACACACACACACACACATGCACGCACACACATGCCAGAAAGAAATAAAGATAATAAGGCTCTTGCCGTGGTACACTGTGAAAGTGGCTATAGCCAGAAATAAAGATAATGAGGCTCTTGCCATGGCCCTCTGTGAAAGTGGCTATAGCCTAAAATAAAGATAAACAGGCTCTTGCTATGTTCTACTGAGAAAGAGGCTACAGCCAGAAATAAAAATGATAAGGCTCTTGCAATTGTCCCATATGAAAAAGGCTATAGCCAGAATCAAAGGAAGTAAGGCTGTTGCCATGGTCCCCAATGAAAGTGGCTGTAGCCAGAAGTAAAGATGATAAGGCTCTTGCCATAGTCCACTGTGACAAGGACGTTAGCCTGAAATGGAAGCAGTAAAGGCTTTTTTCACTGAGGAAGAGGTGAGAGCCTGATTGAGAGCAGTAAGAGGTGTTGCAGCATTCCGCCGTGAAGCAGCATATCAAGACCGTGGTTTCTTTATTGTTTGTGTCCATAGGACATTACAGAGAAAAGCCCCGCCTTTGCTCAGACAGCTGCCGTGTTGGACACCAACAAAGTCAAGAACAGATACTCCAACATTCTGCCTTGTGAGTGGGCAGAGGGTCTGCCTGTATGCCTGTCTGTTTGTCCATCAACATCTGCATAGCTAGACTGTAGTGAACTTTTTGTCATCATTTGTCTCCGTCATCATATCATCATCTCTTTTGTTTTTGTAATTAAGAGTGGCATAAATTCATTTTTAAGATGCTTGTATTCAATAAACTCCATGTTCTGATGTCTGTAAATGTTGCATAAGACAATGTGATCCATATCTGAATGTACAGTATGTAGCATATTGAAGTTATGTGTGCGATTGTTTGTTTTTGTTGAGTTTTGTAAAATGAATAAAAAAGATTATGATGAAAAAGAACACTTTCATAATTGACTCTCACTTGCATCATGGCAAGCGTGACTGAACAAACACTAAATGGCTGAAAGGCTTTTCAGGACTATGTATGTCTGCCACTGCTTGCAGTAATGGCATTGTCACAATTTGTGACTCGCAAGCCATAACTGTCACTTGCATGCAGTGTGGCAGAATATTGAGCTGAGCAGACGTTAACATTTGCTGTAGTCAAGTTTCTCCATCATTGTCTGTGATCACAGTGGCTGGATGGTTCAAGAAGATGCTGTTTAGTGTTCCATTACAGCCAAGCCAGCTTTCAGGTCTGCTGAGAAAACACGAACAAACATGTGATGAAGATGTACAGGAGATGTGTTTCTGCACTGAAAGAACAATTGACAGATACCTACATGAGTACAGGCAAGCAAGTGAAATTGTACAAACAGTGCAGCATGGGAGGAGACAGAAATCATGTGGCTAGAAAGACAAATGAAATGGGACACTTGTTCATGTTGTTCCCTGAAGTTGCAGCTCAAAGTCACAAGATGGGAATGCCTCTATAGTCTATATCTGAATCAGGGAGCTTTCAGAAGTCTGTGGTGTACGGACATGAGAAACATGACGATCAAATTATAATTCAGCCTGCAGATTTCAGAGAGCATGAGAAATTGCCACTGCAGAAGGTGTTGTGGTCAGACCGTCTTCACAAGCTTCTGTCAGCAGACTGACTCATTTCTGTTATAGCCATACATGTGCTTGATTTCTGAAGTCATTTGTGGGTTCTAAAGATATGCCAGAGAGAGAGAGAGAGAGAGAGAGAGAGAGAGAGATCTAAAATGTACAGACTATGTAGCCAGTTATTGAAAAAGCTTGAATTTATTTTTTTTTTCTTTTTTTGTAAGATCGAAAAAGCTGGAGTTGATAAAGGAATCTCTTGGAATCTTTCAGTGGAAATAGGAGGCCTGATAAACACACTTGAATTTTTCCCACCGGAACATTTTTCTCTTTGTCTCTACCAGATGTACCTCCCAACTTTTCTGTATCGTTTTTGTCTTTATCTGACCTGGATTTGCTTCCCACCAAAGACTCCTTTCCACTAAAGACATTTTTTTCTGAAATACTGTTTACATTGTCTATATTTGATTTAGTTGCCTTTATAGTCTCTCTTCCTATGAAGACTTGCTTTTACAGAACTTTTTGGTCTGTTTTTACTGGTTTTACTTCCATCAGAGACAGCCTTTCTATTACTGGAACTTTTTTTTTTTTAGATGCTGATCAATGAGGATGATGAAGATGATGTTACAGATTTATATTTTTGTTATGGCTATACTATACACTTTCATGATATATTCCGGCATTAGCTAGACCAGAGGGATAGAGACACCTGCAGTTTGGTCAGGAAATTTGAGCAGTGCTGTCAGAGATGCATCCATTAAGTGGATGAAACTCAACTGTGTGCACCCAGTCCTCCCAACTGAGCCACAGCAAACTCAGTTCTGGGTAGGAGCTGGTTGGGGCAGATAAATCCCACAAATGTATGGCTCTAATGGGAATTGAACCCTCAATCTCCCAGCCAGAATTCAGCGACGCTAACCACTTTGCCACATTTGCTTGTTTTCTGGAGCATTTTAGTCTTTGTGTGTACTAGTGTTACTTCCTATCAAAGACTTTTTACATGCACACTTAAATGGATTTTTTTTTTTTTTGTCTTTGGCAAACTAGAAATATTTGTCAGTAAAGATTCTTTCCCTATGAAAACATTTTTTGAGAACATTTGATCTTTCCCCGTGCTTTTAGCAGGAATGAGGATATCCATCCTAGAGTAATCTGATTTTGAAGGATTTAGTTGTGGTGTTGTTTCATACAGATGTTTATGAAAATTGCACTGTGTTGTGGTTAAATCTCACATTAATCTGTCTAATTCCATATCGTGTTGTGTTGAATGGTCTGCAGTCGACTATACCCGTGTGAAGCTACTGAGTGATGAGGATGATCCCACATCGGACTACATCAACGCCAGCTATATCCCTGTATGTGTGAATTTGTGTGGTCTGTGTGTGTGTGTGCCTTTCTGTCTGTCTGTCTTTCTCTGGCTGTTGCTGCATTGTCGTTGACTTTGTGGCATGTACAGATGTGAATTTGAGGGGTGGTAGGTAGTTATATATTTATTTATTTTTTTTGTGGCATCAATTATGGGATCAATGGAGCACCTAAGGTGGTGATTTTTTTTGTTTCTTTTTTTTTTCTTTTTTTTTCTTCCTAAGGCTGAAATCCACCTCTTCATTTTTTGGTGCTTCACCGTGTCCTGTTCATCTGCAAAAAAAAAAAAAGGAATTTCCACTTCTAGCTGTTTTTTTTCTTGTTTTTTGTACTCCCAGTTCTTATAGAACAGGGACTACTTTAGAATGGGAATGAAGAAATGCTGTCTGTCTGTCTGTCTGTCTGTCTGTCTGTGTGTCTGTGTGTCCATGGTCAAAATGTGTTCCACTCGCTCCAGACAAAACTACTGGGCCGATCTTTCTGAAAATTTGTAGGTATGTTCATTATGGGCCACGGATGATGCCCGATGTTTTAGCTTACCGCTATAGCGGTTACTAACGGCTGTAACGGCCTGTAACAGTTTTTCTTCTTTATGGAATATCTCAGAAAGTACTTGGCCAATTTATAAGCGGTTTGGATGATCTTGTGACAAATTGGAGCCTCTGTCCATATGTAAGTGATGTAATGCTGAAAATGGATTAAACAACCGTTAAAAACCGTTATTTTGCCGTTATTTTTTTTTATATATTGGTGGGTTTTAATGAAATTTGGTATATAGAAAGGTTATCACACACAAATGGCACTTCCATGTAGTGTTTCAAAATCTGACCGTTAAAAACCGTTATTCTTGAAATATTGTCCGACTAGGATGAAATTTGGTATGTACACTGGCTTTAGCCCAGTGAGGACTAAAATACCAGTTTTAATAGTGTACATCAGTTAAATACCGTTAAAACCGTTATTTTGCCTTTCTTTCTTATCTCACAAAGCACTTGGCCGATTTATAAGCAGTTTGGAAAACTGGGAGTACGTTTATATGCTTCGCATCTTGTTTTTCTCTCCAACCAGTCCCTTACACACCGTGCATAGTCTGTATGTTCTCTTACGTATGGACATAGTCTTGCTGATTTCAGTGTTTTGGTGTTTGATACAAAATGTCTGGGTTTGTTAATGTTCTAATGCGTGGTGTACTGGCACTCTCACTCTGATAATGTGCTGCTTATACAAAGAGAACAACATAAATGAAACAAAAGACTTAATACTTCATTATTTTCTTTTCTTTCAGATTTTCCCGAAGAGGAGAGAGAGAGAGAGAGAGAGAGAGAGAGAGAGAGAGAGAGAGAGAGTGGGAGGGAGGGAGGCAGGCAGGCAGGCAGGCAGGGAAGCAGGCAGGCAGGCAGGCAGGCAGGCAGGCAGGCAGGCAGGCAGGCAGGCAGGCATGCATGTATCATAGAGTTGTATGTAGAATTTGTTACATTTCGTCTCACCAGTTGGCTAGTCCCCAATAAACCCAGCCTTATAGTGAAAAGAAAGGTCCACAAGAAAGGCATGAGCAAAGCTAAGAAGCGTGACAATAGGTGTAAGAGGTTGGTTTGTTAGGTTTTTGTTTTTTTTTTCTTTCTGTCACTTCCCCCTCTCCCCAACTGTCGATGCCACCTTCCCTCCCCTCCCTAAATCTCCAGTCTTCCCCCTCTCCAAGCCCACGTGTCTCCCATACCCCCCTCCCTTCCCTTCTTTGACGAGTTTTAGAATTTGTGATAAAAAGCTTGTGCTATACAAGGACTGGTGTTAGGTGTGACAATTTTATTACAATTAATTCTTTAAGCAAAAATATGCAGCTATCATAACAAATAAGTAGCCTACCAATGGTATTGAATATTGTATGAGTATATGCGCCTACGCATGTGTTTGGTACTTAAGGTTAGTGACTGAACAACTGAGAGAGAGAGAGAGAGGGAGAGAGAGAGAAAGACAGACACAGACAGAGGGACAGACAGACACATATAGAACATGATGCTACTTTGGGGCAAGTCGTGGGGATCATGATGTGCGATATTTCATTTGGCATTCAAATATTAAGAGTATGGGAGAGAGAGATTTTTGTTTTCTTTGCTATACTTATGCTCATTTTGCCGATCAAGATTATGTTGTTAATCATTTTCAAAGCGTCTCTTCTTAAGGATTGATTATCTGCTCCCAGCAGGCCGTCACGTAATGACAGTTTTAATTACACATACTATCCCGTGGCTCACTAATGCAATAAGCGGCAGCAATTTGCTATCCCTGCCTCGTATACAATAAAGTCCGTACGGACAACAAAACCCCTGAAAGGGCCTCGTGCCTTGCGCATGCTCAGATCAATCCTCTTTTCTCGGCAGCCATTTTCCCGTTAAGCCTCGTGTACACGAGCAGCTAAGTATTTTTTTGCTTTTCTCGCAATCGATCGATTGTTGTTGCTGTTCTTGGTGTCCTTGCTTATGTTTTCACTTAAGGGAGAAACGTACGTGAAGCGTTTGGGTGGTAAGGCGAGAGTTAAGAAGGTTTCGTCATTCGATTCCCGCATCTCGCCGGCAGGCTCTTTGTCTCTAGCCGCGCCAAAACCTCCCCCCCCTTCAGCGTCACTTTCTCTCTATTCTTCTTCTTCTTCCTCTTCTTCTTCTTTCCCCAAGGGTTCACTTCAACTCAGCTGCGGTTCTGTGGTTGTGACAGCGAGCTCTTCCTCGCATCCCATAATTCGTGACGGTGATCGGCTCAGCTGCGGTTCTGTCGATCCCGTCCCTTTGTCCCCTAACGGCGAGCGACTCAGCTGCGGTTCTGTCGTTCCCGTTACTGCATCTTGTGTTCAGTTCAGCTGCGGTTTTACTGATCACAGTTCGGCCTCCATGGCAGAACCGAAGATGCTCGAGCCCTCGACAACGGAGGCTCAGGGGTGGGGCAATGAGACAGCCCTCTCGCCTACCTCTCCCTCTCGATCGGTAGCCAATGCAAGGGAAGCAACTCCCTCTCAGGGGCTCGATTCTCGTTCGGCCCCGGTTGTTTCCCTTCCCCCACCTCATGTGTCTGCCACTCCTTTTGGGCAGAACACTTGGGTTTCGCCCTCATTTCCGGGCGTCCCTCAGGGGACCGGCGCTTTAGGCCCCCCATTTAATGGGGTGGGCCAGCAGCCACAACCTCAACCCCCCTTATCATGGGGTCAGGGCCCTTTGCCTTGGGCGCCATGGGCCCAATGGCAGTATCCCCCGACCATGGGCTTTCCACAGCCCCCTGCTCCGGGGTTCCCCTGGTGGCCGGGTTTTATGCCCAGCGCTCCACCAGCGCAGGTCTCTTCCTCCCAGGCCCCTTCGGCCCATCCGGCGGCCGATCCCTCCCCAGGGGGGTCTGGAGAGTCGGCCAGCCCAGGCCACCCTGGGCTTTCGCCGCGCACCTCCTCGCCAAGGGCAGTCACCCCCTCGGTCTGTGGCTCCGACCTGGCGGATTCGGAGTCGGAGGACGAGGGCCATTCGTCTGGCTCTTATTCCTTCCGGGACTCTGTGGCCTTTCTGGCTTCCCTTGTCCCGGAGGCGGTGTCGTCCTCTCAGGAGGTCAGGGCCCCCTGCCCTTCGGCAGCGGAACTTGCCCTGGGGTCTCACCCACTGGCGGCTATGCCCTCCTCTCTCCTAAAGGAGTCGGTCGTGGTAGCTGACTGCATGAGGAGGGCCCAACTAAAGGTCAGGGGCACGGAGGCGCAGGACATCACGCCTGGTTCTGTCCCTGACTTTCCGGGCGCACTGGCGTGCGGGAAGTATCTCAAACCAGAGAGGCTTCCATTTGCTAAGAAGGCTTTCTTGGCAAATGACGCTATCCCAGAAGCCACTCTCCCCCTCTCCCAGGAGGACCTCCTCCTGGTCCAGGAGAGGTCTAAGTCACACGCTCGGCAGGTGTCCCTTTCAGAGCGCTGCCTTGCCGAGTGGGAAGAGTCGGCAAGGAGGGGTTTGGAATCCATCTCGGTTATGGATTCCTTCCTAGGGGGACTAGTGTCTGCCCTGAAGGACCCTGATTCAGAGTCCTTCGCTTTACGCCAGTCCGCGGACTCTTCGGCAGTGGTGGCCTGTATTCAGGCCATGGCTGATGGACTGAAGTATTCGGCCGGGGCCTTCGCTAGGCTCCATCTGAACTCGGTCCTAGCGAGAAGAGATGCTGTCCTATTGGCTTCTTCTGTGGCCCGCTCCGCCTCTGCCCGCGCCTCTCTCAGAGCCCTGCCAGTCAAGTCGGGGTCTCTTTTCGGAAATCATGTTCAGGCGACCATTAAGAGCCAGGCCGAGATTAGGCGTGACCTCGCCTTTCACTCTGGCCCCACTCCCCCCCGCCCGGGTTCAAAATGCAAGGCGCCAGCGCCTTTCTCATCACCGGGTCCCTCTCAGCCCAAGGGACGAAGGTCATTTGGTCCCCGGGGGGTCCGAGGCAAGCAACCCAGCAGGGGTCGGCCTCAGGCACGGCCGGCGGGTCCGAAAGCTTCCACGTCTCAGTCGCCCCACCCCCAATGACTTACCCCCGACCTGGGTACTTCACCCCAGGGCGGCCCTGTGGGCAGTCTGTCCAGGCACCTCAGTGCCTGGGAGCGGCTTCCCGCAAGCCCTTGGCCTCTGCGGGTGATCAGGTCGGGGTTTCGTCTTCCTTGGGGTGCAGTAAAGGCTCCGCTCACTCCTTTCCCTCCTCCTTTCGCTCCTCCTCGGGATCCAGCGGCCTCTCAGGCCTTGGATCAGGAGGTCCTTTTGCTGTTAGCCAAGGGAGCCACAGAGGAAGTCCTCTTCCATTCCTCTCCGGGCTTTTATGGCCGCATTTTTTGTGGTCCCCAAAGCTTCTGGAGGATGGAGACCTGTCCTAGACCTCTCGCCATTGAACAGGTTTCTTCTCGTCCTCCGTTTTCGGATGGAAACCCCATGTCAGTCCGCGATGCCATACACCCCGGCGACTGGGCGGTATCCATCGACCTGAAAGATGCATACTTCCATCTCTTGATCCACCCAAGGGACAGGAAGTTCCTCCGCTTCGTATGGGGAAGCCGCGTTTTTCAGTTCAGGGCTCTTCCCTTTGGGCTAGCCCCGGCCCCTTGGGTTTTCACGAAGGTGGTCCGGGAACTTTGCATGCACGTTCTGGAGAAAGGAATTCGTCTGAAGGCCTATCTCGACGATTGGCTTCTCCTTGCCTCCTCCAGCACTCTGTGCTCCCAGCAAACTCTCCAGGTTCTAAACCTCTGTCAGCAGCTGGGATTTGTTCGCAACGAGGAAAAATCCGATCTCATCCCGGCGCAGCAGTTTCAGTTTCTGGGCATGTCCTTCAACACCACCAACTGGTTGGTCTCTCCAACTCCCCAACATCTTGTTCGCCTCCAGCATCTCTTGGCCCTTCTCCTCTCCTTGGATCAGGCTCCAGCCAGAAAGCTGGCCTCCCTTCTGGGTCTGATGGAGTCCTTGGCCCCCTTAGTGCCCCTCGGACGACTGCACAAACGCCGGTTCCAACGCCTCTTTCGCAAGCGTTGGTCTCAGGCGTTGCAGTCGTGGGACCTTCCGGTTCCCCTCGGCCAGTGGTTCCAATCATCGGTGACCCAATGGCACTCCCAGTCCTGGCTGACTCAGGGAGTCCCCATCACGCCCCCTCCTCCACAGGAAGACCTGTGCACGGACGCGTCCCAGTCCGGGTGGGGTGCCCATGTCAGCTCTCTGACGGCGGCCGGACAATGGTCCCCGGAGATGGGGTCCTTGCACATCAATCGGCTGGAGCTGGAAGCCGTGTTCCAAGCCCTCAAGGAGTTTCTTCCCTTCCTGAAGGGAAAACACGTTCTCCTCAACACCGACAACACGACTGTGGCGTGTTACATCAACAAACAAGGGGGGGCGCGTTCTCACTCCCTGTCCTTGAGAGCGGAACAGCTTCTACTTTGGTGCGAGGCACATTCCATCCGGATCTCGGCCAAGCACGTTCCCGGGAAAATCAACATTCTTGCGGACTCTCTCAGCAGGTCGCACATGGTTCTTCCCTCGGAGTGGACTCTCGTCCACTCAGTCCTGGAACCTCTCTGGACTGTGTGGTTCAAACCACAGGTAGATCTGTTCGCCACCCGGTTCAACCACCGTCTCCAGCTGTATGTCTCTCCAGTCCCGGATCCGGCAGCGTGGGCTGTGGACGCCCTATCCATCCCTTGGTCCGGACTGATGGGCTATGCCTTTCCCCCATTCCCCATTCTGGGAAAGCAAGGGAGGACGCAGCCACGCTGATTCTGGTGGCTCCACGCTGGCCGGCCCAAGCGTGGTTTCCAGAACTGTTACACCTGTCTCACGTGCCTCCGATACCGCTCGCCTTAAAAGCAAAGTCCCTGCTTCAGCCACGGTCAGGCATTCCACACGGCAACCCAGACGTGCTGCATCTTCACGCCTGGCTACTGTGCGGGACGCGCTGTCTTCACAAGGCGCCTCCCCAGCGGTAATCGGACTTGTGGAACACGCCCACAGGCCAGGCACCCAAAGCGTCTACAGTGTCCACTGGAATGGCTGGCTCTCTTGGTGCTCCAACCACGCAGTATCCCCTCATTCTCCCTCTCAATGTCAGTTGGCGAACTATCTAGCTTTTCTTTCATCTGAGAAAAAACTTTCTGCCTCCTCTGTTAAAGTTCACAGGGCGGCTATTTGCACCACTATCCGCCAGTTAGGGGGCCCCTCCTTCGTGGACGACCCTCTTCTGCGGGATCTGGTCAGAGGAGCAGCCCTACAGGAGGCCCGATGCCCCCACCGTACCCCGGCGTGGGATCTTTTCTTAGTTCTCTCCTCCCTCAGGCTCCCCCCTTATGAGCCCATCCGGGAGGGTTCTCTGAAGTTTCTTTCCTTCAAAACAGCCTTTCTCATTTCCCTGGCCTCAGGGAGGCGCTGCAGTGAAGTCCACGCCCTTAGTGGCCTGCCCGGGGACGTCGCCTCCGAACCGGATGGCTCGATGTCTCTTCGCCTCCTCCCTGAATTTTTAGCGAAGAACCAGTTGCCAGGTTCTCCATCCCCGACTATCTCCATTCTTCCTCTCACTTCTATTCTCGCCCCGGACGATGAAGACCGCACTCTCTGTCCGGTGCGCGCTCTGCGGGAGTATAGGAAACGCACGAAATCTTCTCGCTCCAAGCAGCGCCACCTGTTTCTCTCTTACAACAAAGGTTATAAGGAGGACATCAGACGCTCTTCAATCTCTCGATGGCTGAGAGAAGTGATTAAAGCTGAGTACGCGAGACCTGAAGGGGATTTGGCTGTTTTCTCACCAAGACCTCATGAGATTAGGGCATGGGCGTCTTCGCTGGCAGTAGCTCATAATGCCAGCATTCAGAGTGTGTTAGATGCTGCATATTGGCGTTCTCCTGGCACCTTCATCCATTTCTATCTGCGCGACATTTCTCGTCTGCGCGATGATGGGTCTAGGGGCATCGCATCAGCTGTGGTGGCTCAACACTCCATCTCCGCCACACGCTCTGGCTCTTTCACACGCTCCGGCTCTTCTCGCTCCTCCAGATGGTAACCAGGTGAGCCCTCCTTCCAGGTAGTGCGACTCTGCATTAGTGAGCCACGGTATAGTATGTGTAATTAAAAGGAAATTTTTATTCTAAAATTACGTTTAATCTAACATACTTACCGTGGCTCACGCAGAGACCCTCCCTACCTCCCCGCCTTCCTGGTTCCATTAGGAGTTCTCAGTCAAGGTTTAATATACCTCGAAAAGAGGATTGATCTGAGCATGCGCAAGGCACGAGGCCCTTTCAGGGGTTTTGTTGTCCGTACGGACTTTATTGTATACGAGGCAGGGATAGCAAATTGCTGCCGCTTATTGCATTAGTGAGCCACGGTAAGTATATTAGATTAAACGTAATTTTAGAATAAAAATTTCCTATTATTTGCATTCCAAGAAGACCTTGAGTGTAATTTTCGATCTTCTTCCAAAAAGCAGAAGCAGGAAGGCACTCATAATAGAAGTGTTCGATATAATCCTCTTCATCTCTACAGATAGAGCATCTTTATCATCCACTAGCTTCATTTTGTGTAGTAGTATATTTGTAGGGTAGATGTTGTGCATTATATTGCGTGGTAGTTCCTGTAATCGAACTTCTTTTGCTGCAACGTGAGGGAGTGTCCATATGTTTTTATCGATTTCAAAGTTCAGTTTTCTTTGCCAGAAACCGATAGCACGGGGCTTTGTGTCTGCCCTTCCTTTCATTTTATTACATAAAAATTGTAGAATGTTTTTTGGTTTGGTACAGAAATTGTATACTTCGATTTGTTCTGTGTATTCCGAGTTAATCATTCCGTTTTGTTGACAAATCCATTCTTTCCATTGCTCTGGGAGAGCGTTAATTACTGCGTTTAGTTTGAATATAGTGATGGCTGGACTTTGGTCCATTTTTTGTTGAAATTCCTCAATATTTAGAAGTCTAGATTCATTTAGGCTTATTAAATCTTCAAGCAGGGAAAACGACAGAATGATTCTTATATTGTACTAACATGTTATTCCATATTAGTTGATTTTTTAAGTTGTTTATATTTACTTTTTCCATTGTTGTTAGAGTATTGTTCTAACGACAGAATGATTCTTATATTGTACTAACATGTTATTCCATATTAGTTGATTTTTTAAGTTGGTTATATTTACTTTTTCCATTGTTGTTAGAGTATTGTTCTCCAGGTAAGAGTAAAGAATTTTTTTTCCAGAATTCGCTTTTAATTTTTCCAAGAGCTCTCTGCATTTCCAACAGCTTACAGTTTATATCCTATATTAGATTAACACTTGCTATCTGGTGGTAATACCACTTGGGAATAAGACACTCTGACTCAGTTATCATCCTCTGACATGTATAGTTTAGCTATCCACTGAAGATAAAAACACGTTTGTAGTTAGCTTATGTTCGTCATTTTAAGACCGCCGTTTTCAAAGCTGTTTACCATCACTTTTCTCTGGACCTTTTCGAATGCTCTTTTATGTGAGTACTTCCTTTGCCAAATGAATTTATACAGAGTTCGGTTTATCTCCATGAGAACATTTTCTGGTAATCTGCGTTATGAATATAAACTGGCTTACTAAGAGGCTCTTTACTATGACTATTTTTTCCACGTATACTAAGGTCTCTACGGCTCCATAATTTTGTAAGACTGCATTCTATCCAATCTTTTTATCCAGTTCTCTTCAATGTATTGGGCTCTTGTATTGTTGTTAAAGAATAATCCTAGAAGTCTTGATTTTGTCTGTCAGTTCAAATGGTATGTTTTCTTCATCATTATAAATACCAATCCGCATGGCTTTGGTTTTCCTGTGATTCAACAGAAGATCTGAAAAGTTTGAGAATTTTATGACAGTTGAAAAGGCATTTACAATGTCTTCTTGTTTTGTAGAAAAAGTGTTGTATTGTTGGCAAGTTGCTTCACTTTCAGTTGTTCAGTTTGTTGTCTGTTCTGATTACACATAGGTTAACTTATTCCATATATGCTGCTCTTCCTAATTTTAGCCGCTAGCAACTCAACTGACAGTATAAAGGCAAGGGGAGAAAACGAACATCCTTGCCTGATTCCACATGTTACTGGGAAGGGTTGGGAAATCCATCCTCCATGGTTACCACTACAAAAGGTGTTGTTAGTAAGAATTGCTATCCATTTGATAAACTGTTCACCGAAACCAAAGATATGGAACGCGTTTAACATGAAAGTACGTGATATTGAGTCAAAGGCTTTTGAGTAGCCCAGAGCTAAAAGATAACCAGCTTTGTTTGTGTGATTTAAGTATTCATTGACGTTATCGATTGTTCTAATAACTGTTGATATACTCTGACCTTTAATATATCCAACTTGTTCTTGATTTATTAATTTTGATATAACTTTGCCAAATCTTCCTGCTAAGACTTTTGCTAATATCTTATAATCAGTGTTCGTGAGTGTAATTGGTCTCCAGATACTGAACTGTTCACGTGCTAGCTCTTTCCCTTTATGTAACAGAATTATTATACCTTGTTTTTATGTGTATGACAATTCTCCTTTTTCAAACGGCTCGTTGAAACAGGACGTTAACAATGTTTTATTTTGCTCCAAAAGAATTTCATGAATTCTACAGTTAAGCCATCACTACCTGGAGATGAACCATTCTTCATTGCTTTCAGAGCGCAGCTTACTTCTATAGATATTAGTCCTTCACAAAGAGAGCTGCTTCTTCATCATCTAGCATAGGGAGTTGTACATCTGCAATGAAGTTATTCATAGTTTCTTGTATATTTTCTGTATCTGTGCTCTGGTTATACAGATCGTATAATAATGAGTTTGTTCTTCCAATATCTTTATTTGGTCAGTTATAACTTCACTGTCTTCTTTTTGTATCCTTGTGATTACCTTTTCCTTACCCCTTACTTTTTCTAGGTTTGAAAAATATTTTGTGTTCTTTTCCCCTTCCTCTATCCATTTTACCCGAGCTCTAGTGTGTGCACCCCTAGCTTTCTCATGAGCTAATATTTCTAATTTCTGCTTCACTCGAAACATTTCCCATTGTGTTGGAAGATTAGTTGGATCGCTAACTATTTGTTCTTCCAATTTTTTAAAGTGACATTGTAGTTCCAATATTTCATTTTTCTTTGCATAAGCTTTATATTGACCCTACTCTGTACAAAACTCTCTTATTTTGATTTTGCAAGATTCCCATGTTTCTGTCAGGTTACTCTTTGTTTACTGGTTATTTTCCGCAAGAGGTTCATCTAGTATTTGGTTCATATGTTGTTGAAAAACTGTCTTGTAAATAGGTATTGTTAAAACGCCAGTATCCTGGGCCCTTGATGAACTCGCTATTATTTAGTTCAGTCAAAACGGTTTTATGGTCAGTGTTTGGAACTATGGAAATGTCACAGTGAAGCAGTAAGGCAATAGTTCTTAGTTGACGAAGCAGTAATCTATTCTACATGCGGTGAAGGGATGCTGTTTGCACCATGTGTATTCCTTTTCTGCACGTGAAGGATCCTCCAAACATCAGTTAGGCTGGAATTTGTTATCAATTTGTTAAGGCTATCTACCTCATTTTTTTAATGTGGGTGACCTGATATGACATCGAGTTCGTTGTCTACTGTGCATCTGAAGTCACCAATAACCAGGAATTTGTTATCCGAGTACTGACGTATAATATTCTGTAATTCTATGAAGAATCGCACTTTATTGGCATTATCGTTCGGTGCGTAAATATTTATGATGATGACAGTGAGTTCTTGGGTTTTTACTGAAGCTATCAGAATTCTATCATATTTGTTTTCTACCATTATTTCGCCGGAAAAATGCTTGGAAACTAAAATGACTGCCCCTCTACTGTGCTTTGTTCCTTCATTATATATAATTTTCCCTCCCCATTGCTTTTCCCAAATATTAAATATTTTTTTTTGTGATGTGTGACTCTTGGATACATATGATATCACATTTTCTTCTTTAGAAATAGTTGAACATTGCCTTTCTTTTCATGTTGTTTCTTAGGCCTCTGGCGTTGATAGGCAATACTTTTAAAGCGTCCATCGTCAAACATATGTTCTGGCATTTGAATCACATTTCAGAGCTCTTAGTCCATTGACATAGCTAGGTGCGTCAAACGAAGAGGCAGTGAGGGGAAGGGAGGTGGGGGCTGGGGGGGGGGATGGGGGGGGGGGATAGCCTATGTGGTCATTCATTTAATGAAATATGGTGTCATCATCGTCAGTGTCACAGTCTGTGTGTTCCGCTAGTTTCGGTCGTTTGTCTCTCTGGACCAAAGGGGAATCCTTGGATTGGGGTCGTTTTACTGATCCGGATCCGTTCCTTCTGTAAGTTTTTTAGTGTAGTCTGTCTTTGCTTTTTCCTTGATCAGCTGCGGTCCATCGAACTGTCTGTATTGTTCTGGATTTTGTCATCATCACTGTCGTCCACTCTGTGTTCAGTCATGGCACTGTCTTCACTGTTTTCTGTCGTGTGCTGTGCATTGTCTGTTGTGAGGTTTGTTGTAGCATGACTTGTAGTTTCGGCATGCATGCCACACACAGGATCTCCAGCATTATGTCCTTCATTGAAGCACTGTCTGCATTTAATTGGGTTTTTGCAGTCTCTGGTGCTGTGGCCCTTGGAGAGACAGTTGCGTTGATGTGAATGCCATTAGGAGAAAAACCCTGCATTAACAGTTTCTGTCCGATGGTATTGTTGCGAGGATAAATCCTCCACAAGGAGCCTATTGGATGAGCTCCATGCATACTGTTATGACCACAGAGCTTTTCTGCAGCGGCACAAAGTTCGTGCTTTGTAAATGATTTTTTTATTGAAAGCTGGAAGCTCATTGTTATTTATGAAAACAGGCAAAGAATGCCCACCTTCGTTCTCAGATGACATCTTGCAACACAATACCACGATGTCAACAAAAGTCAAATCACGATGACGGTGGAAAAAATGAAAAAAAATAAAAAAGGAGAGAATAAGGTAAAAAGTGTGGAAAACACACACACACACACACACACACACACACACACACTGATAATCTTTGAAAGGAAGGTACAAGCAATCCCGAAGAACAAAAAAAACAAGTAAACTTTGTAAACATAGAATTCACTGAACAAGGCCTCTGGTCAGAGCAGTAGAAAAAAACATGCCCTGCTGACTTCAGCATGAACACTCGTCTCCCGGAGTGGTAGTTCAAGAAGACCTGGATCAAAATCCTGTCTGTCAAGTATCTTGAACTGGCAAACAGAAATATCCCTCCTTCTCTCCCTTCCCCTTTCCCCTTCCCCCCTCCCCACCTCATTCCTCCCCCTCAGTCTTTTCCACTCAACAAGCTCAATGATTAGGAGGGTGGGGGTGGGTTAACTTTATTCAACAAACAAGAACAAGTTTAGTTCATCCCCTCCTCCCCACTCTCTCCTCCTGCTTCTCATCAACAGCTCTTTGGACTTTACTGAGTGAATTGGTTCGCCCCTGATGTGTTTGGCTGAGTAACCTTATAGATGCCTAGAAACAAACATATCATGTCCATGTACGTGTGTGTGTGGTTGCATCAAAACTGAATTGTGTGCGTTCATGAATGATTAAAAACGACAAAAAAAGAAGAAAAAAATCAAAACTACTAATTAAGTCTTGGGATACTGATTCAATTGCGTGCGTGTTTGAATGGTTAAAAAAAGAAAAGGAAAAAGCATTTAAACTGCTAATCAGGTCTTGGGGTACTGATACTAGTGTTTGAAAGCCAGCTGAAGGAACTTTGGCATCATTGTTCTTGGACAGTTACTCTTTTGAAGGGAACAGGGGAGGTAACTGTCATGGACATTTGTGTTGTCAGGCCTTGGCACAGCTCTCCACCTCAGTCGCGTGCATGAGGGTAGATGTGTGAAAACCTGTTACTTTTTCAATCACAGTTTTTAGACAGAAATTCTAAGAGTTCCAAATCGGGAATCTTTGGTTTGCTGCTTTTTTGTTGTTGTGAATATTCAGAATCAAGGAGATAGGGATTCTGTGACTGATTTTTAAAAAATAGGATAAGAAAAAAATGAGGGACTTGTTGACGAATGGCTAGAGAGCCTGCAGAGCCTACAGTTGTAAGTTTTAAGCACTCTTGGGGTTGAATTTTAATTGCTTGAAAACTCTTCCGCCAAGCAGTAAATGTGTTCTGGATCCATGGCAGGGAAGGTTAAATGCAGGGGGAAGGAGGGGATGAGCTCTGTTGTCCATCCTGTCATGCCCCAGACATAATGAATGCCAAAATAGTTCATTGCCTCAGTGGCTGTTAGGTCATGAGAATTTTAACCTTCATCATTCAAAAGAAAAAGAAAAAGGAAATTTGATGTTTCCACATCCAAAGTCAAGTGTGTGTGTGTGTGTGTGTGTGTGTGTGTGTGTGTGTGTGTGTGTGTGTTGTATGGATAATGTTGACCTGACTGGTTTGTGCCATCCAGATGAGAACTCCACCAACTTCGTGCATTTATTGAAAACGAAAGAAACAGAAAAGATTCAACTTGTGAACGAAACTTACCAAAATTTACGGTGGTGACTTCGGTGAATGCTATTGCGGTTGATGAAATGGAAAAATGTTTACAGGATGAAATAAAAAAAAGACTGAAAGAATTTGAGGTGGAAGAGTAGATATGTTAAAGGAAAGACAGAGGGGGAAAAATGAGACAGCAGGGTAAAGGAAGTGTCAGATAGGCAATTCTGCGTGAAAAGGAAAGAATGAAAATGATCCAGAGGATAGGTTAACTGCATTGGCCTTGTGGTTGAAAGCGAGGCGACCAGCTACAAGACCTGCAAACACGACTGCCTTGTGACAGCTGATAGCACCAACACCCACCCACTGACATACAGACACTACTATATACCTCTCACACCCAGACTCCATCCCCAACCCCACATTATTTCACACTGTCTTATCTTTCTTTGCTGCCACTAATGATAGTAACAGAATTAAGCAATAGATAAATAAGTAAATGAATAAACAGAACAAACTGCAAAAACACACCTGATCCCCTTTTGTAATACACTTCACCTGAAGAATGAAAACCAATATTGTTTATCAGTTTTGACAAGATCAAGAATAAAGCATCAGCCACATTTCACTGAAATAGTTGTCAGCCAGATTCGTTGTACTGCATGCTTACCAGCCCTTGTTTAAATGACATGAATCAGCAGTGACTATGTCCCAAAATTACAATTTAAACTGAATGACTGTTTTTGGCCATTTTTATTTCATGGTAACATTAGTGACTGTGATATTCAACGGTGACATTCGGTTGGCTAACAGTGACATTGAATAGGCTAACTTTGACACTGAATAGACTGTCGGTAGCATTGAATAGGCTAACCATGACACTGAACAAGCCGACTTTGACTCTGAATAGGCTAACAGTGGCATTGAACAGGCTAACAGTGACACTGAATGAGCTAGCAGTGACGATGAAGAGACTGACACTTTATTTTGCATGTGATGAGACTGTGGTTATTTATCATGAATGAAAAGTTGCAAAGACTGACGTAAGTAATGGAGAAGATAGTGGTTGAATCTGCTGTGAAGTTAGTTTCAGTGTGTGACAATCGACAGCAGTTGCATAACACATATGGGAAATCCAGTGGGATTTGTACTGTCAGACAGAGGGCGGTACATATCAGAAAGGCTCCGGTTTTCACTGTGTGTAATAGCAAGCATAGTGTGCCTAGAAGACAGTGCATGCACAGTGCTGTGAATTAATGGTCAGTGTGAAATATAACACATATCCTGACATTTGTGCGATGATTGATATAATACAGCATGTAATTGTGAGAGATGCAAAATGTGGTTCACATTGTAGGACACAGTCTTGTGATTTTTACCTAGCAATTTTCGATATTCCAGAAGGTTCATATATATATTGATAAGTTTTATATCATGTATACCCATTCCATGCTTAAAACTGTTAAACAGAAAAGTTGGTGAAGTAAACTTATTTGGATGAGTTGAGGGAGAGATGGGGTGGTGGTTTGGCTTTGACACTTACATATGAGTAGTTTGTGATCTAAGAAATAGTCGAGATGTCTACTGGGAATGCCCAGTGAATTAAATGCTGATTTATGGCATTTGTGGTTCAGGGTACTCGTCCCAGAGGGAGTACATTGCTACGCAGGGACCCATGACGGGGACAGTCAACGACTTCTGGCGAATGATGTGGGAACAGAACTCCTGTCTCATTGTCCAGCTCTCCGACCTTACAGAAAAAGGACGGGTAAGAGACTCATGCAGAGAGAGAGAGAGAGAGAGAGAGAGAGGGGGGGGGGGGTGGGTAGGAGAAAGTGGAGATCGAAGGTTTGGGGGAGAGAAAGGAGGTAGGCTGGAGGAGAAAAGGGGAGGTGAAGACAGCAAGTGTGAAAGAAAGGGAAGCTATTAGAGTGAAAGAAAGGTTAAAAGAAAGCTAGTTTTAGAGGATGAGTTGCAGTGATTTTAGATGTGATGTGGTTAGGGAGCTTGATATCGCTACATGTGTTTGCATGCATATATGTGTTAGAGGCTTTATGTGGTTATCAGCAAGAGATTTTTTAACTCCCTGTCAGTGAAATTAATTGTGCTGTAATTGATGAGGGCAGCCTGGTCCGACTTAATTACCCATAACCTGAAATTGGGCTAACTGGGTAACTTTTTGTTTCACTAGAAGGAATGTAGTTTAGAATGATCCAAGTATCTGAAACAGGCTTATCCACTGCTTTGATCTTTGAAGTTGGTGTGTGGAGTGGCAATCATGTTGAGAAACCAGTTGAAACTGGGAAGTTTTTCCTTGGCAGTGGATCTTCAGTATTCAACAAAGTTTCCCAAATATTGCGTAGTTTAAGAATAATGTCACGTGCACTGACTCATCAGATTAATGACATGTCCTACTTTTTATGTGAAAATAGAGTGGAATGGATGGAACAAGTCAGTCTATCAGGGTTCAGCCAAAAAAGACACTCACACACTGGTTGTACATGTGATGTGGAGGTAAAAAGCAACCTTAACCAGAGCAAGTAAAAATGCACCAGATTACAGACAGAACATATTACTTAGCTAGGAAAAAAAAAACAATAGCCCCTTTCTGAATAACTAATGATTCTTCAAACCTTGTCATCATGCGATCATTTTACCCAAATGATAAAGCTGAGATTATGAAAGTAGTATCAAATGTGATAAAATGACTGTCACTATGTCAGTATGCTTCTTTCTGTTGAATATCAATGTTCAAAATTAAATTTTTGTTGAAAGACTGGGTACTTATTGACAGAAACAGGTCTGCACAAACAGCTATAGTTTTAGACACAACTAGTAATCATGAATTTTTTCTTTCATTCCAGGTATTGTTATGTAACTGTTTTGTTGCAGCCAAGTATGTCATATGAATCTTAAAGTTTAGAACTCCAGCTTTCACAGCTTCCAATAACAGCTGGGGTTTAGGGCAAAGCTGTGTGTGCTCATTGATACATGAAAACCATTCAGCTGCAATAGATCTAGATGGTAAGTTTGAAGTGAGTAACCATTCAGAGCATCACATAATAAGTACAAAACCAAATTTGTTTTGGGGAGAAGATAACCTACATTTTGTTACAATCGTAGATAACAGACTAGGAAAAAAAAAAAAGGTGTGGTGGTGGCAACGTGAGACACATGCTCTCCAGTAGCAACCACTCTTATAACACAGAGAAAAAAACGTATATAACTTTCTTGCTCATAGCATGTGACTAGTTATTCCGAGACAACTGCTCCAATGAAGCAACTTGAGCAAAATCTCTGAACTCCAAACAGGATACCTGCAGATTTGTTCTCCCAGCGTTCATAGAATCAGTTATTTGCATATGTAATTTATTCAACACAATTTTTTCTGTGACACATCGAGAAATTGTGCTGCACAGTTGTATTTTTGTTATACTGATCACTAAACAGGGGCTTGCAACCACCAAATCTGAGAACTATTTGATAAAACTCAAAATAAGGGAAAAAAGAAAACAAAAGTAGAAAAATACACATTGATTTGAATGTATTAGGAAAGAATTTGTTCTGTTTATATTAGGCATCTGTAATTTCCCCCCACCGCCACGAAACTCGAAATTGTCATCTCCCCCTCCCCCCCCCCCCCCCCTCCCCATTTCATCTATAATGCCATGTTGTTGAGATTGGTCCTGAAGGATTTTATAGAAACCATACACATTTTTGTTATGACATGTTAATGCTTAAGAAAATGACAGCTAATCAAATAAAAAAAGAACAGATACACGTTCAATGCAAAAATAACTGGCTAGTCACATATGCATGCATGTGCACATATGCATATGCACGCACTCACACATACATGCACACACACACACACACACACACACACACACACACACACACACACACACACACACATCTGCACACACACACACACACATAATTAGATGAAAATAGTAATGTTATTTAAGCCTTCTTTTTCACCTATACCTTTGGAAGGGAAAATGTTAGGGGAAGTAATTCTTGGAGAGGTAAACATCAGTGCTCGGTCATTACTCTCCCCTCGCTGACCCCCCCCCCCCCCCCCTCCCCCATCCCTGTCTGTCTGTCTGTCTTGCTCATCATTTTTCACCCTAGCCATGAGTTTTCAACTTGAATTGAACTCTTCTCACTTTTCTGCAACTATGCAGGCACCATACTATTTGCCTTTAAAATGTTTTCATAACTGTTTTGGTGGTTTTATTTTATTTATTTTTTTTTTCTTGCAGCAGTGTGTGCTTTTGAAATAAGATACTGGCTGATGTTGTTGTGTCTGTTATGGTAATGGAAAGTCTTGCTTGGAGCTTTAGGTAGTACACAGGTGGTATTCCTCGTTGGAAAAGGTGAAGACTTTTGGTTTTCTTTTGTCACTTAGATGGTAGGAGTCGAAATTGTAAGTTAATGGCCTTTTCTGACTTCTTACAACAGAAGGCATTAGAATTGCTACCTAGTGGATGCTTGCTAGTGAAGGTGAGTTGCAGTTCTGCTGACGGGAGAACTCTTCTGTGTCCGTTTTATGAAAAAAACACACCAAACAACTGGTTTCAATGTGGGTAGTTTCATTCCAGGAAGACTGAGGCATGAGTGGAGCACTAATGAATTTGTGATCAGCCAAACTCCTGCGCATCAAAGTTTTCAGACTTGAAAAAATTGAAAGAAAAGAAATTTGATTACATTATAATCTGAAGAAGCAATGACACATATGTGACACATGCGCAGACACAACACATGCACACACACGGGCACGCACGCACGCACACACACACACACACACACACACACACACACACACACACACACCACACACACACACACATTCACACTCACACTCACACTCACACACACACACACACACACGCATACATACACACACTCATACACAAACTACAAATGAAGACAACATGAAACAACATTATGTGTTTCAGCTTGCAATGTATACATACTGAGAGTTTTCTAATTCAATAAAATATCATAAAATGATGCAAGAAAAAAAAAGACAATGTCTTACATACTAAGTGACAAACTATTCTACGAGCAAATGAACTGAAAAGTAACTAAAAGCTGACTATTTAACCAATGATTCAGCTAACTAATTAACAAGCTTTTAACTGATCTACCAAATAAAAGGAAAATTTGTAAGCAAACACTCACACACACACATGCACACACACACACACACACACACACACACACACACACACACACACACACACAGGACCTTTTCCCCAGTCCAAGTCAAATGGCCACTTTCCGCTCAGTAAAACATGGTTGTAAGTTTTTTTTTTTTTTTTGTTGTTGTTTGAGGGCATGGTGTAAGAAGCTTGTCAGCTTATCAGTTTACCCTCAGTAAAATATTCGTATTCTCTCTCTTTCCATTCCACCACCCCCCCCCCCCCCCCCCACTTGCCCTAATTATTTTGTTTTCTTCTTGTGGTTGTTGGTAATGATGGTGGTGGTGTTTATTGGTTCTTTTTTCTTCTTACTTCTTTTGTCAAAGGTTTTCATGCAAGCAATTGTTGCATTTTTTCATGTGTGTTTGTTTGATTTGCTTTTTACTATATATTGATTTTTCCTTGCCCAGGGGCTGGATGTGGAAGGCACCCATGCTTGGTCCACTGCCCCCTTGAAGTGGAATTCGTTCATTCTCTCCCTCTCTCTCTCTCTCTCTCTCTCTCTCTCTCTCTCTCTCTCTCTCCATTTACCCCTAACCTACCCCTTGGCCTTTTCCTTCCCTGTTTCCTTCCCCTTGTTCGCTATGTTCACGCGTTTCTCTATTGTGTTCGTTTGTCAATGGTGTGGACAATAGCTAATTTGTATTGAACTGTACAAGATCATGTTATACTTTGTTCTTTTTATATGTATTTGCATTAATTTGATCTTTAAATGCATTAATTTGATCTTTAATTTGTTTTTCTTTCCTTTTGCCCCAGGGCTGGGTGGAAAAAAGCATTTGTATTGCTTATCTCATTACCCTGGTAAAATAAAATTTCGTTCGTTCGTTCGTATATCACCCCATCCACGTAACAATCTAAACCAAACACTACTAGTCCCCTGCCACGAGACCCAGAGTCACGCCACTAGAACCCCTGCCACCAGTTCGGTCTCCCCTCTCTCTCTCTCTCTCTCTTTCTCTCTCTCTCTCCTGGGGGGGGGGGGAGGATGGAACTGTACTCCTCTCTCCTCTATACTCAATCCGTCTGTATCTCCCCATCCACATAACAATCAAAACCTAACGCTACAAGTCCCCTGCCATGAGACCCAGAGTCACACCACTGGAACCCCTGCCACCAGTTCCGTCTCCCCTCTCTCTGTACCTCTCTCTCTCTCTCCCTCCCTCCCTCCCTCTCTCTCTCTCTCTCTCTCTCTCTCTCTCTATATATATATATATGTATGTATATATATATATAAGAGAGAGAGAGAGAGAGAGAGAGTTTTATTTGTTTATTTTTGCTTCTGAACTTGGTATATACTTAAGTTTGAAGGGGCCTACATGTTCCTGTAAAATGGTCAAATGATAGATAACATTTTTTTACAAATTTGAAAAACAATTTTTTTATTGTCTCCGTATGTGTGCTTTCTATTTGTCCTTTCTATGTGCCAGTGTGCGCAAATCATTCTACGTCTCAAAGCTTTCTGTAGCTGTTTTAATTAGTCCCTCAGAGTCTCAAGTGTGAGTTAATGGAAGCCCTCATGCGATTTTAGAAAGTCCCAATAACAGTATACATGTAGTGCAAAAAAGGAGAGTTGAATATCCTAGATAAACCTTTTATGATTCGAACAGCATATAGTGCAACTGTTTTTTTCTGCTACAAAGTCAGCTGGGGCTACCTCAGATTGCAGACTTTCACATACAGCCTTCTTCCAAAGCTATATTAATTAAGCTGAAAGCACACCTTGAACTTTCAGACCACACTCTAATACAGTGCTGAGACTGGTCAACTGGACTTGTTCAGATTTTATTTGATATCATTTGACATAGGTTAGTGTGTTGGCAGAACCCAGAATCAAATTTTTTGGGTGTCTTCTCAGTTTTTAGAGAGTCAGGGATGCACTTATGTGTTTCAACTGAAGATTTGTGTTCAAAAAGTTTCATTCTTTTGTTTTTTTAAGAACACAGACATCAAGTCCACAGCTGTGAATATCTGTGATTTAAAGATATTTTAAAATCCATCCATGTCCAAACAAATTGCAAAATTTTGAATTTTAGAATAGGACTGTGTCTTTCACCTTTGTCTGTCTCTGTCAGTCACTGTCTTGCTCTTTTTTTTATGTTTATATAGATAGTGATATGTAGAGCACTTTAAAATCACTCTATCCATGTCACAAATATCAGTGTTGTTCTTATCTATTTTAATGTGTGTGTTTCTTGGTAAATCAGGGTATTGTGATACATTTCTCTCTGTGTTAGCTTGTTTGTTTCTCTGCCTCATTTCTTCTCCATCTGTCTCCACCCTTCTCACCCACTGTCTTTCTTTTTTCACTATCTATTATCTCTTCCTCAGTCCCTCTGCAATCTTTGGCTTGATTTATTCACTCTCTGTCTCTTGCAGGTTAACTTTGAGCATTATGCAGAGCTAGAAATTCCCAGCTAATTTTCGATTGTCCTTTGGACAAGTTGTATAAAAAATCTGCTCAACCCCCGTAGTTTCAACTTTCCCTCTCAAAATGAACACACTGTCAGTGAAAGTAAGTGTTGGCAGTGCAGTGACAAGTCAGCAAGAGATAGGAAAAAAAAAGGATTGAGTAATGGCATGTTCTAATCAAGTGTGGTTAAGGCCTAGGAGAGAGAAACAATGTTTTTGTTTTTATTTATTTACCAGAGTAATCATAAGTGTGTACAGAAAGAAAATGGAATAGAAGTGTCTTTTTCCACTTTTTTACATACTTCAGTCCTAAACCAAAATTAAAGAAAGGAATGGTAATTAGATAGAAGTGTCTTTTTCCACTTTTTTACATACTTCCAGCCACTTAAAACCAAAATTATAAAGTCTGTGCCTGGATCTCTGTCTCTTTTCCGTTTGTTCCCTCTGCACCACATACACACATTCCATAATAAAACCACTTCTCAGCTGTATATATTCAAAGCAAAACTGCAGGGATAAGATCTGTTGTTTCTGTGCTGACCAAGCACATGCCATGCATGCTGCTGACCTGTTTTATATATAAACCACAATTTGCCTCAGTGAAACAGCACTCCGCTAGGATTCCATTACGAGAAAAAGACCAGAAGGAGGGGTAGGGGCATGTGGGAGGAGTGGTGGTAGTGAAGTTGTGAAAGTGATATGGGATAGAGGATGTGTGATTGGTCTGCACTAAAGCTTACTTCTCAGCATCTACGCACTCACCCCCGAACCCAGGATGACTAGATGGTCTTCGTCGTCTCTGTGGACAAACAACAACGACAACTTCTCAGCCACACTTCCTCCGACACAATCAAAAAGTGGTTGCCTGACCGACAAGTGGAGATAGAACTTCCACTTGTCTGCCAAAACATTTAGTTATCAGGAACAATAGGACCAGTGGGGTATTTGGCGTCCTGAGTGTTATGAATTCCATTCTGTCACCTGAGGTGGAACTTGGTCAACACTTTCAGGTCATGCCATGTAATGTTTATAACATGCGATCCGTGTATTTCTCCCATTTCAGCTTCTGAGAGTGGGACTTTCAGATTTTGTCACTTTTGGGGCCCAAAAATGGTACCATGTTTCATGATTGGATCCATTGGGAACTCTTGTACGTTGTCCATCTCACCACACTGCCTTCTGACGTCAGCTCATGTTAGCACAAAGTGGGCGCTTTGTATGAACTGTGTTTCAGCCCAGAGTGGGACTTGTGTGCGTGTGTGTGTGTTTTTGTCATCTACTGCCTGAAAGTGAGCGTGTGTATGTTTCTAATTTCAGCGATAAAAGTCACACTCATGATATGTTTCCCTTATCAGCCCAAGTGGGCTCCTTGTGTTTTTCCTTTTTTCACTCAAGGTAGAGTCCTCGCATCTAATGAAAGTATGGAAGAAACAAAGCAAAAATGAAACCAAAGATATGCCTGTTTCAGTCTGAAAGTAATGTTCAGGGTTTCAGCCAAGATAGGATGCTTTTGTGTGGCCTAAAACATACAAACAAATTAACAAACCTTCTGCTTCAAACTAAAAGTTATGTTTGCAATTTCAGCCAAAGTAGAATCCTTGCGGCTCACTAAAGACAAAAATAAACAAAATAAAACAAACAAACATACAAAAGCCCAAAGCAAAAAAACAAAAAACAAAAACAAACAAAAAAACAAACCAAAACCAAGTGAAACAGACCAAAAGTAATATTTCTTTTTTCAGCCAACTTTTTATGGCTAACTTACACACAGACACAGACACAGACACAGACACACACAGACACACACACACACACACACACACACACACACACACACACACACACACACACCTCTCTTCATTTCAGTCTCAATGTAGTGTTTCCCATGATTTCAGCCCAAAGTGGACCTGTACTGGCCCCAGGATCTGAACATGCCAGTACAGTATGGTGACATCATCATCACCATGACCTCCATGTCCACGCTGAGCAAGTACACCATCAGGAACTTCACCATCTACCTGGTAAGGGCCTTCCATCTTTTTGTCTGTCTTTCTGTCTGTCTGAGGTTTAGTAGGGTTGATAATGCAAGACTTGTGAATCATCACATCTGCATAGTGATAAGGGTTTTGATAGAAGTGACAGTTGTCTCCCAGTTGCATACTGTCTGCAACATTGTTTACTGTGCAATAGGAGGTGTTCTTTCTTTGCTTTTTTTGTTGCAGTTTGTTACATTTTGGTGGTAAGACAGTAGTAGTAGGTTGATTTTAATCTCAGGTTTATTCTCTTAAATTACTCTTTCCTGCTCATGTATGCATGCTTATTTACATTAAGTGTTTCAGGATAAAAAAAAAAAAAGAAATGTAAATATATATCAAACTAAGAGAAATCTAACGCTGATTGCTATCCACAAAAGATGAATTAAAGGACTGTGAACCTAGGAGTTAAATGCTACATATTAAAATGATTTCAGTGAAGAATTAACCAAAACTCATGAAGAAATGTAGACAATGACTTTGTTTTTTTCCTCCAAATTTTGAAACATTTACACTGTGAAATTGTGTACAGTTTCTCCACACACCAAAAAATGCAGTTCATGTTGTTATTTTATAAACCTAGGATGTTTTTTGCTTTGAAACTGTACACTAGAAAAATGTTACACACACACACACAGGAGAACCGCATACACGAGAAGCGACAAGTGGTGCAATACTTCATCCACGGCTGGGTGGACTTCTCGGCCAACCTGAACCCTGAGGACGTCTTGGGCTTCATCCAAACTGTCCGTCTGGAGGCCAGGAGGAATCCTTCCCGCCCTATCACGGTGCATTGCAGGTAGTGTGACGTGCTGCACAGGGCTGCAGTGTATTACACTGCATTTGATGGTATTGTACCGCGTCACATTGTATCGCATAGAATGGTACCATAAGATATGGTAAGGTATGGTAATCTGGGTAGGACACCACCAGTGGTTATAGGACTGCATAATGCGGATGGTTACTAGTGTTAGTCTCCCCCGAAGTTGGAATATGGCTGCCTTAATGGCAGGATGAAAAAAAAAATGGTCATACACACAAAACTCCACTCCCTTTGTTGGGTAGATGGGATTAATCCTTACCTGTCTATACAGGGAGTGTCCACAGGAGTATCAGCCTGCATACACAGGAAAAGAAAGAAAAAAGATACTAGTGTTAGTATATAATGAATGTTCTGACCTGACCTCAGGACAAGAGCAATATTTACCAAATATCTGCAGACAAATAAGAATTCACAGTTTTTTTACCCAGTATCCGAATGTCTTTGCAATAGCCAGAGATTTCTCTGTGAGAAACTCCCATTTTAAATTACTGCTTATGGCATCTGCATCATTATGATTTATGCCACATGACTGGCTGAGCCAGAAGGCTTAAGTAAATCAGAGTGGAGCGTACAGGCTGTCCGCTTTGGCCACCTGCTGACACATTGGCAGACAATGATTGATTGTCAGACAGAAACGGAGGTTGACAGAAGGTTTGCATGGTATGTACTAACGCTGTGTAGGCTGTGTTTGTCTTTGAGTACTTCAGCAGGTGCCTAAACTCAAAATCATCAGTGATGGATGGGCAGGTACCTAAACTCAAAATCATCAGTAATGGATGGGCAGGTACCTAAACTCAAAACCATCAGTAATGGATGGGCAGGTACCTAAACTCAAAATCATCAGTAATGGATGGGCAGGTACCTAAACTCAAAATCATCAGTAATGGATGGGCAGGTACCTAAACTCAAAATCATCAGTAATGGATGGGCAGGTACCTAAACTCAAAATCATCAGTGATGGATGGGCAGGTACCTAAACTCAAAATCATCAGTAATGGATGGGCAGGTACCTAAACTCAAAATCATCAGTAATGGATGGGCAGGTACCTAAACTCAAAATCAGCAGTGATGGATGGGAAGGTGCCTACATTCAAAATCATCAGTGATGGATGGGCAGGTGCCTAAATTCAAAATCAGCAGTGATGGATGGGAAGGTGCCCTACAATTCAAAAATCATCAGTAATGGATGGGTAGGTGCCTACATTCAAAATCAACAGTGATTGACAGGCAGGTGCTTAAGGAGCAGAAAAAAACTTCCTCTACCTAGGCCTCTGGACATATCAGAAAGAAGTAACGATGTTTTTCCCTGAAAATGTATGATGTCACATATTACAACTGCCATCCACTACTAATTGTTCTTTTTTTATTAATATTAAGCCACAGCGTGAAATTGCTTCTTTGTTTTTTTCCCCAGCATTTTACTAATTCTGCAAAAGCAAAAGTAAAAGAGGTTGGTTGAGGGAAAGAAAACAAACGAGCATATAAAACCCAGCATGGGTTTGTTGGAGATCCAGATGTTCTAATGTTGGGTACAATGTTCTCTGTGTATGTGCACAGGTACATTTTTCTGTAAATAAAACGGTGCTTTGCCTGTTGACCACCTTAACCCAACACCATGACGTCAGAGGGGAGGCAGCCTTCCCCTTAGCCCTCCCCCTCCCCTCCCCAAATCATTAGGAGTACTAATTTCGCTTTCCAAAGATTGGCAGCTATGACATGGGTTGAGACTGTATGACTGATAAGAATGCTCTCAGTTTTGGTAAGCTATGGGTCAGTCGTTTTTGGTGGGATTTATCAGATACAGTGGAACATCTGTCGACAACCCCACTGTACAACAGCTCTTTTCTCACAGTAACCACAAATTCTGTCACAAATCGTTCCTCTCACATCATGATACTATTGTGACTCTATGCTTGATGTCCGTTGACCAGCTTTTTAAGAAGACTGATTTTATGAAAGCTGTGAAAGTATGCATAGAACACCCCCTCTTCTCTTCCTGCCCCCCCCCCCCCCTCACCCTCCCAAAGTTCATATTAAGATCTGAATGTCAAATAACAGGAGTGGTTGATGAGTAAGTGCAAAATTAATGAGAAGAGAAAGCCTTTGTGCCCTCACTGGAAGTGGGGAATGCAGATTTTACAGCATGCAATGAAGGGTTAAATGAGCTGCTGCAGTGTAAGATGGTGAAAGCATCAGCTGTTTTGGGAGAACAGGGAGAAGTCAGTGCTGCAATGGTTGGCTCTGTAAAGAGAGCGTATGTCCATGTTGAGGCCATGCACATACAAAAGTGTATAGCATGAATGAAGTGGACTTTTCTTTCCAAGCTCTGTCAAATAGATTTATGGCAGGAAGAGAAATGGCTTACAAAGCATGAAAATTCCAGAAGATTGGATCACTGAGCTCTTGACTGCAAGCGTGTACTCAGTGACTCCAGTCTTATTAGTAGAATGAACTCGCCTTTCCCCTGATTAGTTTACATTCACTTTCTCTCTCTCTCTCTCTCTCTCTCTCTCTCTTGCTCTCTGCCACTGTCTGTCTGTCTGTCTCTTTGTCTGTCGCTCTGTCTGTCTGTCACTCTGTCTCTCTCTCTCTCCCACTGTGTGTGTGTGTGTGTGTGTGTGTGTGTGTGTGTGTTCACGTGTGCATGTATGCAGGTTGGCAGTCTGCCTCCTTTTAAATCCCTGTATATAAAGATCTTTTTGTCAGGAGATTTTCAAAGTCATTGTTGAGATGATTCACTGTACAGACTCATTAAGTTATTCCACTTAACTGTTAAAATAAGATACATTTGGTATACCAGAAATGTATGTGTTCTCAGTGCAGATTTGGCATGTACAGAACTTTTGATTAACCCATTCTAGATGACATAGATGACTCGTAGCAAGATGGCTGTTGCACCAGCGGAAGTATGAGATAACTCGGAATAGCGAATGTGGTCCACATTTTCTGACAAGTCGCAATTGTTTTCAGCTTGGGCCATGTTTTTTATGCTCATCTCCTTGAACAACTTCTCGAGAACATTGAATGGGCATCATTACAATGGGCAGTGTTGGAATTGTTTTTTCTGAAGGCAGTCTTGGCCACAGGCTTGAGTGTGCTTTGGCACCAGAGTTAGAAATGGGTTAACATTTTTAATAAATGATTTTCTAAATACACACACATTGCTTTTTTGTTAGAAAATGTATGTTCAGCAAAAGAATGAATTACCCCAAGAAGAAAAGAAAACAAATGGTATAATTATCATGAAAATAGCAGCAAATGTTTCCTGATGTACCTGTGCCTTCCTCCCCCCACTCTCCAGTGTTTTTTATGTTACAGAAAATTTAGCTTTCAAAAACATAAAACTGAATAGTGTTGAATTTCAAAAGAAAAATATAACAAACTTGGTGATACAAATTCATTGTGTATTGAAAGTGCTTGAAGTGTTCGGCTAATCCTAAACAAACTTGTCAGAACCCCCCCCCCCCCTTTTTTTTTTTTTTTCTTAAATCAGTGCTTTGCTGTGCATATTGTAAATGCACTTGAATTTAGTGAAGAACAGAGAGTGCTTAGAGAGGAAGGACTGATTTGTGTGCAGTGCTGGGGTGGGTCGCACAGGGACATTCATCGCCCTGGACTTTCTGCAGCAGTTTGTGGACGACCACACTCTGGACGACGTGGTGGACATCTACAACCTGGTGCTGAACATGCGACATCACAGACCTCTCATGGTGCAGTCTGAGGTCTGTATGCACCTTTGATTGCAATGATATCTATATTCAATGGATGTCGTGCTGATTGTCGACAGTGTAGTGGAAATGTATAACCTGGTGATGAACATACATCACCAGAGACCTTGATCTGTGATGTTTAACCTGATGTGGTGTTTGAATTTATAAAACAGCTGGATATTTTTCATTTGATCGAAGAATTTGTGGAAAAATATCTGGTTTTTGAGCCAATTTTAGCATGTTTGGAATAAAGTGGTTGTCTTGATTTTGTTTGCTTGTTTTTCTTCTGATGTAATAGATACTGATACGGTATGTGGGTTGAGTCATAAACACATGAAACGAAAATAAAGGGAAATGTGTACTTTTCTTGGTTCAGTCCCAAGATTTTTTCACTCAGAGTAGTGATGAAGTTGATGATGATAATAGTGACTAGAGATGATGTTTTCATTCGTTATGTGTCCTGTGTCAGTGAATCCACACTTAAAATGATTTGGATTGTTATACTTGAAGGAGTTATTGCCCAGCTATCTTAATGATTCCATGTTAAACTAACTGACTGTTGTTTTGTTGTTGTACAAATCTAGTCGTCAGTAAAGCTTTGTAAGAAGCTGAGAGAGAGAGAGAGAGAGAGAGAGAGAGAGGAGAGAGGGCAATCAGGCAGGCTTGCAGGCAGGCAGACACGAGGACAGAGGGAGTCTGTGGAGTGATGAATATAATGTATGATAAAGTGATGCAAATAATGTTTTCCGGTGGAAATGAACTAGCAGTGCATAACCACACAGATAAGATGTGGACAACTATGCACTTACCAACATACTAAGTACACAGGCATGCGCATTATTACTCATGTTAGCAATGTCATCGAACATGAGATGCAATGAGACTTGCTCCAACACAGTGTTTCTAATGGCCAGTCAGACATCTGTGTAGATTGAGTGGTATAGTAGATGTATTCAGATACACACAGACCAGAAGAGGACAGTCATGCATGCACAATTTTAAGTGTATGTGTTTGCAAGCACACACACACACACACACACACACACACACACACACACACACACACACACACACACATCTCCCCCCCTCCCCACACTGTTTCTCTCTTTCTCTCTCTGTCTCTCACTCACACACACACACACACACACACTCTCTCTCTCTCTCTCTCTCTCTCACACACACACACACACACACACACACACACACACACACACACACATGTCTAAAGGACTAAACTGTCAGCTCTTTCCCCTCTTGCCACAAATTTTGATCATTCATATATACTGTAATTGGTTCACGAGTCTCTTTGAAGGCATTTTGTTAATAGCCCAGCCGACAGTGAAGGCCCTACCAGGACTGATATCCTCTCAAATGTTCTAGGACTGAAAAACGAAATGCTTTGCTTTCTCACACTCATTATTTGTTATGAGTATCCTGTTTCTTACATTTCCAGAGTCAGTATGTGTTCATCCATGACACGCTGAAGCTGATTGTGGAGAGGAAAATCAAGGCCATGGAGGGCGAGGATGAGAACATCTACCAGAACACTGGGGAGAACATTTACGCCAACCAGGGCTTTGGTGAGCCTGCTTATCATATGAGACACTGTATTCTTGTGTGTGAATACATTGTTTTTTTCTGCAATTTGTTTAACACTGTCTTACTGCGAATTAGTGTGAAGCTTTTCTTCCCTGAACAACCCCCCCCTCCCCCCCCCCCCCCCACACACACACACACACTTCTCCCCCTTTCCTTTTTTTGTTATACAAAATCATAGCGTTGGTGGTGATACCTTTATATGCACATTTCCATTAGTGTCTTTTGTTAAATTAACAATCGGTTTTCAGTGTGAGTGTCATTGATTCCATCTTTCCCCCACAGTTTATCTGTATGATTCTGTGTTTGTGTCTGTCTTTGTCTCTGTCTCTCTCTTTCTCTTTCTCCCTTTCTCTCTCTCCCTCCGTCCCATGGCATAATAACATTTCAAATATGATCAAAAAGGCTCTTAAAAGGGCACAGACTTCTGCCCAGATTGAATGGATCGGAAACAAATTCTTGTTTTGCTACCAAGGGAAGTAATAATAGGTTCCAGCTAAAATGTTATCTCCCATATACTTTTTTTTATTCTTTTATGGGAAACATGTATTTTTAGCGTGCATTAAGAAATAAGATAAAATTGAGATGTTCCACAAAAGTGAATTGTTCATAACTACTTATCGAATTGTAAGCCAAAGCTTAACAGAATTAATGTTCAATTGAAAACTTTTGAATGATCTGACTGGACTGATCCTGGATTTCCTCCCCCTTGATGAGGATCTGCTTCACACAATTGCACCCAAATGGAACAAGCTGATCCTCGGGCATCATTCCATGTTTCCATTGTTTTGTTACATTGATTTAGTTGTTTATATAGAAATCAATTTTTCTTTTTTTTTCGCAGTCTTACTTGCAGACATGCTAGCCAATCATTGGATGCTGGCGAAGGATGAACTTTTTCAACACGCATCACAACTGTGCTTGCAACAGGCACCTCTATGTTTCGCAGCATATCGCAAGAATTATCACAGTACATGATAAATTGGCTTTGACACTTTGCAGTTAAGAATTGTTTTGTCAACTTTAAGCAGGAAGAAGATTAATCTTAGGAATAGGTCTATATGGAGTGTGAAAAGTTATCTATTATGTTTTGTAGCTATCTGAAAATGAAATTTTTTTTTTGTAAAGACTAAAATTTGTGTGGAAATGTACTATGGCTGCTGTGTTCTCAGTGCTTGGAGAGAGCTAAAGTGGGTTATGTTGATAGAGTTAAACTCCTCTTTGGTGGTGACAGTGAGCTTGTTTTCAATGTCTGCTGTCAGCTAGGTGTGATGGGATTGTAAATGTGGTTGCTTCTGCTCCCCTTTTTCATGCTCTTCCTTTCCAGGTTTTGTTGGTTGGGTATATGGTAGAGGTCAGGTAAGGTAACGTTGCTTATAGCCCAGCTGACCACAAAGGGCCATATCAGGGCTGTCACAAGTCATTCATTCACACAACTCTTTAAAATACATCTTCTAAAAAAACCACCCAAATTTTTGTTAAAAATCTTTCCACTATAAAATCTCAGATCCGATGAAAAATGTTGATCTCCTTCAAGAATTCAAAGATTGCATCAGGTGGAACATCTGTGAACAAGGTTTTCATGGAATCTGCTGGAAAATGTTTGTGTCTCACATCATGCAATGGTAGAGAGTTGACCTACTGGGTACTGTGACTGTATAGGAAAACGGAAAGATGCCGACTCTAGGAATTGATTCTGACCTAGGACTGGTGGTTCTCCTCCACCCACTTCTCCACTTGACCTTGAGCAGTAGTGGACAGGGTGCTAGTCTTTGGGATGAGAGCCTGAACCAAGTGCAGTGCTTAGCCTGAATCAAGCGTAGTACTTGGCACATGGGAAAGAACCTGGGACAACAAAAGTATCTTCCTTTGTTCACATTATGTTCAGGAAAAAAAAAAAGAAATCACTTTGACAGGCAAACAAAGCATGCAGAGGCTAAAAATGAAACAAACAAAGAAAAAAACAAAGAAAACAAATCCCAAACTTTGGAATGAATTTGATGTTCATGACATGTTTTGTTTGGGGGAAGCAACCCAGCGTTCATGCAGAGAGGTCTGTTGTGACAAAAAGAATTATTGTTTTCAGAGCAAAACAACACATACAGCAGAAAGCAGTACAATAGAGTACAGAATAAAATATATAAAACAGTAAACTGGGACGCATGGCTAAATGAAATGATACATGACAAAATGAAAATATAACGCAGTACAAAACAGCATGGCATGATACATAGCAATACAGCAAAATGAAATGCATTTCAATGCTACACAGTACAATATAAAAGTAACGCAATGCAATGCAAAGTAATACATTACATCATTAAAGAACACGGAGCAGGTGCAAGACAAGATGAAACAATGAACTACAGTCAGTTCAGTGCAACAAAGTAGAATACAGCACACATAGCAGATAGTAAATATATCTGGAATGCTCATCTGTCTTCTGTCAGTCATATTATAACAGAAGTTTGTTTAGACGCTGACAAAAAATGATTTTCACAGGCTTTAAATTCTTTCTTTCTTTTTTTTTTTTTTTCAAAATCTTGCCATTTCTCCTTCATTTCTTCATTATGGACACTCATCTTTTATGATGGTGAGGATGTTAATGATAACGAAGAATATTTGTGTCGGTAGTCAGCTAAATGCCCAAGGTGTTTACATTGAAGTACTCGCATACTACAAAACAAATTATCAAGAATAATCAAATTTTACAAAGTATTTATAATGACTCTGCGGAACAACGTGGACAAATGAAAAAGTGTTGTTTTCCTCTTGCCTGAAGGAGACCTGTGAGGTCAAAACGCATCAGGTTTTGTCTTGTGATTCATTTGTCCATGTTGTTTGGTGGAGTCATTATAAATACTTTTTAAAATTTGTTTAGATTTCCGCCTGCAGTTGTTTCACTCGGCAACTAACCCAAGAATAATCAGCAGTACACAGAATGCATGCGAAAATCAAACGCTATCACCGCATTCAGGCTTACCACCACACAGTCTGGCTGTCTCTCTGTCTCTCCATCCCCCACCTTTCCAGCACAAATGATTGATTACAAACTCACTAATTGGCGCCCACATCCAAGTGCTTGCAAGTGTTTATGTAGCTCCCAAACAGTGCCAACACGAGTAAGTGATAAGTGTTTGGAATTCACACATGTTGCAGAGAAGTAGAATTTCGGTGTTACTAGTTGAAGAGGGGCAGATCATGTGATTTATGTTTGTTTTGTCACTTAGTTTCAGAAACAAAGACAAAAGTGCCCAAAATCGTCCATGCTTTAGATGATTAGGAAAACATTGATCAGAACACAATTTCAGCTGCAAAACAATTGCATTGAATTTACTCATCTTCAGAGAGGTGAGAACTTGTGTGTAAAAAGAAAAATAAGCCAAGTTGAGGGATTTGTTTTGTTTTGTTTTGTTTCAGAGATGGAAGAGAACATCTATCAGAACACACGATTTGATGGGGCTGATCCAACCACGGCTCTCTGATCTTCCGTGTGGCCTCATCCCCTATCAAATCGACACAATTGTGAAACTGACCGTGCTCCAACCGAAAGGTCTTTGAAGAGAGCATCCTGTTTGAGAGACGTGATTTCAGGAGTATCTGTGGACTGAAGTGACAGGGTGTGTGCTAGTGTTGTACAAGGTGGTGTCTTTCGCCTTTCATACTGCCGATGGCTGTTCAAGTACTTCATGAGGGGTCTGTTTTATTGAAGTAATAGCTATGGTGTGGGCAGCCTTGGTCTTGAGTGGTCATTTGTAATACACACACATGCGCATGCGCACACACACACGCGCATGCGCACACACACACACACACACATATGCACACACACTCGCGCGCACACACACACTTGTTATCAAACAGTATAGCTACATACAGCATACATACATACATATATATATTCACACATTCATGCAGACATATGTGCATGCACACATGCATGCACGCATATATGTGTGTTTGGACACATTCGTACTCATACACATGCACACACACTACGCAGTAAACTGGCAAACCATGCTGTTTTAGCCCTTTTCCAAATAATGTCAACCAGGGACATATGATGGAGGGTAGTGATTACGCTAAACACATGCCGTTTCCAAGACATGGAATGTCCAGGGAAAATTTTTTTTTTCATTGTTCACTTTGTGTCTTTTTCTTTGTTTTTCTTTGGCAGATGACTTGATGATGTTTTGATGGCTGGTCCAGAGTTTTGCAATACAGAATGAGGTAACACTGTTTGTGGCTTTTGTGTCAGAGCTGTTGCTGGAAGTGCTTTTGCTGGTTAACTGGACATCCTGGTCATCTTGATTTAACTGTTGTTGTTTCTTCATGGATATTTTCAAGATATTCCAGAGCATGTTATTTTTTCATTCCGATTTGTTTTTAATCATTGTTTTTATTATCCTTCTTAATGGACATAAGCTGAAAAGGAACGGATTTTGTTTTGGTGTACCATATTATTCTGGAAACTTTATCAGTTAATGGCAATTGTGTAAATATGTCAGCGACCCACTCCAACATTGTCAATTTACTGATGTGACCATTGAAACAGAGGTTGTTTCTTTTTCCCTTTGTGGAAGAAGAGCAGGGATAAAAGGTTTGTTTACTTCTGAACTGCTCATTTAAGTTTTCTTTTTAGTAAACTTAAATGATAGCATATGTCATCATCAGGTTTGAGACAAGAATGAAATATTGTTTCGCAGGAAGTGCCATTTTGATGAGAATCTTGTTTGTTTGAAAGATGGCAACACCTTAGAGTTGAACATTCTACGGTTGGTGAATACAGTGTTCTACTTTGTAAGTACATCAGTCAATTTCCATTCCTTCGACCAGAACTGTATTGTGATCTACATCCCCTACCATTACCTATCAGAGGTTTATGTTTGGATTGAATGTATAGACTATGGAAAAGTGCATTTGTATAATATAATATAATATACAGAATGTGTACTAGAATGTGTCATGTTGATCATTATCAGTGACCATTTACAGGATCAGAAAGATTTTGCACGCAGTTCTGAAACCATTTTGTGTTTATTGTGAGGCAAAGTGGAAAGCTTTGGTTGTTTGCAAGCTAGAAGATAGCACTATAAGTAGTGTCATGTTGTTGTGGTCAATATTTGAACACCGTTTCCATTTTTACATTAAAAGGAACATGTTGAAGATGGCGGATTCATTTATCATCGTTGAGGACACTTGTTCTGGACCATAAGTCCCCCAAAAGCATTTCTGTTATAATTTTTTAGATAGCACTGCATAAATCATGCACTGAAAATGTAAAGCGTATAGATGCTACTTCTTGACAAATAACACACAAGTGGTTTGTGATATGAAATTTTGTTGTTGTTGTTTTGTATGGTCTATAAACGCACATTGTTTTTGTTATTTTTATGAAGTAGAGCATTCTAACATTGGCTTACATATACATACGTTTAAACCATTGTTTGTGTACATAAAAATGTTTTTCTTTGAGTATTAGGTATATTTTTTTATATGAATGTATATCATTGCACAAGACTGATAATACAGAGAAAAGAGATGATATGCAAAACAAAACAAAAAAGTGAAATGCATCCATTTGTTTCACATTGCTTTAGCTGGTTCAATGTCTACAGTGTTTGCATTTCATTGGTTTAAGAAGAAAAGGAATTAAAAAAAAGTGCCCTCATTTATTACTTAATCAGTATATTTGATCAGTTACAACCCCCTTATGAACTTAACAGTGAAGTACTATAACCCCTGTTTGACTTACACATTCACAAGATTGACTATAATTATTCCTTTGGAAAGTGTTCGCGTGGTGAAATTGTAGCATGTACTTTTTCCACAGAATTCAGTAATGTTGATGTTCTGATTTGATTTCATGTTGTGGTCACTGGTTCAGTTGATCATCACAACCCATATCACTTCTCATGTGGACCTCAGATTCCAAATACCTGGAGAGAAAGGGGAGGGGGGAGGGGACTGAAAACGTTTATGAAAAAAAAAAACGATCTTCACAGGAACACCAATAAACCTGTTAATGAATGGCCATGACACTGAATTTTGTGAAAACAAATAACCAAAACCAACAATAGCCATGGCTAGAGTTTTCAGTCAGTCGTTGTCTGCGATACTGAATGAAGGTGACAGTATTGTGTGTTAACTGACATTCTTAGCAGCTACCTGATGTTGAAGGGGCTTACACAGACTCTGTGAGTAACAGTTTAATGTTAGATCTTTCAGGTTTCTTGAGTTTCCATTTGATTTTGATTGTATGAGGTGTCCATAGCCATTTTGTTCAATCCAGCGAGACAAAAAATCCAACTGGCTGTCCGTTTTACTCAGTCAGTCAGTGTCTTGAAATATGAAATCACCATTTCAGAGTTCTTTATTGTGTTCTTTCTTCTTTTTTTTTCCTTAGTTAATGATAAGATTCCAAACATTTTTTTTCCTTTTATATCTCTTAAATTTTTGGTTTGCTTGCCAAAATGATTTTTATCTTTATTTCTCCTACCACCACTTACTTGCATTTCAGGCTAATGCTTCTCTTTACCAGCAATTTATATATATATATATATATATATATATATATATTATATATATATGTGTGTTCTTTTCATTCAGTGCTTTAATTTGTGTCCACCCTAATTTCAGTTATTGTCAGTTGCTGCTTTGCTTTTATCACTAGTTTGTGTTCCTTTTCTTTTTTTTTTCTTTTTTTTTGTTTTACTCCTTTTCTTTTTTAGCTATTTTGTTATGCCCTGTGTGGCCCATACCTTTTGGATGAAGATGTTTTTGTATTTCTCATCTTATAAGTTTGTCTGTTTCCAGAGTTACTCCTCGTGTTCATTTACCTTTTGTAATGTATAAACAAATATTTATGACATCCAGCGTTCTACAAATTACATGTTGTACCTGTGTGTTCTTTGGATCTCTCTTGCTCTCTCTCACTCTGTCTCTCTCTCTCTTTCTCTGTCTTTGTCTCTCTATGTCTTTCTGTGTCTTTCTCTCACTCTCTCTTTTGCAGACTCCTATTCCATCTTCACTTCTTTGTTATTTACTCCTGTAAATCGGTTCTCTCTGTTTTGATTTTTTTTTTCTTTTTAATTAAACAATTGTTCCTTATTCATTTACCTTTGTTGTTAGTGCATTGCATCATTGGTTTATGTCCTCAGGAGATTTGGTGGGCAAAGTGATGGATGTGCAGATGGGAGAGAAGTAACAAAGTTTAGCGATGGAGAAAAGAATGAGGAGTATTGTTTGTGATAAACGCTTACCTGTTTAACATTTCTGCCGCCCGTTTCCTGTAATAGTATCTACAGGTGTATTCCCCTCTTGCCCGTTTACTCTAACTTGCCCATGTAACTGTAACGACAAAAAATGGATTCATTTGTAATCATGTGCAAAGAATACCCCCATGAAGTCTCTATGCAAAAGTACGCATTTTTATCTCATGTTGATAGAATTATTTCAGTTTTATTTTCCTTTCATATTGCGCAAATCTATGCAATTTTTTTGACTGTTCAGTCCCAAGCCGTAAACGGTTGTGTATACTGTAAGAATTTATTGGGATAACATCAAGTGTGTTATTGGGATAACATCAAGTGTGTTAATAAATAAACGACATTGTTGCCTTGTGATATATTTATTTCTTGTGTGTGGTAAAGTTTCACTTCAAAGCATGGGCATATTGCATATCAAATGCTCACACTAACATAAGCATATCTACATCCAGATACAGTCATGCAGGTACATAAGAAATAGCGCAAACAGATACACTTTCACATTATGAAAATAGATATGCACTTGTATGGGGTCTGAATTCCTACTAGAGGGATCCAAATGCTTTACAAAATGTAACTGAAGACATCTATTTTCCTGTAAATCTATGGAACATGTACGCAAACGCAGGCACATAGACAGACAGACAAAATGTGTGAGCAGGTACTTGATGTTCCTCAGTTCTGATTGGATCGAGGAAAGGAAGGACAGAGTACAGCTTCTCATGCTGGATTAGTTGTCACCCCACTCATCATCATCTATCGATCTGTCACGATCAATTCAGGGTCGCCATGATTGCTCATGTTTCAGAGGAGTAGGTGCATCTGCTGTGTTAGGTACTTCTGACCTTCACTGACCTTCACTTGCTCCTGCTCTGATTTAACAGAATTACGCAGAAGGCATCCTGGGTCAAATTCTATGCAGCCCCACTGGCACTGCCGTCCTTAACAAGTTCGGGTCAAACTCTGTGCAGCTTCATGAAAATTCCTTCTGATAAAAAAGTAGGGATTGAAGGGGATTATTTAGCGAAGATTTTCCCTTCATCAGAATATGTTCGCTTATATCACTGACGACCAAACACTAACTGTCCATACTAACATAGGCAGCCTATTGGGATGTGTCGTGCACAAATTAAATCAGAACAGTCAATTATAAAGGTCAAGAATTGAAGTAAGGCTGCTGAAATTTTTTTTTTTTTTCTTCTTACATCTCGAAATAGAAATGAGCATAAAAAAGAAAGACAAACATTTATAAATAGAAACACATTAAGACTACCATTCACAAAGTGTAGTAATTAATAGTGTCTAACACCAACAAAAGCAAAACAAAAACAAACCAAGAACCCAACACGTGACAAAGAAACCCACTCAGAAAGAGCATGAACAAGTAGCAAAACCAAAGCAGCGACTGACAATGTTCATGGCCGAAAGCTTCAAAGCGTGAACTGAAATCATAAGGTACAAAAGTTAAAGTACATTATGCAAAGAACACAACTATAAAATAGCCGAAAGCTTCAAAGCGTGAACTGAAATCATAAGGTACAAAAATTAAAGTACATTATGCAAAGAACACAACTATAAAAATGCAGATAAGAAAAATAACACTAAACGCAAGAAGACAGAGGAAGGAGAAAATTTTTAAAAGTTAAAGACCAGTTTGGCAAACAAACTGAACATTCATAAGAAATGAAGAAAAGAGTTCTTGAAATCTTATAGTTTCGGCTATAACTGAGATCACACACACACACAGATACACACACGCACGCACGCACACACACACGCGCGCACACACACACCCCAATCTAAATTCGAAATGGTGAGGAATCGTTTAAGACGCTCACTGACAGAGGGATAGCCGATTAGATGTACCGTGTCACTGGAATGAACAAAATGGCATGGATATCTCATGCAATCGAAATCAAACTGAAAGTCAGGATACAACAGCTACCCCCTTTTTTTTCAATTCACAATACAAGAAAAAAATCCATCAAGAACAAAGTTTGGAGCCAAAATTCCTCTTTCAGGTTAGCAGATACGGATAAAGTAATAATAAAGGGACGTAATAACAATCAACCAGCTTGAGAATTTTTAAGTCCCTTCGAAATCGAATAACTGCTACACAATATCAGTGCTCTCCACATTATTGTAACCTTCCTTCAACACTGCAAAAAACAAAACGATAATACTAAAACTCGTCTCAAGGTTTTTTTTTCTTTTTAATAAGGCGTCACTTTTTACCCATGTACTTTTTGGGTGCTTGGTATTTGAAATCCACAGGAAAAGTGATAGGTATACGGCGATCGATTGAAGCAGCAATTTAAGTGGATGAAACTCGATTGTGTGGTTCCGTCTTTTCAGCTGAGTGTCATCATCATCATTTCCTTTTCGGACACAGTTGACACTGATTGGAACCAAGGTTAAAAGAACAAAGTTTGTCAGTGCTGGACACACACACGCAGAGAGAGAGAGAGAGAGAGAGAGTGTGTGTAACGTCAAAGTAAAGTCAAACTGTTATTTTGAGATTGTGCATAGAATACACAGTATGTCTGCTTCTCTCCATCATGCTGTCTATACCGCACCACCAACACCACAAAAAAAAGAAGCAAAAGAAGGAAAAGAAGAATACATACAGGCACAGCCGAGGAAAAGAATGGGTCAATATGCACAGTATTAACAAAGAGAAAAATTTGATACAGACATTCATAATATTACAGTTTGTCTCTCTCTCTCTGCTCTCTCTCTCCCTCTCTCTGTCTCTCTCTCTCTCTCTTTTAAATGCCTCACCTAAAAACAAATGGCAGCATATAGCATGCACACACACACACGTGTGTGTGTGTGTGGTTGTGCGTGCATGCGCGCGCGCGCGCTTGTGTGTGTGTGTGTGTGTGTGTGTGCTTGTGAATGTTCAAAAACCAAGTCAAAATATCATTTTGAAATTGAACATTGAATAAACAGCATGTCTGCTTCTCTCCTTCAAGTCATATTAAAAAACGAAAAGATGTAAAGAAGAAAAATGGATAACACAGATCTGAGGAAAAGAATGGCACGATTTGTACAGTATTAGCAAGGGCGAAAAGAATATGTCAACATTCGTATCTATTCTCTCTCTCTTTTCAAAGCCTTCTTTAAAAATTTATGGCAACATAGTTATGCAAATGCGTAAGAGTATACTTATGTGTGTGTGTGTGTGTGTGTGTGTGTGTGTGTGTGTGACAGCTCTTGTATGAGCTTCCTTATGTGTGCATGGATATGTACATGTGTGTTATATACAGGCAAGAGGGTACATTTCCGCTTGAACAGCGTGCTGGACAAATGGATCCTCTGGACTGGGCAAGTAGCCACGCTGAAGCTCACACAGCCAGTGTTTGGCTGGTTCCATGGAAAACTGTTCTAGGGCATGCACTCTTCCAGCTCTGAAACAAAATTATTTTTTTGAAAAGGTACAGAGGGGCAATTTTCGTCACTTGGATTATTTTTTCTTTTTATCCCTAACTTGCCCTCTCTCTCTCTTCAAAATGAGAAAGATCAGTGTGACTATTTTAGAGCTGAAACCTTCTTCTAATCATGGTTCCTTGTTTATTTTGTATACCTACTGTCTCCATTTGTGCCAGAAGGATTCCTACCACTGGCACTGTCGTTTGAAGTTATGGGCATGTAACTTTTTCAGAGTGGAAGCAAAAGTTATCTTTCTTGTTTATTTGTTATTTGCATGTCGATCGTTGCCTTATTTAAGGTTTCCTTGGTTGTTTTTTTTGTTTGTTTGTTTGTTTTTTTGTTTTAGTTTTTTTTTTTTTTTTTTAATGTTTTCTCTTTCGTCTGAAGCACGAGAAAGAACTGACGCTTGTGTTCAATTTTGTGTCTGCAGCGAGGTAATAACACAAAACAAAAATGACATGACCTCTCTGTTCACCCGACAGTTAACTGGGTACCTGATCAGCTCAAAGCATGCTAAAGGAGAGGGAGATGGGCCCCACCTTCCATTATGCCGTGCCTTAGACACAGCAAACTTCATGACACTTCACCATTCCTACGGTCAATAGGCTATGGATTTTTTTTTTTTTTTTTTTTTTTTTGTAAGTGCTATGCAAATTTTGTTGGAACAAAATGTTGTGAATCATCTGATCATTCAGCACGAATGAGTGTCCGTAATTAAAGAAATCGAGCAAACTAGAAGATCGGTTTTCTTTAGCAAGGAAGAGGTAACAAAAAAAAAAAAATCAATGAACACTGAAAAGAAGAAGAAATGAACAAAATGACATCATGTCCAATCCTTCGAAACAGATATGTTAACCGATGGCTAAGTCAACGGAAACACAGCCAAGAATTCGTGTACACACACACACACACACACACACACACACACAAAACACACACACAGGGCGATTGTCTGATTTCCATGAACATTAAAAAAAAAACAACTGCTTAGATGATTGATAGCAGAAAGCGACTAAGCAGTCCAGAGAAGTATGGGCACTGTTCATAATATTACACCGCATCAGCATTGTGTAATACTGAACTGCATTGAATCCCGTTGTCTTTTCTTGTCTTGACTCCTAACTGTATTCTATTTGTCTTTTCTTGCCTTCACTCCCACCTGTATTCTCTTTGTCCTCCCTTCTCTGGACATCTACCTGTATTCTCTTTGTCTTTCCTTGCCTCGACTCCCACCTGTATTCACTTTGTCCTCCCTTCTCTGGACATCTGTCTGTATTCTCTTTGTCTTTCATTGTCTCGATTCCTTTCTGTGTCCTTTTTGTCTTTTCTTGTCTTGTCTCCTACCTGTATTCTCTTTGTTCTTCCTTGTCCTGACTCCTGCCTGTATTCTCTTTGTCCTTCCTGGTCTTGAGTCCTACTTGTATTCTCTTTGTTCTTCCTTGTCTTGATTCCTACCTGTATTCTCTTTGTTCTTCCTTGTCTTGACTCCTACATGTACTCTCTTTGTCCTTCCTTGTCTTGACTCCTACCTGTATTCTCTTTGTTCTTCCTTGTCCTGACTCCTACCTGTATCTCTCTGTTCTTCCTTGTCTTGACTCCTACCTGTATTCTCTTGTTCTTCCTTGTCTTGACTCCTACCTGTATTCTCTTTGTTCTTCCTTGTCCTGACTCCTACCTGTATTCTCTCTGTTCTTCCTTGTCTTGACTCCTACCTGTATTCTCTTTGTTCTTCCTTGTCTTGACTCCTACCTGTATTCTCTTTGTTCTTCCTTGTCTTGACTCCTACCTGTATTCTCTTTGTCCTTCCTTGTCTTGACTCCTACCTGCATTCTCTTTGTTCTTCCTTGTTTTCTCTACCTGTATTCCTTGTCTTCTTTCTGACTCCTACCTGTATTCTCTTTGGTCTCTTCCTTTGTCTTGTCTTGACTCCTACCTGTATTCTTTTGTTCTTCCTTGTCTTGACTCCTACCTGTATTCTCTTTGTTCTTCCTTGTCTTGCTTGACTCCTACCTGTATTCTCTCTGCTCTTCCTTGTCCCGAGTCCTACCTTTATTCTCTTCGTCATTCCTTGCCTTGACTTCTACTTGTATTCTCTTCCTCATTCCTTGCCTTGACTCCTACCTGTATTCTCTTTGTTCTTCCTTGTCTTGACTCCTACCTGTATTCACTCTGTTCTTCCTTGTCTTGACTCCTACCTGTATTCTCTCTGTTCTTCCTTGTCCTGAGTCCTACCTGATTCTCTTTGTTCTTCCTTGTCTTGACTCCTATCTGTATTCTCTTTGTTCTTCCTTGTCTTGCTTGACTCCTACCTGTATTCTCTTTGTTCTTCCTTGTCTTGCTTGACTCCTACCTGTAGTCTCTCTGTTCTTCCTTGTCTTGACTCCTACCTGTATTCTCTTTGTTCTTCCTTGTCTTGCTTGACTCCCTACCTGTATTCTCTTTGTTCTTCCTTGTCTTGCTTGACTCCTACCTGTAGTCTCTCTGTTTCTTCCTTGTCTTGACTCCTACCTGTATTCTCTTTGTTCTTCCTTGTCTTGCTTGACTCCTACCTGTATTCTCTTTGTTCTTCCTTGTCTGCTTGACTCCTACCTGTATTCTCTTTGCTTTCTTGTCTTGATCCTACCTGTATTCTCTTTGTTCTTCCTTGTCTTGCTTGACTCCTACCTGTATTCTCTTTGTTCTTCCTTGTCTTGACCTACCTGTATTCTCTTTCTTCCTTGTCTTGCTTGACTCCTACCTGTATTCTCTTTGTTCTTCCTTGTCTTGCTTGACTCCTACCTGTATTCTCTTTGTTCTTCCTTGTCTTGACTCCTACCGTTCTCTTTGTCTTCTTGTCTTGCTTGACTCCTACCTGTATTCTCTCTGCTCTTCCTTGTCCCGAGTCCTACCTTTATTCTCTTCGTCATTCCTTGCCTTGACTTCTACCTGTATTCTCTTTGTCTTTTCTTACATTGACTCCACCTGTATTCTCTTTGTTCTTCCTTGTCTTGATTCCTACCTGCATTCTCTTCGTCATTCCTTGCCTTGACTCCTACCTGTATTCCTTTGTCTTTGTCTTCTGACCCACTTATTCTTTTCCTTGTCGACTCCTACCTGTATTCTCTCTCATTCTGCCTGACTCCTACCTGTATTCCTTTGTCTTTCTATATTGACTCCTACCTGTATTCCTTGTCTTCTTGTCTTACTCCTGTCTGTTTCTCTTTCTCTTGCCTGACTTCTACCTGTATTCTCTTTGTCTTTTCTTACCTTGACTCCTACCTGTATTATCTTTGTCCTTCCTTGTCTTGACTCCTACCTGTATTCTGTTGCTATGTGTTGCGTTCTGTTGCTTAGTATTGTGTTGTTTGGTGTGGTATTATTTTGCTCTGTTCTGTGTTGCTTTGTATTTATATTTTTTTGGTAATGTATTGTTTTGTGTAGCATCGCGTTACATTACACTGTGATTGCTTTCTGTTTTGCTTTCCCCCCTCTAGTAACTGCTTTCTACTTTGTCGCTCTGTTCTGTGTTGTCTTTTCCTTGGTGTATTTTTACATTATACGGCTTTGTACTGACCTGCACAACATCTTGTGGCAACATATTTGTTTGCGTGAACTTAAGATGGTTCCTTCAAGAGAAAACATATCTTAGAAAGTCCAGTTCCCTCACCCCCCCCCCCCTCCCACCAACCCCTACCGCCACCCCACGCCACCTAGAATTTTGATAAGGGGAAACAACTCTGTCGTCATAAAAGCACATGATGGTGCCCCTGTGACCTCGTCTTGTATGTGGTTTGTGCTCTCAACCGTATGATAAGCACCGAGACCTCAATCCACAAGGTGTGATGAAGAAGTTTGTTGGGGATCATCCGTCCTTTGTGAGAACTGAACCTCGGAGTTGGGATTTTGTTTACTAGGCAGACAAGGTACCCACTAGACTCCCTCTATCTATGCCAAGACAGCGTAATGCTGCAAGGGGGCGGGAGGGGGGGGAGGAGGAGGAGGAGCAACAGAGTGCAACGTCTAGTCACAAAAAGCTGACAGCGGGCACTGAAACACAAGTGTTTGTACATTTAAACTGTCATCCTTGACATGAAAAAGATTGGTTAGACGAGAGAGAGAGAGAGAGAGAGAGAGAGAGAGAGAGAGAGAGAGAGAGTTTTATCTTGGAAATTGGTCATTGCTTTGACACAAGACACAAACATAAATGAACATAGAGATGATCGCAGCATGGCTTCAATTTTGTAAAGAAAAAAAAACAAAACAAACAACAAACCAAACCAAACAACAACAAAACAACAACAACGACAACAACAACATCAAACAAACAAACAAACAATAACAAAAAAACTGAGAAAAAAAATTTCGGATACTGTCTGGCAAGAGCGGGAGTAATGATATCGCACAGAAACATCATTTGTCAGCGCACTTAATCCTGTGATAAGTTTGGATACAGTTTGTCACGTGACAAGTTTGCTCACCATTAGTTCCCGTCAACCTCAATGTCGTGGTAGACGTTCTCATTCTTTGGCTTCAAAGACCTGATCTTCCTGTCTACAATCAGCATCGTCGCGTCATGGATGAATACATATTGCACCTGAAAAGTTGAAAACAAAGAACTCCCGACAACCAAATTGCGAATAACAAACAAGAAGGGTAACTCTTGCTCACAGTGTAAGGCCCATTACTCTAAACGAATTTTGCTCTAGACAAGGAACACAGGGCAAACAAGGAGAGTCCAACCGCTCTCCTCTCTTAACACAAATCCAAGCTTGCATATGACTCTGCTTCTTACACATGCACTCAAGCAATAACTGAAGAAATGAACGAACACAGATTAACGTTTATTTAACACTGGCATAGCCTTTTACATTTGAAAACTGTCAGAATACACACAAGAACAGAATCAAGCACATGATACTCGGGTTGATCCTTGTGGAAGGAAGTTTTAAATGAAGCAGGGAATAATAAATAAATCGTAAATAGCAAATATGGAGGAAATTCTTGCTCCCATACTGAGACAAGCCCGTTTGATTGCCTCGGCATAGGAGCAAGAGTTACATTTCTTGTTTACCCTGTATTAACTCCTATCTCGATTTAAGATTTCCTTTCAACCAAAATAATAGCGGACAAAAAGAAGAAAAGGCATTCCGCTTTTCGGTCTTGGAAGATCTGACTGAATTTTTTGTTTGATATTTAGCCTTTTTAGGTTGGCGGGGTTTTGATAAAAATGCATCGAGGAAATACAAGAGAAAAAAATCACAATGTCTCACACACACACACACACACACACACACACACACACACACACACACACACACACACACACACACTGATTCAGAATATGCATGAACAAGTAATTCATAGAGAAAGAGAAGAAAGAGCGGGCACGTTAGTCTGACACTGGGGTTGACGTGTTTGTGTAGCGAGAGAAGGGGCGGGGGGTTCAGAGAGCACGCTTTCACACGCAAATACTCGTGCATGTTTGACTGTTCCTAGTTGGTCTGTTTCTGTCTGAATACATATGCTATGCTAATCGCTGAGCACCGACTTTATCTGGCCAATGAGGAGTCTGTGGCAGTATGTGTCTTGATATGTCTCATGTTCTTATGTCATCGCTAAACGGTGTAATTTTGTGCGTACCTGAAGGTCTGTATACTTAGTGTGTATGAACGCGTACTTGCCCACGTGTTGAATGTTGCCGATATATCTTCATTTACATCCACTGGAGAGCCAGGACCAACATGTTGATTATTCTGCCGCTTTGTGGGATGCACACACACACACACACACACACACACACACACACACACACACACACACACACACACACACACACACACACACACGCACACACATATATGCACACGCAGACGCGCGCACGCACGCACACACACACACACACACACACACACACACACACACACACACACACACACACACACACACACCAGGAAAGAAAAGCACCTAGGACACACCAGGAAAGACAAGCACCTACGACTGTCAAAAAGTAAATGTCCTATGCAGTTCTATTAGCAAGCTACTGCCTTTTTGCCTTTTACTTCCAAAGACTAGAAACTAACTGATCCAGGCATGCTGTGCTAGCACATCATTGTGTCCCGGATGACTTTAGAAAGGAAACTTCTTAAAGCAAAGATGTCTATGCCAGCTACTCTACCTAAGTATTATGCAGTATGGAATTTTAGAATACAGTGGCTTGAAGGAGCCATGGCTATCAGCTGCCACAGCCGTATCAGGCAGCCCATTCCAGTCTTTGATGGCAATCGGAAAGAAACAAAAAAACATGGTCTCATCGGTGATTGCTTGGCACCAGGTTTCTCAGTGCTGATGGCGATGATCTCTTCTTTGCCAGGAGGGAGCTGGAATGACGCTGGTCTGACTCTCTTCAGTCTGGCCATTGATGACCTTCTCTGGCCCTGCATGGCCAGTCCTTCTACTTTCATAGATGACCTTCTTGGCCCTGCATGGCCAGTCCTTCTACTTCCATAGATAACCTTCTTTGGCCCTGCATGGCCAGTCTCTCTTCTTCCATGGATGACCTTCTTTGGCCCTGCATGGCCAGTCTCTCTTCTTCCATGGATGACCTTCTTTGGCCCTGCATGGCCAGTCCTTCTACTTCCATAGATGACCTTCTTTGGCCCTGCATGGCCAGTCATTCTACTTCCATGGATGACCTTCTCTGGCCCTTCATGGCCAGTCCTTCTACTTTCATAGATGACCTTCTTTGGCCCTGCATGGCCAGTCTCTCTACTTCCATGGATGACCTTCTCTGGCCCTGCATGGCCAGTACTTCTACTTCCATGGATGACCTTCTTTGGCCCTGCATGATCAGTCCTTCTACTTCCATGGATGACCTTCTTTGGCCCTGCATGACCAGTCCTTCTACTTCCATGGATGACCTTCTTTGGCCCTGCATGGCTAGTCATTCTACTTCCATGGATGACCTTCTCTGGCCCTGCATGGCCAGTCCTTCTACTTCCATGGATGACCTTCTTTGGCCCTGCATGACCAGTCTCTCTACTTCCATGGATGACCTTCTTTGGCCCTGCATGGCCAATCCTTCTACTTCCATGGATGACCTTCTCTGGCCCTGCATGACCAGTCCTTCTACTTCCATGGATGACCTTCTTTGGCCCTGCATGGCCAGTACTTCTACTTCCATGGATGACCTTCTCTGGCCCTGCATGACCAGTCCCTCTACTTCCATAGATGACCTTCTTTGGCCATGCATGGCCTGTCTCTCTACTTCCATGGATGACCTTCTTTGGCCCTGCATGGCCAGTCCTTCTACTTCCATGGATGACCTTCTTTGGCCATGCACGGCCAGCCCTTCTGCTGCCATTGATGACCCTTTTTGGCCCTGCATGGCCAGTCCTACTTCCATGGATGACCTTTTTGGCCATGCACGGACAGTCCTTCTATTGCCATTGGTGAGCTTCTTTGGCACTGCCTGACCAGTCTATCTTCTGTCGTCGATGATCTTCTTTGGCACTGTATAACTAGACCTTCTACTTCCTGGAGTCTTTCTGTCATGGCTGAAACCTAGAGGCATTGTAATAAAAGCTGGTCACAAATCTGACCGCCCGGGTTACATGGACTCAGTTCTGACGATGTTTTTACGCTGAACTGTACAAGCACACTCAGGAATAAACCTGACAAGGGCCTTATAGGTGACCTCTTTTAAGTGACTTGCGCTCATCTTAAGGTTCTTCTTGCAAAAATTCACGAATCCTGCTGACTTTTGAGAATGAGTTGTTCACATGCGTGTCCCAGTCGAGATCGTATGTGATGGTGATACCAAGATACTAATCTTGGTGGAGGTGACAGCTACCCAAAGTCGTGGCGTGAAGCTTGTACTGGCGTGCAAATATGGTTTTCGTTTCACACAAGGAGAGTGGCTGCATTTTCCTGGGTGGACAGACATATCCCAGGTGTCCTCCTATTTCTCACAACGTTAGAATTTTAATTGGAGCTAAAGTTGGCCATAGTCTGCGCTAGAGGGGAGGTAGACGGCAGTGTTATCAGAAAGAAAAACAAAAACAAGCAAACAAACAAAAACAAAAAAGAAAAACAAAAATGCGGGTGGTTCTCGACACGGAAGAGCGCTGGATGAACGACTGGTCACTGTGATGTTCCTGACCACCTGACTGGTCACTGTGATAGTCCTGACCACCTGACTGGTCACTGTAATATTCCTGACCACCTGACTGGTCACTGTGATAGTCCTGACCACCTGACTGGACACTGTGATAGTCCTGACCACCTGACTGGTCACTGTGATATTCCTGACCACCTGACTGGTCACTGTGATATTCCTGACCACCTGACTGGTCACTGTGATAGTCCTGACCACCTGACTGGTCACTGTGACATTCCTGACCACCTGACTGGTCACTGTGATAGTCCTGACCACCTGACTGGTCACTGTGATATTCCTGACCACCTGACTGGTCACTGTGGTAGTCCTGACCACCTGACTGGTCACTGTGATATTCCTGACCACCTGACTGGTCACTGTGATAGTCCTGACCACCTGACTGGCCACTGTGATATTCCTGACCACCTGACTGGTCACTGTGATATTCCTGACCAGATTTCACTTCGGTGTGTAGAAGTTTGGATTATTTGCGGCACCTTTTTAAACGCTCGCAAATTTGTTAAACGTTACTTATGTTTTTAAAGTTGGTACATTATTTTGATGTTGTTCCTTATAAAAACTAAAGAAAGATGATGTTATGGTTGTTGCAACGGAATCCAGTCTTTTTTAAGCACTGATTTAAAAAAAAGAAGTAACAATTGTTATTGGGAAATATTTCGGAAACCGACCAGACTCTACCATTAGTATCATCATGTTGAATTAGTTTAGCTTTTACACATCGATGTGGATGGCCCATAGTCTGTGATATGTTGTACATAAGTGTTTGTTGCGGACTCTACCATTAGTATAATCACATTAAAAGAATAATGCTTTATATATCGAAGTGGATGGCCCATAATCTGTAATATAGTAATGTTGCACATAACTGCTTGTCGTTAGTATAAATAATACGCGGTCATCGGTCAATTTATCAAGTTTGGAAATTAAGTCCTGTGAGCCTTTGATGTTTGTAAAAATGTTGATGTTTGTAAATCAAATGTATGTGTATCCTGTTCAGGTCTGATTCTGCTCCATGTTTGTTATTAATCATACTGTCATTATACCAGTGTCATCGTGAGTACGCAGACATAAGACTGGACCAACAGTGACTTTGATGTCGAATGTTCAGCACCAGGCCATAGATATCCACCGCGTCATGCCTCATTATTAATAGTATTATTATCATCATCATCGTTTTCATCACTGATATAGCCGTTGAGATCTCCGTTTGGACGACGGTGAATGTGTGTCACATGCTCACCATCAGGTAATTGAATTTCACAACGTTATTGATCTCCATCGTTTTTATTATTATTATTATCACCATCGTAATGATAAATATCCTTATCGTTAACACATTATTCATACTCACCGTACACTTGCTCATGAAACGTTAGTGAAAATGCATGTCGAAATCCAGATTAATGGTCCACCATGATATTTTCATAAATCATCATCATCATCAACAAGATGTGCTTATCATATGACCGTTCAGGCTCCAGACTGGACCCTGAAGGGTCTGTAGGGATACATGTTGATGGGTCTCTGAGGATACATATTGAACGATATGCATGTCCACCTAACTATCAACATCATTATGACTGTCATGACCACCGCGGCTTCAAGACTTCAGACCTGACTATCAAAAGAGAGCCGGTGGTAAGACATGTTCAGCCCCACTCACACGACGTCATCCATCATTAGCATCATCATCATTAACAACAACTTTCACGACAAGCACTGTCTGCAGAGGCCTGATTATGACCATTGCAATGTTAGGTCACTGTACTCACAGACCTAGCACCGCTCTGATCCATGCAGACGGCTGGGCTATAAAGAATGTGGACTAAGAATTGAACGCACAGACCTCAGACTGCACCATGAGAGGTCTGTAGTGTCGCAAGTTCAGCACCAGGTTGTAGATGTCCACCACGTCGTCCAGAGTGTGGTCGTCCACAAACTGCTGCAGATAGTCCAGGGCGATGAATGTCCCTGTGCGACCCGCCCCAGAACTGCACACAAATCAGTCATTCCTCTGTTAGCACTGTTCTTCCTTCTCTGGGCTCATTTGCTCGCAAGATATCTATTGCAAGTCAAAAGTACAGATTTCAAAGATGAATTTGCTAACAGTTTTCTTTTGGAATTTTTCGATATTTCCAACTTTCAAACAAAATGGGACTCACAGTCAAATGCATTTTTGTCGCAGGCTAGTCTAGACAACTCATTTTAATGCTTTTCGACAGCTACGCTTAACTTTGTCAAAACGGACACGGTGATATCACGGAACTGTAATGTAACTCTTTGTTTCTGTTTTCAAGACCATCATACCTTTTATTTTGCTTTATTATAGCGAACACTCTACGCTATATTCTTTACAAATTCATAATGATCTTAAACAAAAAAAAATGGGTGTTTTAAAGAAACAAACTATGTCAAGAGAATATTCTATGCATGGTGAATGTTAATGGAATATTCTATGCATACAGAGAGAAAATATACACCTTTGATATATGAATCTTTCAACAGCTTACCCATTTGTGTGCGGCATATTTGATACTATATCATACCAAAAGTGAATGCCTCTTGTACATGCTAAAACTGGGAGTGGATTTAGAGGAGTCATAATATCTTCGTGCAATCTAATACATCATACATTAAATCTACTGTTGTTCCAGAAAATACATGTCTTAAAAACAAACAATTTCATGATCAAAATACAGCTACGGTACAGAGAGGCAATTCATGATTTCTAGCTTTTATAGAAACGGAAAACATGGCTTTCTGATCTGTCTTAGACCACAGCTTTGCTCTTAAAAATGCTAAGAGTTTGGAAAATCCATTTCCTGAATAACTCAATGCTTTTACGACTTCTAGATGTTTGGGACCTAAATAAAGTTTGTCTGGGCATTTCTGAATTAACACATAACAAATGTAGTTTTACTGTCTTTGAAACACGTTTGAATACGTCGACCATAATAGTTGCACCGAGCCTTAATGTTTTCTGTGAGTTTCCCCGAAAATTTGATATAAAAATGTGCCATTTGCACAAAACAGACTCGGCGATTTACTGTAACAAATGAAATCAATATCAGAAATTGAATCAAAATTTGAAAATGTACAAAAGAGGATTTTTTCAAAGATGTCCAATATCATTAGCAACACGACAAATGAAATGCAATAAACTTTTTGCCCTAGACTTACACCTCTGTAAACAAACAAACAAGAAACAAAAACAAAAATGTCGGTCAATACATGAGAGATGCAAGTCAGTTTTACATAGTTTTCTCACGAGTTCTTTAAAGTGTGATTATCTTTTATGGGGGAAGAAAGGTTAATGAAGGGTTTCGGGAGGGGACGGATGGAATGGAGGGAAGTTGGGGGGGGGGAGGGGGGTAGGATTGGGTGTGAATGGAAGGACTTTTAAGAAGGGCTTCTGTAAGAGAGATTTCTCTGTCAATTTTATGGGTGTTGAAATGGAAATAAGGGTAAGGAGAAAGACAGTTATGTTTCATCCAAATATTAATAACAAACTATACGAGAGGATCGGATTGTTTAACATTGCATCTCGAGGTTGAATTTTTACACAAATAATGGGAACTGAATAGAATTAAGTATGCTGAGGTTTCTCAAATTTGAAATATAGTATTTAAAATTCAATGTCGGTCTTGTCAGTTACACTACCATTCAAGTACCTTTTTGCAAGAATTCTGAAAATCCATCCAGTGAAAAATAAGCAACTTCATCAAAATATTGAAGTACTCGTGGTGTTCCTGATTGAATAGTTGTGCTCTCTCCAGTCCTCATCTCCAGCTGTAATTTACATTTCTCTGTGGTCCGTAAAACATAAGAGAGAGAGAGAGAGAGAGAGAGAGAGAGAGAGAGAGAGAGAGAGAGAGAGAGAGAGAGAGAGAGAGAACGAACGAATTTATTTTCAGAGGGTAGTGGAGTAAGCATAACTGCTTTTTTACATCCAGCCCTCCGGGGCCAAAAAAAAAAAAAAAAGAAAAAAGAAAGAAAAAGATACAAATTCTGAAATATACTAATACCAAATGCAACAAAACTAATGTACAAGAGTGAACACAGAAGAAGGGGTGGGATATGGTGGGGTGGGGGGCATTAGAGGAGAGAGAGAGAGAGAGAGAGAGAGAGAGAGAGAGAGAGAGAGAGAGAGAGAGTTAGCAAAAAATAGCAATGAGAGACAGTGGGGGAGAAAAGAAGCGGGAGGGAGAAGCAAGGCATGACATTTAACATTAACATAGAAGGTACACAAGAAGAGAGAGAGAGAGAGAGAGAGAGAGAGAGAGAGAGAGAGGGGGGGGGGTTGTAAAAGAGAAGGTAAATATTATATCATTAAATTCAGGTCTTAAGTGAAAGAAACCAACCATTTATAACTTTTCCATTAAATATCTGTGGTATGCTTTTTTGAACGATAATAAACTATTTTTGCTTTTTATGTATTCCGGGATTTCATTCCATAATTTTCCTCCTGAATAGATAAAAGATGTCATAAAGAGATCAGTTCTTGGACGAGGAATAAATATTGTGCTTTTGTTACGAAACTCTCGTACGGGAAATTTCTCTCGGAGATAGAATGGTGCAAGGTTATTCATAATCTTAAACATAAAGACAGCTTTGTTGAAGATACATTTAAATTCAAAAGGCAAGATGTTTAGTTCTTTATAGCCACTTATTTCCAGAGAGGAAGATTTAAGAAGTATAAGTTTGAGAGAGCGTCTGTAGAGACTTCCAAGATGCCTTAAGGAGGCTTTACTAGCTAAATCCCAACAGGTTGAAGCATAATCCACATCGCTTTGAATATAAGCATGAAAAAATAATTTCCGAGTGTGTTGATCCAAAAAGTGTTTGATTCTATTAAGCTGAAAGACTTTTTTCGATATTCTTTTTGATAAAGTCGAAAGCTGATTCGACCAGGATAAATTATTGTCGATAATAAGACCAAGTAGTTTATGAGAACTTACTTCATCTAATACGTTATCATATATTTTTAATTCCTTTAGATTATCTTTAATATTTTGTCGCTTTTGCCTGGTTGATATTAACATGAATTTAGATTTTTGAGGATGAAGTGCCATATGATTAAGTTCAGTCCATTTTATGAGCCTGTCAACGTCATTTTGTAAGTCAGCGCACACTACATCTACATTTTTTCCTTTATTGTGTAAGGTGGTGTCATCAGCGAAAAGCTCACAAGAAGAGGAAATGTAAAGAGGGAGATCGTTAACGTAAATCGTAAATAATATCGGTCGACTGAACCCTGAGGCACACTGAAATTGACTGGCATGAAAGTGGATGATACCATATCCTGAACAACTATATGCCTTCTATTTGATAGAAAAGACGAGAGAAGATTGACAGACTTTGGAGTTAAACCATACAAAGTAAGTTTTTTTAAGAGGAGATCATGGTTACTAACATCGAAGGCTTTAGCAAAGTCCTCAAATATCGTTCCTGTGAGAAGATCATTATTGATATTTAAATGCCACTGTTCTACTAGATTCGTAAGAACCGTCTGACATGAATGATTTTCTCTAAAACCGCTTTGATTTGAATGAAATAATTTTTGTGTAACGAAGTGCTTTTGAACGTTTTGCTTAAGGTGCTTTTCTAAAGGTTTAGACAAATTAGACAGAAGGAAATCGGTCTGTAGTTCGAAGGATCTTGTGGGTCACCAGATTAAAAAAATGGCAAAACTTTAGCTTCTTTAACATATTGTGGACAATAGCATTTCTGAATACAAAGGTTATAAATATAAGTAAGGCTATCAGAGATAATAGGTGCGGAAATTTTCAAAATTTTGCTGTCTATATTATCTAATCCCCGGCTCTTAGATTCCTTCAATGAATTAAGTTCTCTACATACCTCGTGTACACTGATAAACTGAAAGTCAAGTCTGGACCCTATTCGTCTAGTATCACAAAATTCTCTTAGTAACAACAGTTCATTATGTTTAGTGCAATCAGTTTTAATAGTCTTTTCGACTATGGTAGAAAAGTGTTTATTGAGATTATCAGCAGACAGAATTAAAGATGACGGAGCTGTTTGTTTTGACGATTTACCTGATAATTGATTAATGGCTTTCCAGATCGATTTTGAATCTTTTTTCGATGAAATAAGGTCGATAAAATGTTTTTTACGAGCAGACCTTTTCATAGCTGTAACTTTGTTACGCTGTTTCTTAAACTTTGCATATTTTCCTGTTGACTGTAACAAGTTTTCACGAATTTTAATAGCAGCATTAATTTCATCATTTAACCACGGTGGTTTTCCATCGGGTTTGACACGTTTGATCTTAGTTGGGACATGTTTGTCGTAAATAGGGACAAATATGTTATACCAAACTTCGAGAGCTTTGTCTGGATCAGTCTCCTGAAAAACACTGGAAAAGTCTGCAATACATAAATCATGAAGAAAATCATCAGAATTAAAGGATTTATAACTACGGAAAGAAATGCATTTGTGGACTACATCTAGGACTTTTTACGCCTTTTTTGGACCAAGTTAAGCATACAGGAAAGTGATCACTGAGACCATAAACTGGTACGGAAGTTTCTGTAATATTTGTTGGATTGTTTACATAGATATGATCAATGAGTGTTTCAGACTGCAGCGTTATTCTTGTTGGCGTGTCTATCAGTTGTGATAAGTT
>CM065724.1:46603464-46640964 GCA_033310375.1 Conus canariensis
TACGCTGGGAAAAATATAGCCAAAATGTACATCATGTCAATGATTCAGTATTTATGCGAAAGCAATCTCTTGCCTAACTTTCTTAACGATTCTGCCGGGAATGTTTAAACGGAGTTGAACATTGTTTAGTCACAGTCCTATGATTCATCTTTCGTAGATTAAAAAAAATAACACTTACAATTGAAGACAAATTCCTTTATCCCACCTGTCATGGACAAAACGACTTTGTCGTTACTTCTGTCTCTGCAAAGAGCGATACTATAAGCCGTTTAGAAAAAAAGGGTGGATCAGCACAGCAGGAAAGGGAAAATCCGTGCTTACATACGTCGTATTTATCGACAGACTGCTGTGTGTTCAGTCGGCGATTATGTTTTGATGGCAAATTGTGTGCATTGACATTTTATGAAACCTGTAGGTGATCAGACGTTCTGCTTCTGACTGGAAGCTGTAAGTTTCACTCCAAGTGATAGCGCCTCTCACTGAATCCCTTGATTAGGAGTAAAGTGCGTCCCTAATCATGATAGGGAGTCATAAGAGAGACCTCTTGGTAATCACCTATCACGGATCAAAATGTAGGTAAGCGTCAATCCAGCCCTCGATCCATTCTAACTGTCTGGCACTTGTCCGAACAGTTGACTTCGAGAACAAGCAATTTCCACCTGAAATCAGTTTTAAGAAATACTGATCTGTCCTGAAAGGAAAAACCACGAGGGGAAATAATTCCGAGTTTAAAAGAGCTGGGACACCACTATATAATCATACAAAAAAGCAGCCAAGTGAAAAGAAATGCATAGCACAGGGACCATGTGACAGTCTGCGAGCAGCTGGGAGATGTAGAGTTTTCATCCCAATTAAAACCTATATCATTGTAAGATTTTCGGCTGAGTCGTTTCCTCTCCAGATGTGTTGGTGAATAGAAGGCGCATTAGAACTCGCACCCAAGCTCCAGACATCAGACAGACAAAGATGGGAGACCTTTACCAGGCAGATGGTGAAGTTCCTGACGGTGTACTTTTCCAACGTGGACGTGGAGATCAAGGAGATGATGATGTCACCAAACTGAACTGGAATGTTGGGGACTTGGGGCCAATAAGGGTCCACTCTGGACTGAAATGGGAAACAGAACTGTGAGGCTGAAATAGAAAAGACATCAGAATCATAATCGAGCCGAAAGAGCAAACCTTACTTTTAGGCTGAAACAGAGAAGACTCTAAATTCCCATCTCAGCTGAAATAGGAAATACTCTATTTAGGCTACAACATGAAAGAAATAGTGGTCCTAGTTTGGTTGAAACCGGAAAGAAACTACTTTCAGGCTGAAACAGAAAAAAAAAATCCACAAAGGTCCTGCATTAGCTGAAATTTGAAATATTCTTTAAGGCTTGAAATAGGAGGGTTTTTAGGCATCTCCATTATGTCCTCTCTTTCTTTTTTCTCCTTCTCTATCTTCTTCCTCTCATTCTGCTACCCGCTACACCCTCTTTCCTCTCTCTTTCTCTGTGTTCCATCACCGCTCCCCCGTTCTCCACCGCCTCGTCTCTCTCTGTCTCTCACTCTCTCTCTCACCTCCCAACATAGTGCACCTGCCATCTCCTAACGTGTCATTTATCCCACGATCTCCAGCCTTACACTTCCCTGCGCAACACTCTTGCCACCACCCAACACATTACACTTTCGACCCCCCCCCCACACACACACACACACACACCCCTTTGCGGTTAGTATAGACCACGAGACCACTGCACCTACTTGCTGTTCACATATGTGCATCTATAATTCGCATCTCATTGTTTTTATCATTGTCACACCAATAACCTAGCATTCCACCTCCTATGTGCCTTACATTGTGCGTAAGTTTATATACAGTTGCAATGATATAGGTGCATACTATGATACCTCATTTGATAATCTATGTGCTGTGTGTGCACACATCTAATTTGTTTGTTTCTATCTATCTATGCATGTATCTATTTAACTATGCCTCTCTCTCTCTCTCTGTCTCTCTGTCTCTGTCTCTGTCTGTCTGTCTGTCTGTCTCTCTCTCTCTCTCTCTCTCTCTCTCTCTCTCTCTCTCTCTCTCTTGATCTGTCGATCTATACGTCTATCTATCTATCTAGATACAGACAGGTATAGACAATATACATATATAGATAAATATCTCTTTATCTATATCTATATCTCCCTGTATCTATCTCTCCATCTGTCTGTCTGTCTATCTATCTATCTGCCTGTCTGCCTATCTATCTAGATACAGATAGGTATAGACAATATACAAACATATATATGTATATACATACATCTCTCTCTCTCTCTCTCTCTCTCTCTCTCTCTCTCTCTCCATCTGTCTGTCTGTCTATCTGTCTATCTATGTATCTATCTATGTATGTATCTATCTACATACATATGTGTGTGTGTGTGTGTGTGTGTGTGTGTGTGTGTGTGTGTGTGTGTGTGTGTGTGTGTGTGTGTGTATGTGCGCGCGCGCGCGCGTATGTGTGTGTGTATGTGAACGTATGGTTCATTTTTTTTCTTTGGCCTGCTGTAATTTGTACGATAGTATAGCAGATATGTTGCTTATGATAACAAGACGTATTACCCTAAGCTCAAGAATTGTGTTTTGTTGCGTTGTGGAATGGACAAGAAATTTGTCCTGCAAGAACACACACACACACACACACACACACACACACACACACACACACACACACACACATGAAACAAACGGAAAACAACTGGTGCGTCATCTTCGAATAGCTGACATCAAGTGATTAAAAAGACAGTGTAAAATGTCCTGGAGCTGGGTGATTTCATAAGAAATACGAGCGCGAAATGTACCGGCATCAAGTGACCACGTACGAAGCAAAGTGCAAAGTGCACCAATATTACGCGACTATAGAAGAGACAGTGCTGTGTTCAGATATTAAGTAACATATTAAAGACATTACAAGCAAACATAGCGGCCATTGTGCTTAAACTGATCATTTCTTATGACTTGGTCTCTGTTTTCATTGACTCTTTTTCTGTGTGATATTCTGAAACCGTTTTTCAAATTCATCTTTCTTTCATTTACTGCGTGAAAACCTTGTTGTTTAATTTTATATATTCTTCCCATAGCATTCCTATCGATACAAAATTTCTTGTTCAAATGAAACTGCTGAACATTGTGACCAGACTAGTGAAATAGATATTGCACATTTAAATGTTATCATTTGTATAGCAAGATACTTGATGTGTGCTTGCTACTAAATGATTTCCCAGACATTCATTTGCTTGGACTTATCGAAATGCGTCTGAGTTCCCAAATTACAGACCAAACGCTCATAATTGCTAATTATAATGTTACTCGTCTTGATGCTACACAACATGATAGCACTGGCATTGCTATACACATCATCCACAGCGGCAAATTTCAAGTGGTTACAAGAAGAACTGATCTAGAGACGACAGGGGTTTAATGTATCTCCTTTATCAATCGGCTAGATATACTGAAATCTTGCCTCATCATATAACTGAGTTGATGACTTCGTACATATGATAGATGAAATCAGCAAAACCAATCGCAACATTCTGTCATTAGGTGACTACATCTATGATCTGTTCAATCCCCCAAGCAGCCTGGCAATCAACTATAGCATTGTTTGGCCTGCTACATCTATGATCTGTTCAATCCCCCAAGCAGCCTGGCAATCAACTATGGCATTGTTTGGCCTGCACCAGCCTGTCTGTACTGCAACCAGTGTCACCCCTCTTCGTCTCCATTAGTTGCCCACATCTTCACTGACATGAAGTCTTAACACACATGAACGTAGCCCGAAAAATAGAAGTGATCACTCTCCCATATCATGCACAGCGTTATACATACCGCCCAAATCTCAAACTAAGGTCAACAGCACCATTTACTATAGGTCTTTCAAAAACTTCAATAGAAATGTGTTTCGCCACGATTTGTGTACAACACATTTCACCAATGCTTTAAATTTTCAGATTGTACTTGAGGATTAGGCGCCTTTCATGAGGTATTTATAGTTTTGGTACAGAAGCACGCACCACAACGGCAGAAGAGTTAAATCTTCGGTTCTTCTTGGTTGGCTCATTCCAGAAATAAATGAACTTGTGAAATTCCGTGATCAATCTTAAATATGAAAGCAAGCGCAAGGAAAATAGAGACTTACTATCTGAGGAAATTAGAGTGCAAAGGCAATTTGAAAGGGAAACAAGTAAACTGAATACAAAAAGCAAAGAAACTAGGTAAGTGACTACATCAGACATTCTTAGAAACAATATTTCAACATCTAAATATCCAATAAACACACAGACTCACAGTCGCACGCAATAAATGACATTACACATAGATCACATAACAAATGACCAAACCACTGTCCGTGGTTACCAAACTCTTGTCAATAGTCACTACTTAAATCTAACCGAGTCCGTTGCAAAATCGGATCAAGCATACGCCGCGGAAAATTACAGTGCCCCCCCCCCCCCCCTCCAAACGTTCTGCTACAGCAGACTCAAAACGGATCATTCACTAAAATACCTCCACTTTGTGTCCATAAAATCGGCGTTCTCAGTACAGGCTTCAAGAACAAGATATCAATGGGACCTGATAAAATTCATAAATGCCTTTCAAAACTTGCATTCCTCTATGTAGTTTAACCTCTAACATTTATATACAACATATGTACAAAGCACGGTGTAACCCGCCGATTGCAACAAATCGGCGCTGCTTACAAATCGGCGGGTTACACACGGCAAAGTCCCAACTGCTCCTAAGTCGGCAAAAATTATTCAATTGCCAAAGTGAAGAAACTTCTTAGACTTGAACAATTTTATATCTATTTCTCTCCTCTCTGTAGTTTAAAGCTACATGAAAGACATACCCATGAACATCTTGTGCGATATCTTGAGAGCATTAACTTCTCTAGTCCTCTCAATCGGTTTTTTGTCATCGGTATTCTTGTCAAACTGCCTTAGTCCGTCCCTGCAATACATGTTCATCCTCAGTGAATCAAGGCAAAATAATAGGTGCTGTCTTTCGTGATTTATAGGAGGCTTTTTTATTTTATCAACCCTAAATAGCACTTAAAAATTAATTTTATACCTCCAAGGCAGAACACAATGTCATTCTTTGAACCCTATCTGACCAAGAGAACACAATTTGTCTTGAGCAATAGTAGCTTCTCATCTACAAAGATGACAAAATCTGGAGTGCCCCAAGGTTCCGTCTCGGGGCCACTTCTATTCTGACAGTTTATCAATGATTTCCCATTATCAATTTCGCATCCAAGTGTCTTGTGTGACCTCTTTGAGATGACACTTCCATTCATTCACGCGTAGCGGACTTGCCGACAGTTCAAAACGCTTTACAGCAAGGTTTAAACAATATGTAGGAGTAGTGTAATTATAATTCCATGACAGTTCATCTTAGGAAGACGAACAGTAGTTCCACCGCTTCTGAACAGAAACACCGAACAGACACTCTTAGTCTTACTCTGACTTTTTGATGGCAACACCATAGAATAAGTTAATAAGCACCGAGTCACCGCACTATAATGTCAACAAATGAGATCATTCATTGTCCTTACTCAGTAAGGAAAACTGCTCCTGTTAAAACACTGCATTTTGTTTCTTGCCCAGGCTGTCACCATCATCCTCGTCATCCTCGTCGTTATCATCACCATCATTCACAGAAATACCGCAAAAATCATGGTACAATCACTGATGATCAGCCCAACTTTCAGAGGGGTGTGTGTGTGTGTGTGTGTGTGTGTGTGTGTGTGTGTGTGTGTGTGTGTGTGTGTGTGTAAAAGAGTGGGCTTTTCTTTCTTTTTGTTTTTTTCTTTCCCCCACCACCACTCCCATCCCTAATTCCCCTCCATCGCCTCCTTGTTGATAGTTTTATGGTAGCGTATCATCCTCGCCCCCTCCTTGTTGTTGTTGTTGTTGTTGTTGTTGTTGTTGTTGTTGTCTACATTGATAATTTTGTAATAGCGTATCAAAGCACGCTTTTTGTCAAGCCTTTGCAGTATTAGTGCGTGCGAGCGTGCGTGCGTGCGTGCGTGTGTGTGTGTGCGTGCGTGCGTGCGTGCGTGCGTGGTGTGTGTGTGTGTGTGTGTGTGTGTGTGTGTGTGTGTGTGTGTGTGTGTGTGTGTGTGTGTGTGTGCGTGAGTGTGTGTGTGTGTGTGTGTGTGTGTGTGTGTGTGTGTGTGTGTGTGTGTGTGTGTGTGTGTGTTTGAGTGTGTGTGTACTCCTCGATCCTGTTCGCTTATTTCTCTCTCTCTCTCTCTCTCTCTCTCTCTCTCTCTCTCTCTCTTCTCTCTCTCTCTCTCTCATTGCATAATTTGGCTCAGCAAGGACAGACTGGAAGAATAGGCTCTGCCTAAAATCTTAATCCTTTATCGAATGAAGGTTTTCCAAGCTATCTCTCTCCCTCCCCCTCTCTCTCTGTCTTTCTTAATCATTATTTATCTTACTTATATTTCATTTTCCTTATGCTTCAATGATTCAATGATACTTCAGTGATTCAATGATACTTCAATGATTCAATGTGTCAATTCGTATGTATGCCCCCCTTGCCTTAATGGCTTGCTGAAGGCAATAAATCGTGAAAGCGTCAAAGCGTCAATCTTCTCTCTCTCTCTCTCTCTCTCTCTCTCTCTCTCTCTCTCTCTCTCTCTCTCTCTCTCTCTTCTCAGATAGAGGATAGTGAAATTTAAGATAATGCATTATATGAATGAATGTTATCATTCATCGCATGTGGAAGAGATCAGTAAGATACAAAGTCATCATTTGATTGAGTGGATGGTCGAGTCAGCCTTAAGATTTTTTTCAACCTTACTGTATTACTCCTGTGCGTGAGGACATAAGGACATGTTAGGAATTTATTTGTTTCTAAGGACATGTTAGGAATTTATTTGTTTCTCATGTTAGGAATTTATTTGTTTTTGTTAACCTTTGATTTGATACACACTAAGAATGAATGAGTACTATTTGTTTGCACGAAAGGAAAAGGGAAATGTTATTGCTGTTACCCCCTCCCCCCTTGTCAAAAGACCCCTTTGGTAATGACAATAAAATATCAAAGTGTCAAGGTCTCTCTCTCTCTCTCTCTCTCTCTCTCTGTGTGTGTGTGTGTGTGTGTGTGTGTGTGTGTGTGTGTGTGTGTGTGTGTGTATGTGTGTGTGTGTGTGTGTGTGTGTGTGTGTGTGTGTGTGTGTGTGTGTGTGTGTGTGTGTACGGTCTCTTACCTGTCCTGTCTGTGTACGGTCTGAGAGCTGGACAATGAGACACGATTTCTGTTCCCACATCATTCGCCAGAAGTCGCTGACTGTCGATGTCATGGGTCCCTGCGTAGCAATGTATTCCCTCTGAGACGAGTACCCCTGAACGACACAAATACCCATGACTTAACATCTTTGAGCAGGCAGGGCACAGCCAGCCAACCATTGTAAATAGTCTTTTTTAAAAAATAAATTTCGCGGCAACCTATGGAAGATCTGTGTGATTGTGAGACGACTACACACTATTCATCACCACAGACTATTCATCAGATTCGCCACAGACCACGCATTAGATTCACCACAGACTACCCATAACCACAAACTGTTCATTGAATTAACCTAAAGACTACTCACTAGATACAGGCTAATTATCATCACACTCTGCCTGTCAAATGTATCACACACTACTCGTCAGTTTCACCGCAGTATACTCATCACAACAGACATGTTTTCTTTGCTGTTTCATCTTCTACTTACTTCACGCCGCTCACTTCGGACCCGCTCCCCCAACCCCTCGCTACTCACCTCCTCCCTCCCCCCCCCCTCCCCACCTACGTCCAGTCATACCCTGGCTTGTCCCGTCGAAGGGCCGGCACCAGCAATCCAGGGAGAGAATCAATGTCAAGTCGCCAAGAGGCAATCCACCGGAGGAGACACTGCACTGCTGCCGAGTCACTTTGGTGGTGTTCAGTGGCGCCCGTTCTGATGCAACATACGCAGGACACCACCTACTAAGCCCCCTACTGATGACAGCAAATGGTATAGTTTCGGAGCCAGCGTGAGTGAGCTCTCGCTCCGAAGGGCGCTATCATGTCCGGCCCACGATAGTCCCCATGAACTTGCCGATGCCGGTGACCTTGACATGAACTCACAAGGGACATAACTGTGGAGAAGATATCGAAACTGAAGTCACAATAAGAGCAGGGTGTGGAGGGACACATAACTGCAAACTTTTTTTTTGGTGTTAAATGCTGATGATGATACAGCGGAGATCCATTCAGGTTTGAGGCTGAATGATAGGGCTGTGCTCTACGATTACTTTCATAATGTATTCTTGCGTTAATCAGGCCTGACAGTTACAGACACCTGCAGTGTGGATCAGGCAATTTGAACAACACTCTCAGATGTGCAGCCATGAAGTTGGTGAAACTCGACAATGTAGAAGTCGCTCATGGGCCGAAAAAGCTCACAAATATAAAGAGCTCTGATAGGAATCGAACCCACGACCTTCTAGCCAGGAATCCAGGTAGCTAACCACTTCGCTTGGAGGCTGGTCACACCACAGACTTAATATCAGACTCACCAACAACTACCCATCAGATTCAAGACAGACTAAGAACCACTGCAAACAGCTGATAAGATTCAACAGAGACCAATGACCACCAAAGATTCAACACACACTATTCGTTCCCACACACAAAGCGACAACGATGATTATTCATTGAAAAACGTTAAAAAGCACAAAATGTAATTTTTTTGTCTGTTTATGGAAATCTGAAAGTTGATTTAGAAAATCAGCGTCGTAACTTCACAACGATTACAAAATCTAGATACAGAGACAAAAGGACAGACAGGCAAACAGTGAAAACATTCACGTACAGGAATGTAACTGGCGTTGATGTAGTCTGTTGAGCCATCATCTCTGTGAGTCCGCAGCTTCACACGGCAGTAGTCGACTGCAGGCCAAATTATACAATTTAACATGCCATTAAAGAGATTAATATGAAAATGAACTAACATGCAGTGGAACGTCTTCATATCCAACATCACAAATACACCATCGAAAACAAAATGAAGTCTTTGTGAAAAAAGGACTTCAGCAGTCGCTAATCCAGTATTAGCAAATAAAAAAAATATCCCGCGAAAAAAAAGTTGGTTTAGGAGTCTTTGTCAGGATATGTTTTGTGTGGAAAAAGATGACAATGTTCCAGACAATAACATCAGTTTTAAGCGGAAAGTTTCAATTGCTATACTGTAGAGGAATATGTTCCATACCACCTTTCCCACCACACACCTCCGCCTCTACCAGACATAGTCTCTGTAGGAATCTGGTCTTTTGTGGGTCATAAATCTAGGTTAGACAAAGACAAAACTGTTGGAGAAATAAATATTCTTTATTAAAAAAATGGACTCTTTGGAAGGAAGCGAATTCCATATAGTTATAGACAATAATGTTTGTAGAAAAGTCGGAGAGTAAATTTGACAAAGACAATGACAGAAAGTTCCTGAATGGTTCGGAAGTCAATCTGCTTAAGACAAAAAGACACACACACACACACACACACACACACACACACACAAAAAAAGAAAGAAAACGACCCACGAAAGTTTAAAATGTAACTTTAGTAAAGACAGACAGAAAATGCTTCAGGAAAGTTTGGAGGTAAATGTGGTAAAGGTAGAGAGAACAATGTACCAAGAAACTTAGAAATAGATAAAGGCAAAATATGTAAGAAAAATCGGTTGGTAAATCTGGTAAAGGGTGAAATGTTCCAAATAGATTAGGGGATACCTGTGGTAAAGGCAAAGACAACTCGGTGGTAAATTTGGTTAAGACAAAGATTGAATGTTCTGTTTTGGACTGTGATTGGACTGTGGTGTGTCTCTATTTGACACCAAGAGCACAGACACAATCAGCCGTGTCTCCCTGATGAGTCCAATCCAGTGGACGAAAGGCCTAGGAGCAGGCAATACAAAATAGATCTGCCTTCGAGAGGGATTACGATGGTTCCCTCAGGCAGCTAGTGAAGGGTTTCTCATAATTATAATATATTCCCACCCATTTTCTTCAACTTTTTTTTTTCTTCTAAAAGTTCAAATCTTTGTCAAGTCATTATTATAATGACTAAAGAATTGTTAGCCTGCACTTGTTTTCCCCCACTACTTAATTGTTCAGCATTATAAAGATTGAATGTTCCAGAAAATCAGGAAAATAAATTTGGTTAAGACAAAGATTGAATGTTCCAGAAAATCTGAAGAATGAACCTGGTTAAGACAAAGACTAAATATTCTAGAAAATCTGCAAAATAAATTTGGTTAAGACAAAGACTAAATATTCCAGAAAATCTGCAAAATAGATTTGATGAAGACAAAGACTGGAATGTTCCAGAAAATCTGGAAAATAGATTTGGTTAAGGCACAGTTATCTTTACCAAATTTCCCTCCCAGCTGTTCTGTTCCAGAAGAGTTGGGAGGGAAATTTGATTAAGATAAAATAAAAAAAATGTTTGAGAAAAGTTTGGCGGTAAATTTGGTAAGGAAACAGAGAAAAGGTGGAAGGTAAATTCGATAAAGACGAAGAGAGAAATGCTTTGGAAAATTCAGGTGGTAAATTTGACAAAGGCAAGATCGAAATTGTCATGTGACGTAGCCTCACATCAAGGCATGTGACGCTCCATCACATGTAGTTTAGTAATATGAATCATTTCCCCATGCCACAACTAAAAAAGAAGAATATTCACGTGGCTTGACTAGTTTAGCGGGCGTCCCTAAATAATTGTGAGGATCACTCATTAGAAGAAACAAGGGTAGTCATTGGGTGAAAGTGACCACTGAGAGATAGTTTAATAAAGGCTGGTAAGGTGCTGGTCATGTGTTTTGAACACTGAGTATGCACTCACTAGGAGGAGGGAGGAAAGAATCAGTTTTAGCCCAGCAGATGGCCTAGAGACTCGAACCTGTCAGGACGCTGGTCAAGGGGTTCTCACCGCTGACCAGTCATTGCCAGGTGAGCCATAGATAGTTGGGGAAAGCTACAGGGGAAAACCTAAAGAAAAGAGAAAGAAAGAATTCATATGTTGATTTGGGAAGCAAGTTACTGACGCGAACCTTATTCGTGTTTCAGCCCTTCACCCTTCGCCCTTCACTCTTCACCCGTCAGTATTCCTCCTTTGAGACGGATGGTTAACGATGGCCATGGTGTGGGGAACACATCGGTAGTCAGCCCAGCAATTAAAGACTCCAGGTAGAGGAGTCGGATATCATCATTTCTCCAGTGACAGGAGAATCCAAGGGGGCGACACATTTGCTGATGCAGACAGGGCATCATGACAGTATGGGGCGAGTCTTATCTCTGATGCAGGTATGGCATCATGATTGCAGGAATTATTTATTCTCCTGGTCTGGATCTTGGGCCAATGTTATGTGAAGGCCATGACTTTACAGACAACTCTGAGAATTTATTGATTTCAATTTGAAACCTGATTTATCTCTCAATGTAAAGAGAAAGAGATACATGTATAAAATCTGTTTATTAATTGTTCAACGTGAATTAGTAAAGTGTTTTCCCCGAAGGAGAGGGGGAGAAGAAAAAACATTCGGTAGTGCGCCTTTTGGTTGATTGGAGGGATTGCGTGTGCGTATGGAGTAAATGCTGTCATGAATGCGTGTGTGCAAAAGTGACAGTGTGACCGTGGTGACCCCGACGTAGCTGCCGTTGTTTTTGTTACCCCTGGAAAGAAAAGAGGAAAGATTTCTGTTTGTGCCCTCAGGGCCTGGAAAAAAGAGAGATCTGTTGTCATTTCAAAAAAAAAAAAGAAAAAAAGAAAAAGATGTTGATTTGTACCCTCAAGGGTTTGAGGACAGGAAAAAAAAGAAATTAGTTATTTTTTTTTTATTGCAAGTAATATTTGCATTTGTTTTCTTTTCTATTTATGTGTGAGTAAATTTATTTTCAGTGCGAGTGAGGACTTCTCTCTTCTTTCTGACTGAGTTTTGCGAGGGTTTTTTTTTTAATTTTTGTTTTTCGCTAATTTTTTTTTTCCCGATCGGTGAGCCCCACCGCTTCTCGCTACATTGAGCGATTAGTTCCAAGAGTGGGAGCAGCCGTGATCGCCCCTTATTAGGTTTATTTTGTTGTTTTTTTTTCTTTCTCTGTCCTATCGTTTCATTTCAAATAGTCCCCTCTTCCCAGAGTTCGAACCGACCTTGCCTCCTTCAACAGGACAGAGGTTGACAAGTGTGGGGAAAACTCCTAATGAATATTTTCTTTTTATTATCTATTTTTTTTTTTTAGTTTTGTGTTGTGATATCTTCTTTGCGTTTGGGTGATTGTGCATTTATTGATTGATTGTTTATTATTTTGTATTATTACTAGTGTTGTGTATATTGTGCATGATTTTTTTCCCGTCTCCAGTTTCACGGGAGGCAGTGACCACTAGGGTGCTGTCTGAGGGCAGTTTCACGGGAGGCAGTGACCACTAGGGTGCTGTCTGAGGGCAGTTTCACGGGAGGCAGTGACCACTAGGGTGCTGTCTGAGGGCAGTTTCACGGGAGGCAGTGACCACTAGGGTGCTGTCTGAGGGCAGTTTCACGGGAGGCAGTGACCACTAGGGTGCTGTCTGAGGGCTTCTTTTGCTGTTCTTGATTTCTTCTCACTGTTCCGATCCTGTGAATCCTTTCATTTCCTTTTAACCCCCTTTTTCAAAACCTCTAAACTTTCTCTTCAATAAGCTCCTGTCTAGTTTTCTTTTCAACATTTTCATCTTTTAGGTAGGATTTCCGCTAGTTTGTGTTTCTTCCCCTCCTTTTAATTGTCTGTGATTCCATTTGTTTTGTACATTCATTTGCATTTATCGTATAAGGCGATACATTTGTTTTGTGAATTCATTTGACATTAAGTAAGAAAGAAAGACTGACAACAAGAACATTTAAGAACTTAAACTTTATAAAGAATTTGTTTCCAGAAAACTTTAATATTGTGGGGTTTTTCTGTGTTTTTTTCCCCTTTCTTAGGAAAAACAGATTAGCATTGAAGTTCATATTTTTTAAAAATTCCAAATTGATACTTGTTTTCGAAAACAAAATACTTTTGGAAAAATACATTCCTTGGGTTTTATATCTATCCTGTTTTAGTAAGCTGTTTTCTGTTTACACCGGAAATTGAATTCTTTATTTGCATATATTATAATTCCGTTTTCGTGAAACATAAAACACCATCATATATCGCCTTATTTTTATTCATACTTAGAAATTGTTTTGAGTTTATATCTGTTGACGGTTCATTATGGATGATTTTGATAAATATGTTCAACAAGTGGAACGCTTGGGTTTTGATGGAGAAAAACTTACCAACTATGTGCAACAATGCATAGATAGGGCAGACAGGCTAAGAGAGAGAGAGAGAGAAGAGAATCAAAGGAAACTAGAGAGAGAAGAAAATCAAAGGAAACTAGAGATAGAAGAAAAAAGACTACAGAGGGAATCTGAAGAAAAAAGACTACAGAGGGAATCTGAAATTGAAGAAAAAAGACTACAGAGGGAATTTGAATCTGAAGAAAAAGATAAAGAACGTCAACTTAAGTTGAGGCAGTTAGAATTAGAGACCGATGCTGAAATTAAAAGATTACAGGCATCGAGAGAACCTCCACGAGCTCCACCAGTCGGTTCCGCAAGCGCGCCTCAACCAAAAACGGCATATATTCCAAAGTTACTGCCTTTCGAGGAAAAAACGGATGACATCGATAGTTTTCTTTTCCGATTTGAAAGTCATACAACGTCTTGTGGTTGGCCAAAGGAAAAGTGGACATTGTATATTGCGTCGTTGTTTAAGGATAGCGCTTTGGCATTGTACCACACACTCGCGGCGAAACAAAATTTAACTTGGGATCAATTGAAAGAAGAACTCCTCAAGGAATTTCAATGTTCTGCCGATCGTTTTCGCGAACGTTTCCGTTCTGTGCGCCCTGACAAAGGAGAATCGTTTCTGTCGTTTCTAATCCGTATGAGTCATTGTTTAGATCGATGGATCGATTTATCAAAAACGAACAAAACTTTTCAATCATTGCGAGATCTCCTTCATAGAGAACAACTTTTCCAGAGCGTGAGCAAAGATCTGGCCACTTTCCTTAAAGAAAGGCAATTTGAAAGTGTTGAGGAAATGTGTCAGATGGCTGATCAGTATTGTATCGCTCACCCAGATAAGGGCGTGGCTAGGAAAGGAGAATTTTCCATCTTTGAGTCTCATGCGTCATGTACAATCCCATCAGGACAGGGAAATTACAGGAAAGGAAATCGTGGGTCATTTCTGGGTCCTCAAGGATATACCTATCCTAGGAACGGACAGGGATCTTTCCGCGGTTCGAGTGACTTTCGTCAGTACCAGTACTCACCGCCGGAAAAACCCGTTGCTCCTCAGCAAACGTTCCGAGGTCGTGGACAACGACCACCGCGTAGACTCTTTGGGTCAGTTCGTGGACAGAACCGAAGTTCACAAAGTAACACCTATCAGTCGGCTGCCGATCAGACAATGCGATGTTTCTTTTGTGATTGCAAGTTCCATTTGAAAAAGAATTGCCCTTTCAAACCAAATGATTCAAGACCCACATTAGTCTCTACTGATTGTGAAGGCCTTGTTTTGGCACCACATCAATGGGTTGATGGACTAGTGTTAGAAAACGGAGCCATCAACGGATTGCAGGCTTTGGTTTTGCGACAGTATCTCAACACTGTCCAAAAGTGTAGGTCGTTTGGAGGCAAGATTGAAACGTTTCCGCTGGCAAAAATTTCGGTCGATACACCGTACTACTCCGGATTTCTCACCGCCTGTGTTATCAATAACCCAGTCTGCGACTTGATCTTGGGCAATTTGCCAGGTGTCGCTACAGTACATGGTGGTGCTGGAGGATCGTTCATTCCTTGTCTTGTGAGTACCAGATCAGACATCATAGAGCAGGGAAAGGCTACAAAGCCGCTAAAAGTCTCAAAACTGGATGAACTCCAAATTACCCCAGATGATCTAAAAGAAATGCAGGGAAAAGACAAGACGCTGACCACAATACTTTCTACTGCTAAACAGACTGTCACTGACATACCAACGGACAAACAGTCAGCTGATAGAAAAACAGATGTGTACAAGGTCTTTGCAGATAGAAAAGCAAAGGCACGTTCCTTCAGTGTAGGGGATAACGTCCTTGTACTACTCACTGAACATAAACTTCGTGTTATGTGGAAGGGTCTTTTTCAAGTGGTCGAAAAACTTTCTGCAGTTAATTATAAGATCAAAATGGAAAACACTGAGAAGGTATTCCACGTGAACATGTTGAAGTATGTTGAGCGTACAAATGTTGCCATCAACCAGTCTGTTGAATGGATATGTCCTATGTCAGAAACTGATGTCAACATGACAGATATTATCAGTGATGATTTTGTACCCAGTGTAACGTACAGGGACAGATCAAAGGTTGTGAAAACAGCAAATGTAGGATTGTTAACATCTACCAGTGCAGATGATGTTGTACCCCTTCCTACTTTGTCTATCAAAGGTGAAACCTATGAAAGTGTGGTTCTGTGGAATGATTTGTCTGCACGTCAGACAGAACAGCTCAAAGAAATTTTGAAAGACTTTCAGGATGTGCTGACAGATACTCCAGGTACAGTTACAGGTATTGAACCCCATAGTATTCAGTTAAGTACTGATATACCAGTGCGAACCAGACCATACCCCTCCCATTTGCAAAAGAAGGAGGTTGTCGAGAGAGAAATTAAAGTAATGCTGGATTTAAAGGTCATAGAACCTTCTACATCTCCGTACAGCTCACCAGTTGTATTGGTGGACAAACCTGATGGCTGGGTGCGGTTCTGCATCGATTACAGGAAATTAAACAAGATCACTGTGTTCGATGCCGAGCCCATCTCAGACATTGAAGAACTTCTGTGTCAGCTCTCAGAAGGAAATTATTTTGTGAAAGTAGACTTAACTAAAGGGTACTGGCAGATTCCAATGGCTGAAGCTGACAAGAAAAAGACAGCATTTCAAACACCTTTTGGTCTTTTCCAATGGACGAAAATGCCATTCGGCTTGCAAAATGCCCCAGCTTCTTTTGCCAGAATGATGCGAGCCCTGAAACTCCATGAATGTGGTGCAGTCAGCTTTTTTGACGACATTTTGTTGGCTGCAAAGTAATGGAGTGACCTCCTTTCTAACTTACGAGCGGTTTTTTCCAGACTCCGAAGTTTTGGTCTAACTGCGAGACCATCCAAAATTCGTGCCGGTTTTCAAACTCTCGAGTTTTTGGTTCACACTATTTCAGTGGGAAAAATGATGCCAGAAGGAAAGAAAGTGGAAAAGATTTTATCCATACATAAACCCACTACAAAGAAACAGATCAGGTCACTCATTGGATTATTGTCTTACTATAGACGATATGTACCCCACTTTGCGTCCCTGACGGCCCCTTTGACTGAATTGACGAAAGGGACGAAGAACAAAAGTATTGTGTGGTCTGACGAGTGCCAGAAGGCTTTAGAGTGTGTTCAGAACACCCTCAACTCATTTCCTGTTCTTTTGTTACCCTCCCTCTCAGAAGACTTTATTTTGAGAACCGATGCCAGTTCCAAAGGAATGGGAGCGGTACTTTTGCAGGAAAAAAATGCTTTGTTTCATCCCGTACAATACGCCAGTAAAAAGTTCTCAAAGACACAGGAGAAATACTCCACTATTGAGAGAGAGTGCTTGGCTATTGTATGGGCATGTGAGAAGTTCGCCAGGTTCTTGACTGGAAGAAAGTTTCGGTTACAGACCGACCACAGGCCATTGACGTTCTTGCAATCGTCAAAGACTAAGAACAACAGATTATTAAGGTGGTCTTTGGCATTGCAGGAATTCCAATTTACTGTTGAACCAGTGCCTGGAACGCAAAATGTCATGGCAGATTTATTGTCACGTGTATGAATATTCATGGACAAATGTAACTGTCTTCAAGGGAAAGACTACTCCTGCTCTTTTGTCTTTCTTTATGATTACGGTGTACTCACATTTGACAATGCATTGTATGTTACTGACTATTTAAATCAAGTGGTATTTATGCTTAAGTGACTATATGTTTTACAAGCAAAAACTACTTGATGTTGATGTATTACACATCTATTCTTTGCTTTATTCTTTAGTAAACAATGAAAAAATCATCATGTACTATTTATGTCTAACTTGCTTGTGAAGGTGAATATATATGTATGTGTCACGAGCAAATAACTCTTTAGAAATGTATATACACATGTTTTGATTGTGTTGTGACACAAACCTATGGTTTTCATTAGTCCATTGTCAACAATGGAAAATATGTTTCACTTTTCAATGGACTATAACATTACATGTGGGGAAAAAAAAAACTATGTTTAAACTATGTTTATTTTGTTTACAAGTCTCTTGAGAAACATTTACACTTGAGAATATTCTCATTTTCATGAGGGTTTTGAAACGTATGATGTGAGACAAAATTCAAGGGAAAAAAATTTACTTCACATCTTAACATATAAACACAATTTGTACTTTGAATTGTCAATATCCCTAATTGTTTTGTCCATGTAATTTGTGAAATGTGATTTGTGACATGTGGTGATGAATTATGAATTTTTTTTTATAGAAAGACTCACTTTCTGAAACATGGTATTTATGGTGGATCATGATGATTTATTCTATACGTTGATGAGTAATCTGGTGAATCATGTGTGATGGGTACACATTTTGCGATTCATGGCTGAAGATGTGTTTTAAGTGAAGTTGTATATCCTTAAAAAAAAAAAAATTTTCTGGAGAAAAATTTTTTTTCACCCCAGGATGGGGGGGGGGGGGGGGGGGGGGGTGTCAGGTGACGTAGCCTCACATCAAGGCATGTGACGCTCCATCACATGTAGTTCAGTGATATGAATCATTTCCCCATGCCACAACTAAAAAGGAAGAATATTCATGTGGCTTGACTAGTGTAGCGGGCGTCCCTAAATAATTGTGAGGATCACTCATTAGAAGAAACAAGGGTGGTCATTGGGTGAAAGTGACCACTGAGAGAACTAGTAAACAGGCATTCTGGCTCACCCACCTCCGCCAGCTCCAACCGGCTAAAGCCGGTTTCGCTGTTGCTCCGGCGGGTTACCCAGAATGCCTGTTTACTAGTTCTCTAATAGTAAACACTTTACAAACATACATAATGTGTAGGATTATCTGTTTTTAATACTAATTTACTAAACTTTTGAGACTTAAGTTTTTGCTTAATCCTTTGTTTTTCTTGATCGTTTTCAATAACATCATTTTCACGCATACATTCATCAAATGCGTCTCTGTCTTTCATGTGGAATAAAACTACAGTCTTTAATTGCTCTCTAAAGTCTTTTAAAACTGAGTTATATTTTTGACATAAAATCCACACACTTATCCTAGCATGTCTTCCACTGAAAGCCAGTTTTGACAAAGCGTTTCTTTTTTTGACTATATCCTTTTCTGCTGAACAATCATCTATAATAAATAATGTCTGAGTTCCTTCAAACTGTCTATAAAAGTGTTCTAAACACTCACTCAGTTTATTGCTAGGATCAACTAAATAGATTTCATCATCTGTCCATATAAACCTTCTGTCGTGATATGCTTTGTTCCACTTTAATGTTGGACAGAAAATTACTATATGATCAAAATTATAACGATAAACTGTTTGTAATAGGTCGAGGACAAATATTGTTTTTCCACAGCCAGTCTGTCCACAAATCAATGAACAATGAGGGGTTTTTGTCATAAAGTTTAACATCGGCATTGACACCATAGTTTTATAACAGAATTTAATTTACACCAGTTAGTGTTGTTATCATACTCTCTGTCAAAACTTGTTCAGTATAATAAAACCCTATAAGGCCCAAATGTGTAAGATTAATCCAGTTGAGTTCTGTAAGATCGTTTCTATTTAGACTAATATCAATTTTGTTGCTTGTTGTTATGACCTTAATATCCTCGCCATTGTAAAGAACGACGACAGTAACTTTAAGTTTGTCAACGTCTAAGTTTTGCCAGCTAATAAGAATTCCTTTCATAAGATTGTCACTGACGCCCAGAGCTCCATTTCTTGCCTCATCTTTTAAGACAGAAATTTTAAATATCATTGTGAACGTGTCTCCTAATTTTGTGCGTGGAATGAACTGTAATTTTGTAGAAGCTTTCTTTAAAACCGATTCTCTTCTGTGGAGGATGTACTGTTTGTCCCCAAACGGCTTTATTTCGATCTCTTTCCGACTGTTGTCCTCTGGCATAAGACTTACATGTAAAGGGCCAGAGTTCAATGCTTTTCTGAAACTTTTTTGGCGGTCAAAAAATGTAAATGGGCTTAAGAATTCAAATTTTATGTCCCATTCTAAATATGGTTCTAAGTGCCATTTGTTGTCAGTTTTTCGAACTATTTTATATTCATACTGACCCGCATTATTTGCTTCTACATTGCGTAGTTGTTCTAGTTTAGGAAACCTTTTGTTGTCGTCAACCTCTTTGCGCTTATAATAACCATCTTTAGTGTACTCAAAACCATATAAAGTGCCTATCTCACCGTTTTGTTCAAAGTCCTCAACGTCTGCAAGGTCTTTTAATTCTAAAGTTACACACCTCTCAGGCGCTAATGTAACTCCCGATTCTTCTGGTCCACGTGACATTTTTTAAAACAACGTATTATTTTATTTCTAAAACAATGTGCAGGTTATCACATTTTACGACTTTCCCTGTTTTATCTGTGATCTTTATATTAAATGATCTGACCCTCCCACAAGCTAATCTTTTAAACTGTAAATTAGGGAATTGTATAATTTCATAATCGCAATATGCAGCTTTCCCTGATGGAAGAGCTCTTAAAACAGTTGAGGGCCTTCCATCATATAAGTTTTCATCAGTGCTCAGCTCGTCCAAATGAACATAGAGTAATGAATGTAATGCAAGATCGAGCGGATATTCTCCCTCATAAGTAGTTTTGTCTGATGTAACTCTAAAACTATGAATGCCTCGATTGTCAGTTGCAAAGCCTAACATTTTAGCTAGCTCTCCATCAAAATAGTAACCTACTTCTTCTTCAGGTTTGAATGCTAACATTATTTTCAAATTTGCATTGTTAAGTTTGAGAGTAATGTCGAAGATACTCATTGCTTCTTTTAGCGAGCAAAACCCGTAATAACCATCAGGTATGGTTAACTGGCTAACTAAGTTTCCTCTATTATCATATTTTTTAATCTTATTATTCTCCTTGGATTCAGTTATATTAAACCATACGACTTTGTAGAATATTTCATGGAGTGCAACCCTTTGGGTTCCACATTCATTATCAATAGCATATTCTAAAAACGAAGGACTGTCTTGAGTTGTTATTGTTACAAACATTTTTAAAACAATTTAAAAATGAGTGCATTCAAATATACTAATGCAAAATATTCTGTTGGGCCGCACTACAATCTTAAAAATATAACAACTGATACCCTCGACATTTCTGTGACTCAGTCTGACGCCTTTCAAGTAAAGGTTAGTACTCCATTAAACAGATATCTTAACCCTCCTATTAAAAAAGACTACATCGCGAAAGTGTGGTTCAGTCATCCGATGCAGTTTTATCAGAACCAGTTAAACTTTGCTGTGTTTTGTGCATCAACTGGGTGTGGAGTGTCGTATGCTGATCATTTAAATCATCCTGATCCTTTGGTGAGGTCAGTGTATAGATTTAATTTTTATTACACCTTCAGACGTATTTTATCTGAACTGCAAGCGCCATTACCAAATGACAAAACGTTTAATCCATTCAGCAACAGAATAGATTACAAGGCTTTTGAAAGGATCTGTAACGAATTTGATATTGACCCAAAGACAGACTTTAGACAAAAGTTGGATCTTAATCATGGTTTAGGCACCCTTTATTTTTGGGGCGTGCACAGAAAGTATAACTATGATTGGAATCCTCCTTACACATCTTTCTCTTCAGGCACAACTGTTCACCTCGGGTCCATAGAGCAAGAGCATAAAACAGCGTGGACAACATTTATTTTAGACACTTCTAAGGGTCTAACTAGAGCGGGAATAGAACGAATAAACGACTCTATTCGTACTTATGTTTGGTGTTTGCTAGGTTCGCAAGCACAGGCAAGATCTAACATAACTGATCCTTCTACTGGCTTTGATGCCCAAAAACAGTATTTAGCAAATTTAGAGGACGCCATTAATTCTGCAATTGATTTGCCTTCAAGTATTAAAAGGTACCAAAATGTTTTACAATTTGCAAGATCGAAAGTAGACTTTGCTGTCGGCACTGGTTTATACATGCTACCTTCTGACCTCAGGCTCCAGGTAGGAACAATAATAAACTACAACAATGAAATCCTTGTTGCAGGAAATGAACAGAAGGTTGGACAAAACGACATAAATTCTGAGCCAGTAATATTACAAACAATAAAAAAACAAGATGTCCCCCCAAGATTAAGTCATCCAATCCCCAAGGCCCAAAGCCCAAAGGCCATTGAAGACGCGCGTGATGACCATGAATATGAAAAGACAGCACTTGCTTTTGGATTAACTGCCCTAGGATTACTTGGTCTTTATCTTACTAAAGAGTAACCCAACTATTAAGACAACTAATGTCCATAAGTGCTCAGCCATAAAGCCAACTACTTTACTTGCAGTAGACAAAAGCCAGCTAACGATCCCCCCTATTATACCAGGCAAAGAATCTATTGCCTTACTGGCTAATTTTTTTAGTAAGTTTGCAAGGTGATCGAGTTGTTTTTTTACCCATGATTTATCTGATGACGGAGTTGGCGGGCCTGGTGGCACTGCTCCCCCACCACCACCGCCTGTAATAGCCAACACCAGTGTACTTATTGCAAATCCTAAGGCTGTTATAACACTTGCTAATGTGACACCTTGCTCTCTAAACAGTGTTCTTATTCGTTCTGCTAACGTTGTGTCTTCATATAAAATTCTTTGGATAGTTTCTCTTATTCTGCTCACTTGAGTTCTTAATTGTTCTCGGTTAGTAGACAACACTTCTAGTCTTGCTGATCTCTCTTGTTCAAGATCTTTTAGTCTTTGTGTTATTCTTTCTTTAACACCAGGTCCTAAGTTGTGGTCATCAGCCTCAACTAGTTTTTCTTTTCTCTTTTTATATGCTCATCTAGTTCACCCAGTTTTGCTAAATTGTTTGTTAATTCGCCTCTGATGCTTCTTAAAGCATGATCAAGGGCCGTTATTTCTCTCATAGGTAGCGGCGGATCGTGCATAGTTTTCAATGCTGTTTCTTCTGAAAAACTGGTTTCTGCTTCTATTGCTTGTATTATTTCGTCTGCTGTTTGATTTAAATCTTTAAGTTCTGTGTTTTGCATTCGGTTATCTGTTGGGAGTTCTTGTAGTGTGTTTTGAAGTTTAGCAACTGCCTCACTGTCTAATCTTCGCGGTTTAGCAATGCCAAGGCGATTTTGATCGCTAACACTGAGCCTTTGTCTAATTGTAGTCTTTGCTAAAAACTTTGATGGGTCTGGTTTAGATGTAAGCTGTACAGGTTGTCCTTGCTCGTTTTTAAAAAACAAATGGTCATCTTTTGTTTCAAAATCATTAGGGTCTATAAATTCGGGAGGTTCTTGGCCTAAACTTTGATAAAATGATTTGACCTTACTTTCTGTTAATTCACGCCGCAATGATTGTAATGGATGGGTCAAAGGAGTCATTTCACTCATGTCGTCTCCAGGATCAAAAACATCATAATCTTCTTCACCTTCAATGCCTGCCATGGTTTTAAATAATTAACTTTTTATTTTGTTTTATAAAAAAATGTCACAAGCATATGGCTCAATTCTTGACCCGCATAGAAGACTGAAAGAGCCCTTTGGCGTGAAGGGAAATAAACAGAATATTATTGTTCCAAATAATCCATCTACTATTGATTCAGATCAAATTCTTACTGTTAAATTTCCAGACCTAGGAGCAGATGAAGTGATTGTGCCGGGATCTGCACGGCTTACTTTCAAAATAGAACTTGATTCAGCAACAGACCCAAACAGGACAGTTGTACAGAATCTGGGACGGGCAATCGTTAAGAAAATTTCTATAAAACTTGAGGGGCAAGAAATATTTTCTTTACACAATGCAGACATATTTCTAATCTATTGTGATCTATGGCTAACCGCAAATGAAAGGGCTGACCTCGCGTTTCAAGGAATCGAAAGTGATGAAGCACTAAAACACAGAATAGGCGCTGAAGACTCTAAAGCCGGTAACAAGCCCGAAGCTGTAAATTTTGCGTATGGAAATCGCTTTTCCATCCCCTTGGATTTTGAGTTATTAAGCGCGCATGCGCCATACTTTCAAGGAGCATTAAAAGACAGATTGTCATATGAACTAACTTTTAATGAATACAAACGTGTCATTAAATCTACAGACACTGATTCTAAGTACAGCATTTTCGACATCTCGTTAGAGTTTGACATTGTTAGCAACCCTAACTTAGCAAGGCTGATTGAGCAACAATATCAGTCACGATTAGCAATATTTTACGAAAGAGTGATTCATCATACTACATATCCTAAACGCAGGGCAGACACTATATGGAATTTTAGTTTTAGTGCCGCAGCAAGATCCCTTAAAGGTATTTTATTGCTGTGTGAAGATGAAGAACCATACCAAAGACAAAGTGAAAAGTTTATCAATCCTAAAATCACGAAAGTACAATGTTCAATTGAGGGTAGTCCTAACCAAGTCTACGGTAGTGGGCTTAAACCTTATCATCATTTTGATGAAATAAGAAAATATTTTGGAGGCGGGAGGTGTAGAAATCCAACAGTAGACCTTGTGTCTAAAGATCTACACCTTCACAATGTTAGACTTGATGATTATTTAACAACGAAATACGGTTTATGGATTGACCTAAGGTCGACAGAGGATAATCAGTTGCATGGGAGTGGGAGAACAGTTAAAGACGTAATAAACATTCAAATTGATAAAGAAAAAGAGAGTGATAAACCACTTAATGTATATTTGTTTTTAATATATGATGCGCAGCTGAATATTCAAGATAACAGATTAAAAGATATCCAATACTAAATTATTTTTATTTTTAAAAAAGCATGTCTGTTCAGGTTTATCCAAAAGTGCCCAAAGAAGAGAACTCTGTTGCTGTAGACATAAAAACTTTCAGATTAACAAACATAACACAAATGCAAACCCAACTAGAGCAGGACCTTTCAAAATACAGTAAAACCAAACGAAGGTATTCTGCTGTCTTTAATGCTGTTACATATGTTAATACTGGAGCATCGATCACTAGTGCTTTAACAGCAGGAACAAGTGTAGGTCTCTTAGCAACAGGCGTAGGTGCACCGGCAGCTTTACCTCTAGGCGGTTTGTCTTTAACTCTTGGCCTGTGTTCATTGGCTGTAAGTGCTGTCAGCAAAAAAATAAAAGCTAAACTCCAAAAGCACACAGCTATGGTTCAACTAATAACAGCTAAACTTAGTTCCTTCAAACTGACAATAAATAAAGCACTTGCCGACTCGAACATCACGGATGAAGAATTTAGTCGCCTACAGGCTGATTTTGAGGACTACAAAAGACAAAAGTTTGATCTTCAAAGAAAGGCAAGGGCAACTTTTTCTCAACAACCAGACACCGACCAGATAAAAAAGGAATGCTTAAAAAAAGTAAACGAAACATTAAACTCTGTTCTAAACAGCTCACATTAACAACTCCAAAGGGCGTTTTATACTTTAGTTTACGAGTCCAAGCACAAAAAGACCGTTGATATTGATTCTGATTAAGACGACTTTGGAGTCAATGTATTTTTTTTAATTTAAATAAATATGTTGAGTTAGAAAAGAAACTCAGCATGGATAAGATATATGAAGGTTCAGATGAATTGTTTGAAGCAATGCTCGAGGAAGAGCGTTTGTCAAAAGCTTTAAATGAGGTCGTTTTAGAAGTTATTGATCCAACAAACGTGGAGGCAAGCGTTGTACATGCTATTTCTCAAGTTCCAAGTAAACTAACAATAAACCCTCCAGTTAAAGTAAGGGTAGTTGTTTTAATCGACTATATAACAATAAACGAAGAAAATCTAGAAGTCTGGGTCTCAACTAAACAGCAGACTATTCTTTCTTATAATGACTTAACGCCTGATTGGGCAGAACAACTTCTTACTCAGTTTAATGAAGCCTCTGAAGCAGCTAAAATGAGAGGCTCTGGTTGGTCAGAGGGTGAAGTCCTAGACATCAGATTAAGACAGGCTAAGTATGAGCCAATTGTAGGCAAGTCTTACATTCCACTGCCTCCAACATTAGTTGCAAAGAGAGCAGTTCTGAACATAAAAAATTCAGACGACAAATGTTTCATGTGGTGCGTTCTTGCTAGGCTGCATCACGTTGCCAAAAATGCAGAGAGAGTATCTAACTATTTGCAGTGGGCTAAGGATCTTAACTTTAACGGCCTTGAATTTCCTATGGCTGTAGACAAAATTGATCAGTTTGAAGAACAGAATCCCCCAATAACTGTTAATGTCTACACATGGTCTGAAGAAACCAACCTTCTGCCAATTAGAGTGTCAAAGAACAGTCCAACAATAGGCGAACCAACCAGGAGTCATGTAGACTTACTCCTAATGCAAAGCCTTAATGGGTTGCACTACACTCTAATACGCACAATGAGTAGATTACTAGTGCATACTACAAAACAACATAGCAAACAAGAATTTTGTAGAAAATGTTTAACAAGAATTCCATCTGTTCAAGCTGCGAGCGAACATGTAAAACATTGTATTAGCCCAGTTGACTGTGATACAGAACTAATTACGCCCGGAGAAGGCAGTAAAGTTAGTTTTAAGAACTGGAAACGGTTGCAAACTAGTCCATATGTTGTTTACGCAGACTTCGAATCACTCATTGTTCCTTATGAAGGACCAACCCCACAGAAACTTCCTAAAACAGTCTTAATGAGTAATCATCAGATTTGCTCATTTGCCTTCATCATTGTTAGGTCGGATGGCGCCCATTCAAAGCCAGAATTATACAGAGGACCAAATGCTGCAAAATACTTCTTAAAACGCATGCAGCAAGTGCGTAATGCCTGTTCTAATAATCTAAACTTATCTGAAATCATAATGACGCCTGAAGACCAACAACAGTATGACTCAGCCACTCACTGTTGGATTTGTGGTTTAGGCCTCTCCGCAGAGAATCCAACAGTAAGAGACCATGATCACATTAGTGGAAAGTTTAGAGGAGCAGCACATAACAAATGCAATCTTCAACTAAAGTTTGAACCAAAGACATGGAAGCTGCCTATATTCTTTCACAACTTGCGAGGTTACGACTCTCACCTTATAATGCAAGCAGTAACCAGCGACTTCAGGGTGTCATGCATTGCACAGTCATCAGAAAAGTACATGTGTTTCACTTTAAATAACATGTCTTTCTACGACTCTATGCAACACATGATGGGGAGTTTAGAGTCACTGGCTATGTCCTTAAAGTCCTGCCCAATAACAGAAGAATATTTTAACCCAACTCTTGTTAGAAAGGGCGTTTACCCTTATGAGTACATGAACAGTTGGGAAAGGTTTGATAACCCAGCCCTTCCACCTAAAGGCGCGTTCTTTAGTAGTCTTAGAGGAAAGGACATCAGTGATTCTGATTATTCTTATGCTCAAGATGCGTGGCAGAAGTTAGAGTGTAAAACGATGGGAGACTATCATGATTCCTATTTAATGGCGGATACCTGTTTGTTGGCGGACGTCTTTGAAAATTACAGAAAGACCTGCATGAAACATTACAGCTTGGATCCCGCGCATTATATTTCTGCGCCTGGGATGAGCTGGGAATCTTTTTAAAAGGGGTTTAATTTGATACAGGGAAAAAAGTAAGGGAAAAAAAGCCCTTTTTTACCTTTTCGCCCCCTTTTTTTGGGGAAAAAAAGGCCTGTTTGAATTTTTTTTAGCCAAAAATTCAATTTTTTTGGGGTAAAAAGAGGGGTTTTAACATAAATTTTTTTTTTGGCTTTTCCCTTTTTTGGGGGGTTTCCCCTTTTTTTTGGAAACCCCTTTTCCAAGGGATCCCCAATTTTTTTTTGCGCCGGGAGCCTGGGGCCTTTTTAAAATTTCTAATTTTAAATTTGGGCCTTTTTTTAAAATGTTTTTAAAAAATTTTTAAAAAAATTTGGGAATTGTGTCCCCAGGTAACCCTGCAACAAAAATCTTTGAGCAACCCTGTTATTACAATAAACCTACAAACTAATTTTAACTCCTGTCAGGGGGCTATGAAAGTTTTTCAACATTCCATTCCTAACTTTTAATTACACAGATGGTAATGATTAAATTTTTTTTTAAAAAGGTAAGAAAATTTTAAATAACATAAAGGATTAATTCTATGAGTTTTTAATAATATCTTTTGACTAAAATAATGACTAGTTTCGGCGAAACCTAAATTCCCAATGCGGTTTTTAACAACTTTTGCTAGGCTTGAAAAAAATAACCAAAAAAAGGGCCCCATAATTCACTTAATACATGGTTTTAAATTTTTTAGTGTTTTAAAAAAGTTTTAAAATGACACAGTTTTTAAATAAGACAAGAACACGACCCTTTAAAAAAAAATATCTTTGGACAGAAAAAGCTTTTAGGTTGAACTAATAGACTTTTGAAAGACATAAAATTTGAAAGTAATAGTTAGATTTTCACAGCGGGGAAAAATGTTTTTTTAAAAAAAAAAAAACTTTCCTTTGGGTTTGTTTTTTTCCCTTTTTTTCGCCCCTTTTTAAAACTAAATTTTAAAAATTGGCCCTTTTTGGGGCATCTTAAAATTATGGGTTTCAAGGGCCGTTGCCCCAAACTTTAGAGAAAGAAAACAAAATTTGGGATTTATGGTTTTCCATTATGTAAAAAAATAACTTTGATGAATGACTTTTAATGATTCTTTTAAAGTATTTATCAAACCCTTTTTTTATGGGGAAAACCCCTTAAATTTTTTAGCTTTCCCTACTGTTCAAAAGGCTTATCTAAAATGATTTACAGGATTTTTCGAAATTAAAAAATTTATTATCGAACCTAAAATTTTTTGAAGAACCTTCTATCAAAAATTTTAACTAAAAAAAAATTTATTTGCATTCAGACTTCTTCATTTATTTAAGACATGGTTTAAAGTTACAGCGTTATCGTATAAATTGCTTTGATCATGAACAGTTCATGAAACCATACATCATGAGAACAATGATCTAGAACTAAAACCAAAGCTTCAGAAAAAGCTTTTTAAGTTGAGAAAAAACTGTTTTGGAAAAATATGGAAAATCCGACAAGCGAAGATGTTGATTGGTCAAGAGAGAACGATGCAATTAAGCTAATTTAAACCAATTACAGGAACTTCAGAAGATTTCAATGTTGGGTTTTTGGATAATATTAAAAAAATAATTGGAAATTTTTTTTTGGTTACTTTTGATTAAAATTTTTTTATATTTCTAACAAACTTATAATTTAATTTTTTTCCCAAAACTTCTTTGATTATTTTAATGAGATTTTTTAAAAAAGACAGGGAAATTAAAGTAGAAAAAAGAGCAGCCGGATGGTTTTGAAACATTGATTCCCAAAAAAGATTGCCTTTGCATTAAACTGTTAAAAAGAAGGTTTTGGTAAGTAAAGGATGGAAATTATTGGTGTTTGATAAAGGGTTTGTTGGTTTGAGGCAAAAATGTTGTCTTTCAAGCCAAACAAAGTTTTTAAAAAAAGAAAAAAGGGGGAAAAAATTTGCATGTTGTGCAGTAAAAGCAAACCATGACATTACAAAGAAGCATTTTTTGGCAATAAGCTTTTTCATCATGAAAAATTAAAAGCTGCGTTTAATCTCTTTTGTTAAAAAAACAGTTGTAACAAAAACGGTCCTTGCCCGCACTAACACAAAAAATATTTGTTAATCCGGGTTTTTTCATATGAAATTGGCCATTGGAGAATGTATAATCATTGGGCTTATTTTTTTTCGCAATCGCATTTCAATTTTCATCATCAAATTTAGCAAAATTAATATTTTTATTATGTTGATGTGTTTTTTTTTTTGGTTGTACTATTTTCCCCTTTCGTTTTTTTTCTTTTTTGGCGATTGTTCTAGCCAGGGATTGTCAAACTTTTTCAAATACTTCTTTAATGATATCTGTGCTCAAAAAAATCTTGCATTAATTTTTTTAAAGATTTCCCTTTGCCTTTTCTGCCATTTCCCCTTTTAGTTCCCTTTTAAATCAAAAAAAATTTGCCAAATTAAAAACGTTCTTTAAGCTTAACTATATCATCAAACTATTCAACCAAATTATTATCCTTACTGCTAAATGCGCTGAATTTTTTTTATCTTTTTAATTTTTCTTGGGTCCCCAATCAAAATTTTAGGTTTGTCTGGTGACATGATCAATCGTCTTAAATGTAGTTAATAGAAGATTCAATCAAATATTTTCGTATATTTCTAAGGACTCTTCCTTCACCATTTTGCTTCCAGTGCCATTTTACGTAAGGATTCTCCTTTTTTCCCTTCTTTTCCGCCATTTTAATTTTAAATTAAAAATTTTTTTAAACGATGGAACTGTGTCTGGGGGGGGTTTTTCTGAGTTCTTCTTTCACAAAAGATTTTTTTTTTTTAAAAGTTTTTTTTTAAAGGGTTTTTTTTTGGTTAAAATTTTTTTTTTTCCTTTTTTAAAAAAACCCTTTTTTTGGGGGGGGGTTTTTTTTTAAAAAAAAAAACCCCCCCTTTTTTTGGGGGGGTTTTTTTTTTTTGGGGGGGGTTTTTTTTTTTTTTTTTTAAATTTTTAATTTTTTTTTTTTTTTTTTTTTTAAAAAGGGGGGGTTTTTTTCCTTTTTTTTTTAAAAACCGGTCCCCCCCTTTTTTTTTTTTAAAAATTTCCCCCCTTTTTTTTGGAAAATTTTTTTTGGGGGGTTAAAAAAAAAAATTTTTTTTTTTTTAAAAAAATTTTTAAAATTAAATTTTTAAAAAAAAAAAAAATTAAATTTTTAAAATTAAAAAACCCCAAAAATTTTTTTTTTTAAATTTTTTTCCCCCCCCCCTTTGGGTTTTTTTTTTAAAAAATTTTTTTTTTTTGGGGTTTTTTTAAAAAAAAATTTTTTTTTTTTCAAAATTTTTTTAAAATTTTTTTTTCCCCCCGGAAAAATTTTTTTTTTATTTAAAAATTTTTTTTTTCCCCCTTTTTAAAAAAAAAATTTTTTTTGGGGGAATTTTGGGGGGGTTTTTTTTTTTTTCCCCTTTTTTGTTTTGGGGGGGGGGTTTTTGGGGGGGGGGGGTTTTTTTTTAAAAAAAGGGGGGATTTTTTTCCAAAATTTTTTTTTTTTTTTAAAAAAAAAAATGGAATTTTTTTTTTTGGGAAACCCCCCAAAATTGGGGCCCCCCCCCGGGGGGGGGGGGGGGGGGGGGTTTTTAAAAGGGGGGGGGTTTTTAAAAAAGGGGGGCGGGGGTTGGGGCCCCCCAAAAAGGGGGGGGGAATTTAAAAGGGGGGGAGGGGGGTTTGGGGGGGTTTTTGGGGGGGGTTGGGGGGGGAGGGGGGGGAAGGGGGGGGGGGGGGGGTTTTTTTTCCGGGGGGGGTTTTTCCGGTTGGGGGGGTTTAAAAAAGGGGGGGGGGGGGGGGGGGGGGCCGGGGGGGGGGGGGGCGGGGAAGGGGGTTTTTTGGGGGGGGGGGGGAAAAAGGGGGGGGGGGGGGGGGGGGGGCCCCTTTTGGGGGGGGGGTTTTGGGGGGGGGGGGGGGGGGGGGGAAAACCCCCCCTTTTTTTGGGGGGGGTGGGGGGGGGGGGGGGGGGGTAATTTGGGGGGGGGGGGGGGGTTGGGGGGGGAAAATTTTTTGGGGGGGGAAAAGGGGGGGAAAAGGGGGGGGGGTTTTTTTGGGGGGGGGGGGGGGGGAAAAAAAAGGGGGGGGTGGGGGGAAAGGGGGAAAGGGGGGGGGGGGGGGTTTTTAAAAAGGGGGGGGGGGGAAAAAAAATAAAGGGGGGGGGTTGGGGGGGGGGTTTTTTTTTTTGGGGGGAATTGGGGGAAATTTTTTTTGGGGGGGGGGGGGAAAAAGGGGGGGGGGGGGGGGGAAAAGGGAAAATTTTGGGGGGGGGGGGGGGGGGGGGGGGGGGGGGGAAAGGGGGGGGGGGGGTTTTGGGGGGGTTTTTGGGGGGGGGGGGGGGGGAAAGGGGGGGTTGGGGGGGGAAAACCGGGGGGGGGGGGGGGGGGGGGTTTTTTTTTTTTCCCCCCCCCCCTTTAAAAAAAAATTAAAAATTTTTTTCCCCAAACCCCCCCCCCCTTTTTTTTCCCCAAAAAAAAAATTCTTTTCCCCCCAAAAGGGGGTTTTTAAAAATTTTTTTTTTTTAAAAATTTTTTTTTACCTTTTTTAAAAATTTTTTTTTGGGGAAAAAAAAAAAAAATTTTTAAAAAATTTTTTTTTTGGGGGGTTTTTTTTTTTTTTTTGGGGGTTTTTTAAAAAAAAAATTAATTTTTTTTTAAAAAAATTTCCTTAACCTTTTTTTTTAAAAAAATTTTGGCCCCCGGGGGGGGAAAATTTTTTCCCCAAATTTTTTTTTTTTACCCCCCCCCCCAAAAAAAAACCCCCCCCCTTTTTTTTTGGGTTTTTGGGGGGCCCCCCTTTTCCCCCCTAGGTCTTTTAAAAAATTTTCCTTGGAAAAACCCCCGTAAAGGGGGGTTTTTTTAAATTTTTTTAAAAAATTTTTTGGGGGTTTTTTTTGGGGTTTTTTAAAATTTTTTTTGGGGTTTTTTTTTGTTTTTTCCCAAAAAAAACCCCCCCCCCCCCCCCCCCTTTTTTTCCCCCCCCCCCCCGCCCCCCTTTTTTGGGGGGGTTTTTTTTTAAAAGGGGGGGTTTTTTTTTTTTTCCCCCCCCCCAAAAACCCCCCTTTTTTTTCCCCCCCCCCCTTCCAAAAACCCTAAAGGGGGGGTTTTTTTTTTTTGGGGGGGGGGGGAAAAAAAGGGGGGGGTTTTTTTTGGCCGGGGGGGGTTTTGGGGGGGGGGGGGGGTTTTTTGGGGGGGCCGGGGGGGGGGGGGGGGGGGGGGGGCCCCCCTTTTTTTTTTTGGGGGGGGTTTTTTTTGGGGGGGGGGGGGGGGGGGGGGGGGGGGGGGGGGAAAAAAAAAGGGGGGGGGGGGGGGGGGGGGGGGGGCCGGGGGGGGGGGGTTTTTTTTGGGGGGGGGGGGGGGGGGGGGGTTGGGGGGGGGGTTTTTTTTTTTGGGGGGGGGGGGGGGGGGGGGTTTTTTTGGGGGGGGCCCCCCCCCGGGGGGGGGGCCCCCCCCCCCCCCCCCCGGAAGGGGGGGGGGTTTTTTGGGGGGGGGGGGGGCGGGGGCCCCGGGGGGGCGGGGGGGGGGGGGGGGCAAAAGGGGGGGGGGGGAAAAAAGGGGGGGGGGGCCCCCCGGGGCCCCTTTCCCCCTTTTTTTCCCCTTTTTTTCCCCCCCCCCGGGGGGAAAAAATTTTCCCTTTTAAAAAAAAAAATTTTTTTTTTTCCCTTTTAAAAAAAATTTTTTTTTTTAAATTTTTTTTCCCCCCTTTTTTTTTTTTTTAAAAAAAAAAACAAAATTTTTTTTAAAAAAATTTTTTTAAAAAAATTTTTAAAACCCCTTTTTTAAAAAAAAAAAAAAATTAAAAACCTTTAAAAAAAAACTTTTTTTTTTTTCCCCCTTTTTTTAAAAAAAACCTTTTTTAAAAATTTTTTTTTTAAAAAAAAAATACCCCCCAAATTTTTCCTTTTTTTTTTCCCAAAAAATTTTTCCCCCCCCTTTTTTTTTTTAAAAAGGGAAAAACAACCAAAAACCTTTTTTAAATTTTAAAATTTTTTGGGGGGCCCCTTTTTGGCCAAAATTTTTTTTTTTTTTAAAAAGGTTTAAAAAATTTTTTTTTTTTTCCTTTGAATGGGGGAAAAAAATTTTTTATTTAAAAAAAATTTTTTTTTTTTTTTTTGGGGGGAAAAAAAAACCTTTTTTTAATTTTTTTTGGGGGGTTTTTTTCCCCCAAAGGTTTTTTTTTTTTTTTTTTCCCTTTTTTTTTCCTTTTAAAAAAAAAAAAAAATTTAAAAAAAAATTTTTTTTTAAAAAAATTTTTTTAAAAAAAAAATAAAAATTTTCCTTTTTTTTTTTTTTTAAAAAATTTTTTTTGGGGGGGGCCCCCCTTTTTTCCCCCCCCTTTTTTTCCGGGAAAAAAATTTTTTTTTTTTAAAATTTTTTAAAAAAAATTTTTTTGCCTTTTTTTTTTTTTTTTTTAAAAAAGGGTTCCCTTTTTTTTTTTGCGCTTTTTTTTTTTTTTTTTTTAAAATTTTTTTTTCCCTTTTTTTTTCCCCCCCAATTTAAAAAAAAAACCCCCCCCCCCAAACCCCCCCGTTTTTTGGGGGAAAAAATTTTTTTTTTTTTTTTAAAAAATTTTTTTTTTTTTTTAAAGGGGAAAATTTTTTTAAAAAAATTTTTTCCCCAAAAGCCTTTTGGGTTTTTTTAAAAAAAATTTTTTGGGTTTTTTTTTTTAAAACCTTTTTCCAAACAAATTTTTCCCCCCCCCAAGGGGAAAATTTAAAAAAAATTTTTTTTTTTTTTTAAAAAAAAAAAAAAATTTTTTAAAAAAAGAAATCCCCCCCCCCCCTTTTTTTTTTTTTTTTTAAAAATTTTTTTTTAAATTTTTCCTTTAAAAAAAATTTTTGTTTTTTGGGCCCCTTAAAAAAAAAAAGGATTGGAAATGGTTTTTCCCCTTTTTTTAAAAAATTTTTTAAAAAACCCCCCCTTTTTTTAACCCCCCCGGGTTTTTGGGGGGGTTTTTTAAAAATTTTAAAAAATTTTTTTTAAAACCTTTTTTAAATTTGAAAAATTTTTTTAAAATTTTTTTTTTTTCCCCCCCCTTTTTTTTTTTTTTCCCCCGGGGGTTTTAAAAAAAAAAGTTTCCCCCCCCAAAAAAAATTTTTAAAAAAAATTTTTTTTGGGGTTTTTTAAAATTTTTCCCCCCCAAAATTTTTTTTAAAAAAAAAAACCCCTTTTGGGAAAAAATTTTAAAATTTAAAAAATTTTTTTTTTTTTTTTCCCCGGGGGGTTTTTCCCCCCGGAAAAAAAAAAAAAATTTTTAAAGGGTTTAAAAAAATTTTAAAAAAATTTTTTTAAAAAAAAAAAAAAAATTTTTTAAAAAAAACTTAAAACCCCCAAGAAAACCCCCCCGGGAAAAAAATTTTTTTTTAAAAAGGGGGGGAACCCGGGGGGGTTTTTTGGGAAAAAAGGGGGGGAAAAAAAATTTTTTTTTTTGGGGGGGGTTTTTTTTTGGGGGGGGGGGGGGTTTTTTTTCTTTGGTTTTTGGGTTTTTTTTTTCCCCCCTTTTTTTTTTTTTTTGGGGGGGAAAAAAATTTTTTTTAAAAAAAAAAAAATTTTCCCCCCCCCCCCCCTTTTTTCCCCCCAAAAAAAAATTTCCCCAAAAACCCCTTTTTTTTCCCCCCCAAACCCCCAAAAAAAAAAATTTTTTTTTTTTTTTAAAAAAAAATTTTTTTAAAATTTAAAAAAATTTTAAAAAAAAAAATTTTTAAAATTTTGGGGTTTTAAAATTTTTTTTTTTTGGGGCCCTTTTTTAAAAAAAGGGGTTTTTTTTTTTCAAAAAAAAAAATTTAAAAAAAATTTTTTGGGGCATTTGAAATTTTTTAAAAAGGGAAAAAAGGGGAAAAAAAAAAATTTTTTAAAAAAAAATTTTTTTTTTTTAAAAAAAAAAAAATTTTGGGCTTTCCAAAAACCCCCAAAAATTTAAGGGTTTTTTTTCCCCTTTTTCCCCCCCAAAAACCCCCCTTTTTTTTTAAAAAAGGCGGGCCCCCCCAATTTTTAAAGGGGAAGGCGGGTTTTTTTTTTTGGGGGGGGTTTAAAACCGGGAAAGGGGGCCGGGGGGGAAAAAAGGGTTTTAAAACAAACCCCCCAAAAAAAAACCCCCCCCCAACCCCCAAAATTTTTTAAAAAACCCCCCTTTTTTTTAAAAAAAAAAAAAAAAAAGCGAAAAATTTTTTTTTTTTGGCAAAGGGGGTTAAAAAAAGGAAAACCCCTTTTTTTAAAAAAAAATTTTTTTTCCCCCCAAAAAGGGGGGTTTTTAAAAAAGGGTTTTCAACCCCGGGGTTTTTTTTAAAAATTTAAATTTTTTTCGGGAATTTTTAATTTGGGTTTTTTTGGGGGGGGGGAAAAAAAAAAAAAACCCCCCAAAAAAAAAAAAAAAAAAATTTTTAATTAAAAAAAAAGGGGGGAAAAAAAAGGGAAAAATTTTTTTTTTTGGGGGTTTTTTAAAAACCTTTTTTAAAAAAAAAAAAAAAAAAAAAAAAAAAAAAAATTTTTAAAAAAAAAAAAAAAAAACCCCTTTAAAAAAAATTTGTTGGGCCCCTTTTTGGGGGCCCCCAAGGGGGGTTTTTTTGGGGGCCCGGGGTTTTTTCCCCCAAACCCCCCAAAAAGGGAAATTCCCCCCCCTTACCCTTTTTTGGGTTTTTTGGGTTTTTAAATTTCCCAAAAAAAAAACCCCAAAACCCCCCAAAATTTTAAAAAACCCCCCCCCCCCCCCCCCCCGGGGAAAAATTTTTTTAAAAAATGGAAAAATTTTTAAAAAAATTTAAAAAAAAATTTAAAAAAAAAAAACCTTTTTTTTTTTTTTCCCGGGGGAGGAAAAAAAAAACCCCCCAACCCCCCTTTTTTTTTTTTTTGGGGGGGCTTTAAAAAAATTTTTTTAAAAAAAAGGGGGGGGGTTTTTTTAAAATTTTTTTTTTTTTAAAAAAAAATTTAAAAATTTTAATTTTTTTTTAATTTCCCAAAAAAAAAAAAACCCCCCCAAAAACCCCCCCTAAAGGGGGGGGGGTTTTTCCGGGAAGGGGTTTTTTTTTTTTTAAATTTTAAAAAATTTTTTCCCGGCCGGGCTTTTCCCCCGTTTCCCCCCGGGGGGAAAAAAAAACAAATTTTCCCGGGGAAAACCTTTAAAACCCCCCGGCATTTTTTGGGGTTTTTCCCCCCAAAAAAAAACCCCCCTTGGGGGGGGGGTTTTTTTTTTTTAAAAAAAAGGGGGGGAAAAAAATTTTGGGGGTTTTTTTAAACTTTTTTTTAAAAAAAATTTTTTTTTTTCCCCCCCTTCACCCTTCGCCCTTCACTCTTCACCCCGTCAGTATTCCTCCTTTGAGACGGATGGTTAACGATGGCCATGGTGTGGGGAACACACCGATAGTCAGCCCCAGCAATTAAAGACTCCAGGTAGAGGAGTCGGATATCATCATTTCTCCAGTGACAGGAGAATTCAAGGGGGCGATACATTTGCTGATGCAGACAGGCATCATGACAGTATGGGGCGAGTCTTATCTCTGATGCAGGTATGGCATCATGATTGCAGGAATTATTTATTCTCCTGGTCTGGATCTTGGGCCAATGTTATGTGAAGGCCATGACTTTACAGACAACTCTGAGAATTTATTGATTTCAATTTGAAACCTGATTTATCTCTCAATGTGAATAGAAAGATACATGTATAAAATCTGTTTATTAATTGTTCAACGTGAATTAGTAAAGTGTTTTCCCCGAAGAAGAGGGGGAGAAGAAAAAACATTCGGTAGTGCGCCTTTTGGTTGATTGGAGGGATTGCGTGTGCGTATGGAGTAAATGCTGTCATGAATGCGTGTGTGCAAAAGTGACAGTGTGACAGAAATGAAAACAAAAAATTGGAATGTCAATGTAGCAGAAACAAAGAAAAGATTGTTTCACATAAGTTTGATGAAGACAAAGAGAGATGTACTTAAAAGCTGGGAGGCAAATGTGGTAAAGACAGAAGGAAAAGTGTCTCAGAAAAAGTGGAAGAAAAATTTGGTGGAGACAAAGGAAAAATTGTTCCAAAGAAAGTTAAAAAAAAATAGACAAAGAGACCAATGTTTCAAAATAGCTGGGAAATAAAATTGGGTAGGTGTGGGTTGGGAGTGAGGTTTTGTTAAGGACTGCTCTAAAAACGTGGAGGTAAACGTTGCGAAGAAAACGTTGTTCCAGAAAAGTTAGGGTGTGAATTTGGCAGTTATGAAAGTGTCCTAGAAACATTGGAGGTAAATGTGATATAGACAAGGAAAAAAATATTCAAGAAAAATTTGTGGCTTAAGAGGTTATCTTTTTATATTTTCTACTTTTCACCAGAAAATGTAGCTTGTTTTGCTCTTTCATGATTTAACTTTTGCTTCTTAGGTGGCACCTTTGGGTTTTTTTTTGTTTTTGTTTTTTTTTTGAAAACTCAACAACCATACCACGGTATTGCACACCAGCCTTTTTCTGGCATAGCATTCTGCTTTTAACAAAAAAGGCAGAGGAGTCAAAATACCACTTCCGCGGTCACTGAGGAGAAACGATCAGGTTTCGAAATGCCGGTATCTGACCAGGAGTTATATGTTAGTGAGTTTTCTCCCCATTGGAGATTGTCTCCCCCTTGGAGACTATAAGCTTGCAGAAGGTTCATTTTGAGAAGCATACCTTAGTCCCCGTTCACC
>CM065724.1:46650964-46665964 GCA_033310375.1 Conus canariensis
ACTGAGTGTCCCGCAAGTGAGTAGTGTTACTAAAGCTAAAAGTGCTGGCCGTGTTGAGGCCGGTCGTAAACTAGCTGAATGGAACAGACTGCAAAAAGCAAACCAAGCAGCAAAACAAAAATTATTAGATAGTAATACAACATCAGCACCAGCACCGCCACCGCCACCAACAACAACACAATCAAACTATAAGATGTATTATTATGTGCTGGGGAGTATTGTTTTTGGTGGAGGGCTTTTAGCATACAAGCACCTAAAGCCATACTTAGCAGCAAAGTCACAAACCCCCACAAAAACAGTAAAGGAACCAGCTTCTGCAAAAAAAGTACAACCCCCTGCTGTAGACCCATTTTTAATAAATTAGTTTTTTAATGTGTTGTTAAGTACTGGTTAAGTACAAGCTAAGTACTGGTTAAGTCAGTTATAACAAGTTAAGTGCAAGTTAAGTGCAAGTTAAGTGCAAGTTAAGTGCAAGTTAAGTGCAAGTCATGTTAAGTACTAGTTAAGTACTAGTTAAGTTCTTAAGTAAAGTACTAGTTAAGTACTAGTTAAGTTCTTAAGTAAAGTACTAGTTAAGTACTAGTTAAGATCTTAATTTAAGTCGGCCAAGTCGATTCTCCAGTGGTCTATAGCGTATGAAAACTCGGGGTTAACGGAAGTTCGCTTGCTATTGGTAGAGTCTAGCGACTTCTTATTAACAGCAGTTGTGTTTACTTGATGAAGAGTAGAGCGCAGATTAACGTTTGTGTGATAAAATACTTTGCGCTCAAAGAGAGCCTGCTTGTAGTCGTCGTGACTTTTTTTTGTTGTTGACAACTTCTTTACCTATACCCTTAGCTTTCTTCATTATAGAAGTCTGGGTGGCAACGCTATACATCTTTGCCCGTAAGCCAACATATTCTTGTATAACCGTCCCATTAAGTTCATCCTTCATCTTTCCAATCACTTTCTTGTTCACGGTTGAATGTAAAGGCGAATCTTTTGGATAGTCGCATGTGTCGTACCACCCATCAGCTCCTTTAGCTACCTCCGCCTCTAAGTCCTTATAGAAGTCTTCAGTTGGGATGTCCAGAATAAAACTATCAGTGTCTGTGTAAACGACATTTGATTCTGGGTACAGCGGCTTAAAGTAGTCGTATAGAAATTCTAGCATCAATAACTTTGACAGCTCTAACACAGTAAACCCGATAAACACCGGCTTGTCCAACTTTACATTCTGTTTCTTCATCATAACGCCAACTAGGCTGTCGCTAAATCTTCTAAAGTCTTGGTAGTTAGGTTTAGAGACCAGCTTAATTGCTTGTTTTTCTTTCGTAACTAATCTTACATCTTTACGATTGTGTACGTTCTCCATGTTTTGCCAAAACAACTGTTGTTCATTAGTTTAAAAAGTCTTTTTCTGAAGCGTCAGTGGCTTGAGTCCTAAGGTCGGTGTTCTTCGTGATGTATGGCCTCATGAAAGGCTCTTGGTCAAAAGTAATTATTCTGTGAACGGCGGTAAGTTTTAATCCATGTCTTAGGTAAAATTGTAACAGCCTGTAATGACAGACATACTTTCTCTTGTGTCGAAGGTTAGGCACGAGTTTAGGCGGTTCTGTGGGACTCATCTTTAATCTTTCTGCTGCTAGAGGATAATCATTATGAAGGTCATGCAACTCTGCGGGATAATCTAAGTCTACTTCTAAGATTAATCCTATTGGATTATCGGGCGTAAGCTGTGATAGCATACTCAACACGGCAGTAACCTCATGAGGCCCGTTTATCATTTTAAAGTTTCTTAATGGCAGTGTCTGGCTCATGGCCCACCCATACAGATTGTTGGCGTCTAAGTACATCAGATAGTTGGATGGCTTGGTGGGGTCATAATCGTCTAAATACTTGTTGTTGGCTCTGCGGTAAGGATGACAGGCCATGCTAATGCCTCCTCTCAGCCCATCCTCAATCATCTGGACTGTATCCAGATCCGATATTAAGTCGATCTGAATGTTTGTAGACTTCAAGAATGCATCCCAAGAAAGGCCCGGGGCAGAGATGTACTGTGATGAATCTAGACCGTAATGTTTCATGCAAGTAGCTCTGTAATTCTGAAAGACGTCAGCTAATAAACACACGTCAGCTAGTAAGTACTGATCGTGATAGTCGCCCATCGTTTTGCAGTGCAATTCTGTCCAGGCTTTTTGCGCGTATTCATAGTCGGCGTCAGATATGCCTCCGCCTCTAAGCCGGCTGTAAAAGTCGTCTTTATGTGGCAGCGCTTGCTCATCAAACCTCTCCCATGAGTCCATGTATTCATAAGGATAGACGCCTTTACGTACTAAAGATGGATCGAAATATTGTTTAGTGATTGGACAGTCTTGTAGAGATCCTGCTAACTTACTTAAACTCCCCATCAGATGCTGGGCAGAGTCATAGAAGGATAAACAGTCTACAGTAAAGGTCATGTACTTTTCTGAAGACTGTGCAATACAGCTAACTCTCTTACATTCAGAAGTTATTGCTTGCATGATAAAGTGAGAATCGTAGCCCCGCAAGTTATGAAAGAAGATTGGCATTTTCCATTTTTGGGGGTCAACCTTGAGTTGAAGATTACAACTGTTGTGTGCCGCCCCTCTGAATTTACCAGTAATGTGGTCGTGGTCTCTTACAGTGTCACCTAATAACTTGCATTTGCATATCCAGCAGTGGGTGGCTGATTCGTAGCGCCTTTGGTCTTCGGGGGTCATCTTAATGTCTGAAAGGTTCAGCTGATTAGAGAATTGATTGCGAACGTGTTTCATCTGCTCCAAAAATCGATCGGCCGCGTTGGGACCTCTGTAAATCTCTGGTTCTGTGTGTCCGCCATCTGACCTAACAGCAACGAATGCATAAGAACAGATCTGATGACGGGACAATAAGGTTGTTTTTTGTTCTTGTTGAGGGTCGCAGTACTGCGGCAAGATCGCTTCAAAGTCGGCATAGACTACGTATGGGCTCATCTGCATTTTGTGTACATTCTTAAACCCAACCTTAGACCCCGGTTTGGGTGTAAGAAGTTTGATTTTACAGTCTACAAAACTTTTACAATGCTTCTTATGTTCAGCAGCTGCCTCTATAGATGGGATTCTGACCAAACACCTTCTACAAAGCTCTTGTTTAAATTTGTTCATTGTAGTATAAGCCAGAAGTCTGCTAATCGATCTGATTAATACATAATGGCTCTTGGAACCGTCTGCAAATAGAATCAAGTCTACATGATTCTCAAGTGATTCGCCTAAAGTAGGGGCGTTGGGAGAAATCCTCAGAGGGGCCAGATTGTCTACTGAATTCCATGTGTATACGCTTACGGTTATTGGTTTGTTTTGCTCTTCAAACTGGTCGATACTTTCTACGCTCACTGGAAAGGTTATGTTATTTAAGTTCAGCTCATTTATATACTGCCTATAATTAGAAACTCTGTTTGCATGATTTTTAACAGGATGTAAGTGTGCCAAAATACACCACATGAAACATAAGTTGTCTGAATTATGTATATTTAAGACTGCTCGTTTTAACTCTAACTCTCTTGGGAGAGGAAGGTAAGAATTGCCGACAATAGGAGAGTATTCGGCTTGTCTTAGTCTGATTTCAAGGACTGTTCCTTCAGACCAGCCGGAGCCGCGCAATTTCGCTTCTTCACTTGCATGGTTAAACTGTGTAAGCATGTAATCAGCCCAGTCAGAATTAAAGTCGTGATAACTCATTACTTCTTTCTGTCTAGTTGAAACCCAGACTAGTATACTATAATCATCGGGGGTTATATATTCAATCTGAATGGCCAACAACACTTTTACTGGCGGGTTAATTTGAAGAGACTCTGGGATTTTAGAAATGGCATGTGTTACGCTTTCCTGAACGTTTGTGGGGTTAATGATGTCCATGACTAATTCGCTGAACATATTGCCCACTGGTTTAGCATCCAACGCCTTTGTGGCCGTCATTTTTTAAGGCCAATATATAGGTAATACAAAAAAAATGAATACTAAAATTTAGCTAATATTTACTAATTTGAGGTAACACAAAAAAACAACAACTAAAATTTAGTTAAATTGAATAGCTGCTCCTTCAGAGTTAGTAAAAATAGACAATTCAACGTTATCAGGAGTCATAATATTAACTAAAATTGCAATACACTTTATAACTGGGTTGGGCAAAGAATCTGGCATTTTACTGATTATGTTAGTTACACTTTCGCGAATATCTGTGTGCTCAAAAAGATCCGTAATTAATTCGTCAAATTTGTTTCTTAACTCTTCTTCATTAGCCCCCTGCTCCATCATTAACTCTAAGGCGCAGCATATATTTTTAAACTCTGTAACTACTTTGGTCGTCATTTTTAAGATCAAATATATAAGTAATACAATAATTAAATCAGGCTCGTTTTTGGGTTTGCAAGGTTCTGCTTTGCAATGTTCTTTCTGATTGCCTCAGCGTCTACCTGTTGTGAAGTAAAAGTCTTTCTCCATTTCTTTTGAAGATCGATCTTTTGGCGTCTGTAATCATCACCGTCAGCCATGGCTCGTTTAAATTCTTCGTCTGTTACTTTTCCATCCAGCAATGTATCGCTTATAATCAGCCTTAATGAATGAAGTTTTGCTGTTGCTAGAGCTACAATGGCAGTGTGCTTTTGTAATTTGGGTGTTAGCTTCTTTAAAACAGTACTTACAATCGTGGACACGGCACCTAAACCCAAACCAACACTCCCAAAAGCTATGGATATCGGTGTCCCAACTCCAGTAGCTAAAAGAGCAACACTAGACCCAGTGCTTAAGCTGGATACAACCGATGAGCCGGTGATTATATAAGAAAGGACATTTAAAGCTTTAGCATATTTCTTTCTAGTAACCCTATACTTGTTCAAGTCACTTTCTATTTCTTCTTCAAGCTCAGTCATGTGCTTTAATCTAAACTGCTGACCGTCTTCCATTTTAAAACAAGATTATTTTTTAATCTTGTACATATCTTCTTATTAACCCTTCTGGCAGCACTTCATCAACAGAGTAAAACGCAATAAAATCAACATACTTAATAAAAATAAAATCGAGTACTGTTAGTTTGTCTTTGTCAACCATCACAGTAACTTTGTCAGAAGATACAGAAGTGTTTATTTCATCCCCGTTTTTAGTAATAACAATAACAAGCCTAAGAGGCCCATCCAAGTTTTCAGACTTTATTTGTACGCCTCTGATTAACGTGTGCTCTGGCAAACTAGGATCAGACTCCCTTGGAGTAATAAATAAGCGAAAAAGCATCGTCATTTTTCTAGGCAGTGATTCTAGTTTTGGGTTAAATTCTAAGCCGACGGTGTCATCCCCCATTTCAGCTAAGGACTTCTTTCTCCGCAGCATATATTCAGAGCCCTGCTTAGTTATTTCAATCTGCTTTTTCTGTTGTAATCCTGGGACTAGGCTAGCAAGAAGGCGTCCTTCATTCAAAGCTTTTCTAAAATTGTATTTCTTATCAAAGTATACATAGGGGCTTCGTAGTTCAAACTTTAAATTCCAGTTAATGTCAGGAAGCAACGCCCAAGCATTCTCTCGTTTATGAAGTTTGTATTCGTGTTTGCCAAAATCGTTTGCCCTTAGATTTCTTATCTCTTCCAGGGTAGGATATTGCTGTCGTTTTTTATCTTCAATTTCTATTCGTTTGTTAACACCATCGTCGGTGTACTCAAATCCATAAACATTTCCTGCCACTCCTATTAGATCAAAGTCCGTTGTATCTGCTAGATCTTTTATCTCTACTGCAACGCATTTAGGAGCTAACTCCGCTTTTGATTCTGGCCCTCGAGACATTCTTTTTAATATAAACAATTTATTATTAAACAATTTGTTATAAATAATCTATAATAAGCAAACGTATTGAACTGGCGGGTCAGTCCGTAAGCATAGTTTAGCGTGCTTAGATTTTTCTAGCTGCTCTTTTATTTTTTTTAGTTCATCCTTGTCCCTGATTATATAGTTTTCACTTAAACATTCTTCAAAACTATCCCTGTCCTTAGTATAGAATAAGATGAATGATTTTAACTGCGATCTAAAGTCTTTTAAGACAGCATTGTATTTTTGAGTTAAGAGCCAAACAGAAACTAATGCGTGTCTTCCGCTAAAGGCTAGCTTAGACAGAGTCCTTCTTTTTTTAACAATGTCTTGTTCGGCTGAACAGTCATCAATAATAAACAGCGTTTCGGTTCCCTCAAATAGCCTATAATAATGTTCTAAACAGTCACTTAGCTTGTCAGTAGGATCAACTAAAAATATATTCTCGTCTGTCCAAACAAACTGCCTTTCTTTGTAAGACTTGTTGTGCTTAATGGTTGTGCAGAATATAACAATGTACTCGTAATGAAATCTGTAGATTGTTTGTAACAAATCAAGCACGAAGACAGTTTTCCCACACCCAGTAATCCCACAAATAAGCGAACAGTGCGGGTCTTTAGGCAAAAAGTTCAAACTATCCATCTGTTTTAATAGGCTATTTCTTTCAGTCTATTTTCTTCAATGTTCAGCTGGGCGTCATAAACCACAAAAACGTGCATTTGTATCTGACCATTCTCCTCCTCTTCCTTATTAATCTGTATGAGTATGCCATCTGACCCTACCCTTCTTCCACTCCCGTGCAGTCTGTTGTCATACGTGGACCTAAAATCCAGCCATAGTCCATATTTGTCTGTTAGATAATCTTCGAGTCTTACATCGTGAAGGTGAAGTTTTTTACACACATGATCGGCTGTGGGGCTTGTCTGTCTGCCTCCAGCAAACAATTTTCTTATTTCATCAAAGTGTTGGTCAGGTAAAAGTCCAGCTGAATACAACTGAAAAGGATTGCCATCTACTGTGCAAGACAGTTGCTCAATTTTTGGGTTGTAAAACACCTCAGATTCTCTCTGAAAAGGAGCTGAGGGTTTAGTAAATAGCAAGAGAACCCCCTTTAGGGACCTTAAAGAATTGCTTATAGCTATTTCCCAGACGGTGTCTTGCTTGTTTTTAATCGCTAGACTGTGGTGTAAAACTCTTTCAAAGTAAACAACCGCCCTACTTTTATACTGGTTTAAGATTATTCTAGCTAGTTCAGGGTTAGTAACAACGTCAAAATTAAGAGAGATATTACTGACTGTGTATCTAGCTGTTGGGTCATCTGATAGAATAACAGACCCGCTGTCATTGAATGTCAGTTCATAAGTAAGTTTGTCTCTTAGTGCGCCTTGGTAATATGGCTGATGGGTTTTTAACAGTTCAAAATCTAGAGGGATGCAAAATCTGTTCTTAAATGCTCGCGCTATTGCCTGGTCTCCCTCGTCTTCCTTTGCATCTGCAGCATTAAGCCTGTGCTTAAGACCGTTTGGGCTCTGGATCCCCTGAAAGATTTTGTCTTTTCTTTCTGTTCTAGGCAGCCATAGATCAGAATAGAGATTAAAAATGTCTGCGCTACTCAGTGAGAAGACTTCTCTACCTTCCAGTTTAATTACCATATTTTTAATGATGGCTTTGCCCAGGTTAGCAACGACAGTGGCATTAGGATCCGCCGACTCAATATCTATTTTGAATGACAGCCTGGCAGTGCCTGGCATTATAACATCGTCAGGCCCAAGGTCACTAAATCTTACTGTTAACATTTCATTGGGCTCAATTGTTGATGGATTATTTACAACGCGCACGGTCTGTATTATGCCTTTTATGCCATGGGGTTCCTTCGCTTTTCTGAATGGATCGAGGTCGCAGCCGTATGGGTTCATTTTTTATAAAACAAAAAATAATAAATATATAAATATGGCTGATGAAGATATTGACGCGATTGATCCTACTGAAAAAGATGAAGATGAAATAGAACCAGGTCGTTCAATACAAGATGAACTTGAGGGAGCAGAAGCACGTCCTTTACTCCCTAGTCAACCTCAAGGAGCAGGTTCTGTACTCCTTAGTGCTCGTCAAAAACTTTTAGGAGTAGGCTCTTCACTCCCTAGACAGCGTCACGAACTATTGCAACGACGAATTGAATCATTCTATAAAAATATAGAACGGGAGCTGCCAGAAATACTTGATTTTGACGATTTTGAAGAAGATGGCGGCCATTTGTATATTAGGACTAGTGAAGGAGGCCGCGTAAGAGTTACTACAAAGCCAAACGCGACCAAGTTTTTAAGTCTAAGTACAATTAGACGAGACCTCCCTGCTGCTGATGCAGAACGATTAAACATTACAAATCTAAGGTCTGATGCTGTTAGACTTTTACATAAAATGGGGCGGTTGTTGCCAACACGATCTGAAATAGAAATCGCCTCTATTCCAGAGTTAAGACAAAAGACAGATAAAGCAATAACAGAATTTGAGGCGAGTCTTATTGAGGAGACGAGTTTTATTGAGGGGTCAATTGGCGGTTCGCCTAGGCAAAGAGAAGGCGAGCTGAGTCCTGAAGAAGAAACAGCTTTAAAATCAATTGATGATCCTCCATTGTCTACGAGTGAACTCAGGGATATTAGAACTGCTCTGCGTGAACTCTTGAATATTAAGTCTGCTTTAACAACTACGAACGAAGAACTAAAAAACAACTTGGCAAAATTTAATGAGCTAAAGAGAGAGATAGACGAAGAAAAAATTAAACTGGCTGATGCAGATGATAACAATTTAGGACAAGAAGAAAAGGCTAGAATACAGACGAAAATACAGGATTTAATGAAAGAAAAGGCAAACGTGTTAGCAGCGTTGTATATTAACAGAGAAAAAATAGCAACCCAAATAAGCAGAATCAGAGAAACTATAGACAAAATGATTTATGAAAATACTACGCTAGCAGAAAGAATAAGGACTCTGTTCAGAGAGCAGGGAATTACAATAGTTAGTATATTAACGGCCGTTGGGTTTGCTATCTCTACACTGGTTTATGCATTAACCGGCAGTGCGCCAACAGGGTCAGTAGCGCCTCCAACGCCTCAGCCTGGTAAAAGTTGGATTAGAAAACAATTGCACCATCTGGCAAACTTATTAAAGAAGTTAGCTGCCAAAGCGCTTGGTGCACTGCCTGGCATAATAGGCGGTGTTGTTAGTTGGGTTTTGTCTACAATAGGCAAAGTGGTTGGTTATATGGCTAACAATCTGTGGACTTTGGGGGTGCTGGCTGCCGGTTTAATTTTTAGTAAAATAAAGTATGACCAGTCCAGTAAAAGTTAAAAACACAACAAGGGCCGTCTTTTCGCTAGTGTGTCTGTCGGGGTGAGGTACATCAACGGGCGGGGGGTCGCTTTCTGGCTGCGGGCTGCTTATAACTGGCGGGGGGTCGCTTTCTGCAGGTTCTGGGCTAGATACTTTTTTCAAAATGGCTGGTGCGGGCCTTGTGTTTAAGCCTTGATTGTGTCCTAAGTTTTGATCGTCTCCAGCTATGAGAATTTCATTATTATAATTTTGTATCATGCCAATCTGTAGTCTAAGGTCAGAAGGCAGCATGTATAATCCATGGCCCACAACAAAGTCAACCTTTGACCTAGCATGTGCAAGAACGTTTTGGTACCTTTGTATGCTGGAAGGCAAATCAACAGCAGAGTTAATAGCATCTTCTAAATTGGCTAAAAATTGTTTTCTGGCGTCAAAGCCTGTAGATTGATCCACTATGCTAGACTTGGTCTGTGCTTGCGCTCCTAAAAGGCACCAAACGTACGTGCGTATGGAGTCATTAAGTCTTTGCACTCCTGGCATTGTTAGGCCTTTACTTTCATCTAAGATAAATGTTGCCCAAGCATTGGGGTGTTTTTGTTCTATGGCCCCCAATCTAACTTGGGAGTTTGACTTAAAAGAGGTGTGGCCAGGCCAGTAGTCAAAATTATACTCTCTACGCTGACCCCACAAATACAATGTGCCCAACCCGTGATTGCGGTCTAACTTTTGTCTAAAGTTATTTGAAGGGTTAATGTTAAATTCGTTGCAGATTCTTTCATATGCATTATTGTCCATTGGGCTGAGAAATGGATTAAACGCGTTGTCGTTGGGGAGGCGTACTTGTAGTTCAGTTAGTATGCGTCTATACTGATAATAAACATGAAAGTTATATACTGACCTTACTAAGAGGTTGGGGTGGTTTAAATGGTTTGTATATGAAACACCGCAGCCAGTGGTTGAGCAGTAAACTGCAAAATTTAACTGATTCTGGTAAAAAGCCATGGGATGAGTTGACCATGCTGATGGCACTCTATCACCCTTTATTGGAGGATTTAAATATCTAGTTAGTGGGTTTACAAGTCTGACTAGAAAGCCATATGATTCATCCACTGCGATGGTTAGGTTACTGAAGTCCAAAGATTTGGGCTCATAAACCCCTCCTACGTCGTAAGTGGCACTTTCATTATATTTAAAAGGTTCCATTTTTAAATAGATTTTTTAAAAAAGATTTAAAAAGGATGTTCCCTTATATAACCAAGCAAAACCAGCGCGTGTTTTTAAAGTATTCAGTTGACAATAAAGGCGGGAAGTGTAGGGCTGCTCTTAGAGAACTTAGGTTTAAAATAAGGTGGTTTAACATATCTGAAAAGGCCCAAAATAATTGGATAGATATTTATGATGAGGGGGGCAATCGCTTAAAACGTTTAAAAATACCTGATGGTTACTACAGCTTTTGTTCTTTAAAAGAAGCATTTAACAAATTTGACATACGGTTAGAAATTAATGAGGCAAGTCTTATAATTACTATATTTTTACCAAAACATAAAGACAAAAGGGAGTACGTTTTTCCCAAGGGCCTTGCTCGAATTTTAGGCTTTTATGATAGTGGTAAAGCCTATCGTATTAATACACACGCGTATATAGAAAGCGGTCTATATGAATATGTAGGCAGTAGGCCATCCGATTTTCTAATTAATCCAATGTTGTATGTTCATTTAAGCGAATTAAAAACAAACACTAATTTGTATAATGGCCAGCCATCTACAGTTCTAAGAGCACTCCCGTCAACTAAGGTGGGGTTTTGCGATTATCAGTCATATACATTTGGTGAAAACAGTCAATTTAAAGAATTAGTTGAAGGGCCTATAAATTCAGTGTGTGTAAAAATAACTAACCAAGATGGAAGGCCGGTTGTTTGTTCTGATTTGTTGGTGGTGCTTGAGATAGAAGATTAATCAGAGAGAAAGATTAAATGTGCGGTTCTCGGTTAGCCATCTTATTTCGCCCGCAAACCCCCCTTTTCACGCGATTAGATTTGTTTAACCAAAAAATAGCTAAAGGGGGGTTTGCGGGCGATTAGATTTGTTTAATTTTGTAGGGTTTTAGCTATTTTTTTGGCTGAGGAAATTTGATTATGTGAAAAGGGGGTTTGCGGGCGAAATAAGATGGCTGGCCAAGAAGGCACATTTAATCTTTCTCTAACGTCTAAACAAATCTTAAATAAATGTTAGCGAACCGCCCAAAAAACGTGGACAAACGAATCACAAGACAAAACATGACACGCTTCGACCTCTAAGGTCTTCTTCAGGCAAGATACAAAACAATTTTTACAACGAAAATGAACGAAGATAAGTAATTGAAGATAAGCGATTGCTCGTTCATTTTCGTTGTAATCCATAGTTCATTTTCGTTCAACCATATTTAAGATACCACCACTCTATTTCTTCGCGTCTCTCTTAACGTCATCAGTGTGTGTGTGTGTGTGTGTGTGTGTGTGTGTGTGTGTGTGTGTGTGTGTGTGTGTGTGTACTTACGAGGCTTACAGGTTCCAGATTCACAGACAGCCGTGGGCACACAGTCATCGTCACTATCACATCTTATACCGTTGCCAACAGAGGTTCCTGAAACAGACACATGGCGAAAAGGCTTCACACTTTTTGTCACTTTCATGGTGACATTGTACGCCATATCAGCCGTGCGAATTGTCTGTCTGACTCATTATTATATTTCCATATTGTGGTCACATTGATCAATGTAAAAACAAACAAACAAAAACAAACAAGCACACAAACAAACAAACAGGCAAACAGACAAGCGAAGAAAGAACCAAACAAGAAAAAGTTGTAGAATATCATCAGCCCAAGCCTTGCGATCGCTGTGTTCACTAGTTCTGTGTCTCATGTAGTTACTTAATGCTCGGACACTTTACACTGTCTCCTCTCTCTCTCTCTCTCTCTCTCTCTCTCTCTCTCTCTCTCTCTCTCTCTCTCTCCCTCTCTCTGTCTGTCTGTCTGTCTGTCTGTCTGTCTCTCTCTCTCTCACGCACACACACACACACACACACACACACACACACACACACACACACACACACACACACACAACACACACACTCACTCACTCACTCACTCACACACACACACACAAGCCATGACCCTGTCTAATTGTTGTTTGGGTCAAATTTTAATCTGCTTAGTAGTTCAGGCATCATCAGTGACCAATGGAGATTTGGGATAGGCATGACTAGCTGGTGCCAAACTTTGAATTTCCCAGGAAGAAAGGGGACACAAGGGTCCATTACCTGCAGGCTTTCGTACGCCATTTGCTCGTTTTCGTTCACCGGTTTCCTTTCTTCCGGGGAGTTTTTATTTAACCTTCCAAGGAACAAAGGCACTAAACTGGTTTTTCTGTCACTGATAATAAAGGTATGGCTGGCTCCGCTGAATGTTCCTATCTTGACGACTTTTCCTCTTTGCAATAAAATGATCTGTGATTTCTTTGGTTTGAAACATCCTGAATAATGCCAACAAACATGTCTTGCTGGTTCAGTACTTTATATGTTTTATTCTTTCCTGGTGGAAAGGACTTTGGGGTCATCCATGAAACCTTTCGAAGGGGGCATTTTGGTATCCATTCCAAAGGTCTGGGGGATACTGCACTGCTCGTTGCTGCCTTCATGATGATCGTTAATGCCAGCATAAATGGTTGTGAAGAAATCGCACGGCTATTTGTTATGCCAGCTTCCGGACTGATCTAGTTTGTTGTGTATTTCTTTTATGGAAAATCTCATGAAAACGCCACGAAAGTAATCCTTTGGCATTTCTCAGATGTCAAATCTTAAGAGCCGGCTGAATCATTTCGTGTGGAACTGATCCATCCACTCTCTATCCATGTCATTAAGCTCCAGCTCAACTCTTTGGATTGGTTCTCAAATCATCATGGCATGCTTTACCCACCTTCTCTGGACTAACACATCAAAGTACTAGTTTTCTCCCACCGTGGCTAGCTCTAAGCAAACTGTACTTACCCAAAACCAGCGGCGTAAAGCACAGCAAGCTCTGCAATCAGTCAATAAATCAATCCATTTATCATTACGTCGCACAGTCTTATTCTCATTACATCAACAATTATCGAAACGAAATCAATAAGAAAAACCGCAAAATTTAATATGAGTTTACAAGTAAAGACAACAAAACAGAACGTGAAGCTTTGATAGGAAAAGCCTAAGAATGTTTGTGAACAACACATCACTGTCCTAAGAATTTCTCCTTTCCATCTGTTAACCGATAAAAATACCCAACCCAAAACAGGTACCTTAACGTTTATGTGAGATACAATATATTTTAAGACGCACATTAAAAGGAAAACAAGTCGAATCTTTGAGAAATGTATTGCTGATGGCTTATGAGAGACAGCACTGAAGTTTTAAAAAAAGATAATTTTTGTCAACAAGACTTATGCTTTTCTGCTTAAATACAGAATTGTAGGTTGTTGTTGAGTGGGAAGACTTTGAATCTGATTTGTGTGACAGCAACGAGGAAACGGTAGGTATTCAAGTCCAAAAGAAGTTCAAGAAAGCAGCCTTGAAATCTCCACAGCATCCCTATCTCGCAGGTCTTTGGTAATGCTAGTGCATCTGTTACGGATGGTATGGGTGGTGTCTGCAGGTGTCTGACTGTCTGACTCTCACTCAGAAATTACGGATGCATGCACGACTTTTCCAACGCACATACACACACCCACTCACCCGAACATTGACAGCCAGGCAACAAAACAGCACCATCTTTTGCTTTATGCTGCCCGAGCCATCAGACAAACATATAATATAAATGCAATAACATCAATAGGTCGGCACGCCAACCATGTGGCGTACACACAAAATATGTCTATATATAACGGCTATCAACTAGCGCTGCTGGGTCCAACGACGACGAAGACGACGACGACGAAAACGATGAAGACGACGAGACGATGGAGAGGACGAAGACGACGAAGATGACGAAGATTACGACTACAGCGTCAAGTCAAGTCCGACACAGGACTTAAATCACTTCAGAGCTGTGGCTCAAAAATCTCCACCACACTCACGTCGACTTTGCCGGCAGCAAGGTGACAGTCTCACACAGGAGCTGTGGCTCACACACAAACACAACGCAGCGACGGCCTAGCCAACAGGTCGCTGGTTCAAACTCAGGAGCGGCGCTCTGGCTTGGCAGCAGCGGCGTCTCCAGCCCAACTGGCTCAGCGGGTAGTCAGTCCCGGGCACAGTGGCAGGTAGGGTGGTTGTCTGCACTCAGGCCAGCCTCTCAACGCCGACACAGGGCGGAGAACAAGGGGGGTAGACACAGCTACGGCCCTGACCCTCAGTAAATGGCAGCCAGTCCCCCTCAGTCCAGGGAACACTTCTACATGGGGGAAACTGATTAACTACCTTGATTATCATGGCTACTATTCATTACAATCACGACTACATTCATATTCATTAGGCACATCCTATTTCACTAGAATTTGAGACAAACATCAGCGTATTCTTTCTTCAACATTACAACATTCCCTTTTCTGGAATCATAACACTACAACATTCCCTTTTCTGGAATCATAACACTACAACATTCCCTTTCCGGAACTACAACATTCTCTTTCCAGAATCATAACACTACAACATTCTCTTTGTCCGGAATCACAACACTACACAGGAAAGGATTTCCATATAAACCTTTCAGAATCTAGTTTTCCAAATAGGGGAAAGGATTTCCACCTAGACCCTCTTCAATAAACCATGAATACAGTTCATTACACACAATTAATGATTACTTTTCATCAAACTATAAATGTCACT
>CM065724.1:46673464-46675964 GCA_033310375.1 Conus canariensis
TGCTTGCTTCACTATAAATGATCAAATTATGATGCTTCACTCTGCTATATTTGTCAAGATACGCATCTATTTATGGTCCCTTTTACTTCTGTTTATAGTAGTATATTTGCTCATATCTTGACTATTGCTTTACACCAATCACATTAAAAAGGTCACTTCCTGATGGAAGTAGTTAATAAGATTACAAGGCTTGCGTGTAATATAATGTTATGTGTCTTTTATCATTTTAATAACATATCAAATAAACACCATCAAGCAACAATTAAAAAAAAAGTTGTATAATTCAATTACATTGAAAGTATATCTGAAAATAAAACTTATAGACTTATGGCCAGTACGACTTAATGACATCTTTACACAGATGCTGACAGGAAAGGTCTAATCTATATGTATCATTTTGCCATGTCAGATGGCACCAATGTTCGTACTTGCTGAGAAAATGCCAGTGTTGAAATTTACCGTGGATTCACACATGCACACAGGCAAATGCGGACAAACGTACACACGCACGTACAAGAAACCTGGATAATTACAAAGGTTCACTTTCTTATACATGTGAGTAAAACATATCACGCTACCTGAAGCTCTAGCAATGAAACCAAATACATGAGAGGGCAGCAAATCATAGTATTGGAGAACGTACAACATACGTAATATGGAAACAGGAATCAATAGATAGAACAGATAACTGGAACTTCGCAACAAACCTATCAGCCGCCAAGGACATTGACAAACAAAGTACAGGACAAGACACAATGCATTTCGACCTCTTGGGTCTTCTTCAGGCAAAAACAAATGACATTTAGGACAGTGAAAACGAAGAACGAGAAACCACTTATCTTCTCATATTCGGCACACGACCAAAATGGCCGCCGGACGGAAACGAGGCTCACTGTGCCAAATAAAAGCAGAATAGATAAAGCTAACTCATACAACTCAAAGAAGTGTGCCAGTCTAGCCAGCAGCTTGAGGGCTTCACTTATCGTTCAAACGTCCCCGCAATAGAGGTTAGAGGAAGTGGGGAAGGGGTGGGGAATAAGCGCATCTTCCTTTGATTCCATGAATTGGTTAAAAATAAAAAAGAGTCATGGCTGAAGTAGCTGAGAAAAGTTGCAGCTGGATCAGGTCGAGAAGAAACAAAAGTAAACTTCATTACTCTCAAATTTCCCAGTTGAGAACAGTTATCAAAGGGCTAAGTGGCTTATACATCCATCACAAGGCGACTTAGCTATATAGCAGGCAGAGTCTGCTGGACGGGGCAGATGACTGGGAGTGCACTGCAGACCTCCCAGAATGGAAGAGTCACCCAGAGATCATCAGCAAGAGTGGCATGAGACCAGACACAGTAGTCCACTCTCAGTCAACCAAGCAGCTGATCATGATCGAGCTCACGGTGCCATATGAGAACAGAATGGAGGCAGCTCAAATCTACAAGACTGAAAAGTATGCTGATCTGGCAAACAGCCTGAGGAGAGAAGGCTATCAGGTCAAAGTCCTCACTGCAGAAATTGGAGCTGGGGGGGGGGGGGGGGGTGTAGGAACGTCTGCATACAGAGGTGTTAAAGCTGAATCTGGTCAAGGAGGAACAAAAGTGAACTTTAATAGGGCTTAACTGTCCTACAAATATCAGGTGTCCCAGTGGCTCAGTGGTTAGAGTGCGAGTCATTAAGTGGAAAATGAGCATGTCCAGAAGGTCATGGGTTCGAATCCCAGCCATGGCTCGTCCCAAGATGGGAAAAAAAAGGGGCAGCAGAGGGACATCCGGAGTCACGAACCGGGTGTGGCCCAACCCCTCTAGAGTGTCAGGAGATAAGGGCCGAAACACTTGCTTGAAGGGGGCTTCTCTTCTGAGGACTCTCTGCTGCCACGCTCTCCACGAGTTTCTTTCTACTACAGGCGCTGAACTGTATTGGGTGGTACAGGTTCCAATGCAGGTAGTGGAACAAAGGTGACAGCATCACGGCATTGAGCCAACTTGTATGCTGGCTGTTTCCTCTCCCAAGACCTTTCGCTGTCGAGTTCTCCCAAAAGTTTCTTCCTAATAGGTATCTATTGTTTAGAGCAACGATGTACAGTCTGTTATCAATGTAGATCTTACATGTTGTGGTATCATTATTTGATGCGTCTAAAGTTGCTTAATGTGAAAAGACATTTTGTTAGGAAAACACTCTGGCGCGCCTGCGCCCCCCCCCCCCCCCCCCCCACGCACGCAATGCACGCACGCACACACACATACAGAGAGAGAGAGAGAGAGAGAGAGAGAGAGAGAGAGAGAGAGAGAGAGAGAGAGAGAGAGAGAGAGAGCATTGTCTTGCTACATCTTTACAATAAGTCGTACTCTGACATCAGCTCTCACGGTACCTCGCGGTTTCTGTTCAAAAGTGTCTGGCGAATATTTCTGGAGGACTAATGTTGCTGCTGTTGCTGTTTTTACCCATCAGTTTTTTTCCATATCTTGGCGGGGAAAAGAACCACGAGAACAACAACAACAGACTAAGGC
>CM065724.1:46680964-46683464 GCA_033310375.1 Conus canariensis
CGAACGGTAGGCTACTGCGTCGTCCGTTCTGAATTGGAACTACACGTGGAGTCGGATTTCTACTTGCATGAAAACTCTTCCACCCTCAGCAACCAGGACGTGGCTGTCCGAATCCCTTCAGGTGTAGATCGAAAGGGGTGGGGCACCTGTCTTCGCTCTTCTCTGGTTCGTGTTCCATCGTGTCTGTTGAAGTCATTCACGACGTTTTTTTTCTGGTTTGCTGTAAGGTCTGCCTCCTGTTGACGGGACTGGCTTGTCTGTTTGTGCTACGTTTGTGACATTTGAAGCACTGCACACGGCGGTTCGCACGTGATCAAAAAGCACGTGCAGACAGTAGACCGACCTCACCGACCAGCAGACACAGCGACAAGTTGCCACTTTTGCTAACTTAAAACGAAAACCCAGCCACTCAATGGCGCGCAGTGACTGGATTACCCGGAAGCGGATGGTGACTGTTGCTAGTGCGCGAATCTGGGACAAAGACGAACAGTGCAAAAGCGAGCCGTTCTCATCATCCTGTCCACGTTTGATCTCTGGTTCAGAGCTGGTCAAGGCAGAGCTGCAAAAGGTGGGGGACTGGCCTTCCCTAAGTCCGTGCCCTGGCGACGGAAAGCTTCCAACAGTTCACCGCCCCTGTGGCCTGTAGGCTACTGAACTTTTAACCCTTCACACGGCTTGACTGCTGTGTGGACAGACACTCGGGGCATCGTGGGCAGAAGATGACGATGATGATGATGATGATGATGATGATGATGATTGATGAAGATAATGATGATGATCACACAGTACAAGAAATCGTACAGCTTTTGAATCTAGATACCATTGTTCTAAATATCAATAACGTTGCATCACAAACCTCTAATCGCTGTTCTTTTATAAATCAACAATACTCGTGCAGTTTGTCACAGAAAACATCCACATCCAAAGCCCCCCCCCCCCAACCCCCACCCCACCCTCTCTCACCACCTTCGCTTTCCCTCCATCTCCACCGAGCACTTGCAGTCTCTGTCGTGCGTCACGCCCTCAAGTCACGTGCCGAGTTCCGCACGTGACGGGCTGGTATGTGCGTCAGCTCGTTTGATAGCTGTATACAGCGGTGCTATATATAAACACAGTACTAAGAGAGTTTCCAGAATGAACACTCGAGCAGGCAGTGCCAGTGGCGGAGGCTGGGTATTAAGAGAGGCCTGATCAGCTGCCGCCAATGAGGGCAGCCTGGTTCTTCTCTGTCAGGAGGGTAGATGAGGTGGCTTGTCACTCATCCGGTTCTCTCCGTCGTCGTCTGTCTGTCTGTCTGTTTCGCTGTGTGTGGTGTGTTGTGTGTGTGTGTGTGTGTGTGTGTGTGTGTGTGTGTGTGTGTGTGTGTCTGTTTTCTCATTCTGTTGTCTGTTTCGGACTGTGTTTCTCTCTCTCTCTCTCTCTCTCTCTCTCTCTCTCTCTCTCTCTCTCTCTCTCTCTCCCATTTTACTTTTTTTTTCTTCGTATTGTAGTTCTAGTCACTTTTTACATGCTTCTCTTGTTGCCTTATCTTGTCTTGTCTTCTCTCTCTCTCTCTCTCTCTCTCTCTCTCTCTCTCTCTCTCTCTCTCTCTCTCTCTCTCTCTCTCTCTCTCTCTCTCGACCATAACCTTCTTCTTAGAAAATTAAAATTGTATGGCTTATACACAAGAATTCTTACACTTTTTCACTCATATCTAACAAATAGGCAACAATGTGTGAAAATTAATACAACTTTCTCTTCATTTCAAACACTTTCCTATGGCGTCCCACAAGGCTCTATCCTAGGTCCCTTACTGTTCACAATTTACATCAATGATCTACCTCTCCAGATCACATCCACCTGTGAACTCTTTGCTGATGATACAACAATCCACACAAATCATTCTGATGTTACTGTTCTTGCACAAACTTTACAAGAAAGTGCGAATGATCTTGTGAAATGGACTGAACTAAATCACATGTCGCTTCACCCTCAAGAAACTAAATTCATGCTTATCACAACCAGACAAAAAAGACAAAATCTCACTATTAAGTGTCCTCCCGTGCGTCTTAAAAATGAACCCGTTGAACAGGTTACATACCTCAAAGTGCTAGGAATAACAATTGATAACAATATTAGTTGGCAAGCTCACATAACCTTACTGTGCAAAAAAAAGTCTCTCAGAAAGTCTGTCAACTCTCCAAAATCAAACGCTGCCTTGACCTGCATTCATGCAAGCTCTTTTTTCAGTCTCATATTCAATCATACATAGACTATGGGTCTACTCTATGGGACTCTGCTAGCGCTAGCGCTAATACTCTCAAACCATTGCTAAGCCTACACAAGCGAGCGCTCAAATTAGTCCTAAAAAGCAGTAGTCTCCTAGACTCAGACTATAAAAAGGTTCAAGTTCTCCCCTTAAGTCTGAGATTAGAATACAACAAAGAGATCATAATGCACAGAATTATGTCTGGGAAGGCACCCTCGACATTAGTTCACAGATTCTCAATTAATTCCTCAA
>CM065724.1:46690964-46696299 GCA_033310375.1 Conus canariensis
TCTGATCACTTCTGCTCTTTAGAAACAATTCACTCTACAAGTAAAGACATGTGAACATTATGATGGCTGTCGGCAAAATACTACCAAAAAGAGACAACATGAAGCAAAGCAAATCTTTTCCCAAGGGAAAAAAATCGAGATAACGACAATGATATTCATACAGTTTACAGGATTCAACCGACACAGAATCTAAAAACTGACGTTTCAAGCGCATCAGATACCGATATTTCGAAACCTGATTGTTTCTCCTCATTGCAGTCATTGCAACACCAAGCTGCTCTGTAAGTTGCTGGAATGGTGCTCGGTACTTATTCTTGGAATTTATTAGTTTATTGTAATTTAGTCCCTTGCGGATTCATTCCAAGAACTGGCCTCAGCACTTGTGTCTTAAGAGGTTATCTTTTTATATTTTCTACTTTTCACAAGAAAATGTAGCTTGTTTTGTTCCTTCATGATTTCCTTTTGCTTCTTAGGTGGCACCTTTGGTTGTTTTTTTTGAAAACTCAAACATACTATGGTATACCACACCAGCCTTTTCTGGGATAGCATTCTTCTTAAAACCGAAAAGGCAGAGGAGTCAAATTACCACTTTCCGAGGTCACTGAGGAGAAACAATCAGGTTTCGAAATACCGGTATTGACCAGGAGTTATATGTTAGTGAGTTTTCTCGCTATTGGAGATTGTCTCCCCCTTGGAGACTATAAGCTTGCTTAAGGCTCATTTTGAGAAGCATTTATTTTATTTTTCCCCATTCACCCACTCAAGCACATACTGTTAGTTCGGCAGAATTATCTACCACTGTAGATATGAATGCTTATCTCCCCTTATTTCTTCAATCTAAGACATAAGAGCAAGCTTTGTTTATAATTGAATATATATATATATATATATATATATATTATATATATAAAATATAGTTTTGATTCAGGAGTTTGATGGAATTGGGAACGGAACTGTTTTTAGTTCTATTTGTTTTGGAATCTTCGGCCAGATGGTAGAATATTGTAGTGTTTTGAAAGAACATGAGAACTGTCGGCAGCAATGTTTACAGCTTTTTGTCTGACACGACATTCATACAATTCATCTAACTGTTCTTGTTTTTTGCCAATAATCTTTCCACATGTATTCACCACTCTGTTTAAAATGTTTTTGTTTTGCACGCTAAGATTTCCAAACCAGCATAAAAAGCCAAAGGACAGCACTGATTCTACAAAACAACAATGAAACATATTTAAGATGTCCTTTTTAACAGCAAGAGACCGAAGTTTCTGAAGACAGTGTATTCTAGATTGACATTTTTTTGTAGATAAATTGAGCATTTGCATTAAAATTCAGCTTATCATCTAAAATAGTACCCAGACACTTATATTCACTTACACGTTCCACTTTGGTGTTTTTGATATACAAGTGAAGGACAGGAGCTGGGTTTCTTCGAAAATCAATTACAATCTCCTTTGTCTTACTAGCATTCAAATCTAGACATTTCTCTTTGCACCATGTACAAAAACATTCCACCTCTTGAAAATAAATGGTATCTGAAATTGACAGGTGTTCTAAAGCAGAATCATCTGAGTACTTTATGACAGGTGTGACAGAAGAACCAGTACAATCATTGGTAATAAGAGTAACGAGTACAGGGGAGAGAACGGTGCCTTGAGGTGCCCCGGTAAATGTAAATAATGAACAAACAAACAAACGAACGAACCAGCCAAACAAACAAAAGAGCCAAGAGATTCGGTTGAAAAAATATAACCGCCTTGAGGCAAACAGTTTGATGATGAAAGGAATGACAGCTTTGTTCCTGGTTCTTCTTCATTACATTGTTGTCCGTGGAAGACGTTGTTTAACTGAGACCTTATCCCCAAGATCTTGCAGTGACAATGAGAGGAATTATGATGTCGATGAGTCAAGCGTGGGCTTCTGTGGGAAAGAACATGACAGGGTTGGAACTCTGCCACTTTCATTCATAGCGCTTTCTCTTTCCCTGTCTATCAGGCCCGGAAGATACAGGCACCTGCAGTGTTGTTAGTAGAATGCAATGCAAGATAAGGTAAAAGTGATTATGAGGTAGGTACCTCGTAAAGAAAGTGTATCTTCAAATTAAAAAGTTGAAGCACATGTGCGATTGAAAACACACACACACACACACACACACACACACAACACACACACACACACACACACACACATCTCTCTCTCTCTCTCTCTCTCTCTCTCTCTCTCTCTCTCCCCCTCCTCTCTTCTCTTTGCATCTCCCTCTTTCTCCCTCTCCACCGCTCACACACATACACAAACACACACACACGCGAATATGCCATTTATTTTACGTGATCTCTGGCTATATGTCTGTCTATCTTTCTGTCTGTATATGTCTGTCTTTCTATCTGTCTCTGTCTTCTCTGTCTCTATCTCTCTCTGTCTCTCTGTATCTCTCTGCCTGTCTCTCTATCTATCTTTCACATTCACAAAAGACAGACAGACAGACAGACACAACACACACACACACACACACACACACACACACACACCACACACACACACACACACACACACCACACTCATTCGTGCATCTGAGTATGTTTAAAAAAAGCTTATGAAAAAAAACAACAGAAAAAAAAGAAGACGAAAGACAGAAAATAGAGAAAAAAACCTGAAAGATCGAAAAAGGAAACAAAAAGTCCATTCGTTCCTTCACCACAAGACGAATGGACGAAAGCTGACCCTTTTCATCGTCAGTGTTCACCTCCATCCTCCTCCCTCCCTCTCCACATCCACCAATTCTTTCGTGCTCTAACAAAAAAAAAAAGAAGAAGAAAAGAAACAAAGAAAAACCCACCTCAACCTCATTAGCCTTCCGGGGGCCAGCATACCCTTTCCCTTTCTGTCCTTACATTCCAAGATCCCTCCCTTCCCTTCCCACCCCCTGATTTTCCATTGTCCCCTCCCCACGCTCTCTCTTCCCTTTGCCAACCAACCCCCGCCCCCCGCCCCTTCCCTCCTCCATCTAACCTCTCCTTCGTCTTCCCCTGTCTCCTCTTTCGAAATTATCTTCCCTTCCTCCTCCACCTACCCCCCCTTCCCTCCCTGCTTTAGCTCGTTTCCTAACACACGCTGTTCTCGCATGCCGGTCAACGTGATGTCAAGGACACTAGACTGAAGGATATGTTTGTCCATGGAGGCTGTACAGAGAATAGTTTGTCTGCTAAGTGAAGTGATATGCTTGTTGTTCAGCACACCAATAGTATCCAATCACCTCTGGAAGTATTTATTACTTACCTCCTCTTTTTTTTCTTTTCTATTTCCGCCCCTTTATTTTACTACTATCTCCCCGTTCTTCACCCCCTCACCTCTCCTCTTCTCCTCCTCGCTTGAAATGTATCTGTTTGTTTCTCCCTTATTGTATCTTTCCGACCTTTGACCTGCTTGGAATATCCTTGACCTACTTTCCATTGCTTAGGGTTCTCTTTTTCGTACCTTTTTCTTGAATCTTCCTCATTAATGTCTTTGTTTTTCCGTGTCTTTTCGTACGGTTTCATAAACCTACTTCTTCTCTGCTTTTCCCAACATTTTTGTTTCTGTTTTCTTCTCCCCTCGTGACATGCTGTACTGTTTCTGCTGTTCTCGTCCGTTTTTCCATTTGTAAGTGTAGCTTAAACAACACGTAGCTGCATTGGGAGCCCAGTGGAAGAGCATACGATATGCACGCAGTAATTGATGGTGATGATAGCAACAAACAACAGCAACAGCAATAACGGGTTTCTGTGGTCCTACCAGCGCGGTCACCTGCTCTCGGACAACGCCGTTGGTTTTGTGCTCTGTCCAGGAGATGTGGAGCAGTCGTCTGTATTCCTTCATTTCAAAGGCATGGATCCTTTTCTCCAGCTCTGCGTCAAGGTCCAGCTATCACACCCGTACAGGAAGACTGGGAGGACGAGGGGTTTGTATAAACTTGAGTTTCGTTGGAAGCTGATCTCGTTGCTTCTCCACAGATTTGTGAGCTTTGCTTGGCTGATGTGGCAAGAGCTAATCTGGACTTCTGTTGAACAGCGCCATCTTTTGTCAGTGTGTAGCCGAGGTGTTTGAACGCTTCCACCTGCCTCCAGCTTTTGTCGTTCATTGTGATGTTTGCGGTCTGGTTTTCATTGCTGCTGTTCACCATCACATTACTCTTTTCTGCGCTGATTTCCATCCCATATGCGATGGCTCGGTCTTCTAGCCTGCTGGTTAGGTCTTGGAGTTCGTCGTTACTTCTGCCGAATACGTCTGTGTCATCAGCGAAGCGCAGATTACATATAGGCCTGCCATCCAACTAAGACAGTAGCGTTGAAGCTTTCGATGTCCTCGCGCATGATATTCTCCAAGTACAGGTTGAACAGGGTCGGGGAGAGCAAACAGCCCTGACGGACGCCAACAGTTGCACGGAAGAAGTCCCTGTTTGGCTGTTCATGAGCACGGCACTGGTTGCCGAGCTGTACAGTGCCTGTATGATCTGGACCAACCCTTTCTCCACATTGAAATTTCTGAGGCCACAACCCGTCGTGTCAAACTTGATCGAAAGCCTTTTTTAAATCTACGAAGTTGTGGAGGAGGTCTCTCTGGTGTTGGAGGTGTTTCTCAATCATCAGGCGGCAGATGATTTCCTCAACTGTGCTCCTTTCTGGTCGAAAGCCCGCCGTTTCTTCTGCGAGCAGTTCCTCCGCCTGTTTCTTGAGCGATTCAGAATGATTATCAGCAAACTCTGCTGGGATGAGAAATTCACACTGATTGTTCTGTGGTTTCTGACACAGTTGGTGTTGCCGTTCTTTGGGATGGTGACAGTCAGAGACTGCGTCCATTTTCGTGGCCACACCTGGGATAGTCAGCATTGTGATTATCTCCTCGCCTCCATGCTGTAGCACCTCTGCAGGAATGTTGTCAAAAACATCCAAAACATTGTCTGATCCAAACATTCGGTGAAGCGCACCCCCCCCCCCCCCTTACACCCCAAACCTCTAACACAACACATCACACCACACAACCACAACACACACCACACTCACACACACAAACACACAACACACCAACACACACACACACACCAACACACACCACTTTAGCTTGGAAAATGGGAAAACTACAGCTATCCCAGGGTTTTTAATTTTTCAAATGAATGATGCGAGGGCGTGTTTTGGTCTTTTTCCGCTTCATTGTGGTCTTGTCCATTCTTGGACTGCGATGGCCGTCCTGGGTTCGTTCTAGTCCGTGCTTCGTTGATGTTTTAAATCGTCACGGGGGGGGATTTGCGTCAGTTTGATTGTGCACCAGGTCCCTTGTGTGTATGCCAGGTTGTCCTCAT
>CM065724.1:46701399-46731399 GCA_033310375.1 Conus canariensis
CTCTAATTGTCTGTCTATGGGGGTGGTTTCCAGAAACAGATATCTTTGAACAATGAAGGTGAAGAACAGCCAAACAAATCAACAATATACCCAAACAAGCAAATAAACGATATATATTTGACGAAGTGTGCCTGTTATTGAAAAATTACACAAGTCGAGCTCAATGGGCGTATGAAAATAGAAAGTGTATCCCCCCCCCCCCCCTCCCATTTTGTTAACTTTTGTCAATGGAAGTATATCAAAAGACTCGTTGAATACTCTTATGTCAGCCCTTACTTCAAAATGACAAAATGGAAAAAAATCAAGGATACCAAATGGTAATTATATTGTTTTGGCGTTAAATACAATGGGACAATGGACAGTCTTTGAAGACAATTTTTAGGTAAACCAGAAGAGAATTGGAATTGAAGAAATGGCTATTACAAACGTATTTATGCAGGTGTGTAGATGTGTAGTGTCAAATCGAAAGTATTGATCATTGTGCCTGTATGTTAGAATGTCAGAGCAGAACAAGAAGTATTGATCATGATTTCTCGGATGGAACCAGAAAACATGTGCAGAAAACCAAATGCAAAGATTCTCTAACGCACTTTGAGGACAACCAAGATAATCCCATAGAAATATCTAAGTTTTTATATTATCGCTAATGAATGAATAACTTACTCATCTGAGTTTTCATGTTATATTCCATGAATCAATAACAAACTTGAGTAATACCCTTGGTCTTTTTTGATACGGACGCGACTGTTTATATTAGCTTTCGATGTGAAGAGAGTGCCAAAAGCTTACGAACATTTAACTCCCAAAGATCATGGTATTTTGTGCTTTTAATGCCTCTATCAGAGAAGACAATGACCAACACGCTTCAAAGTAAAACAAAGAAAATAATCAACAATAAAATTCAGTTTATGATATTTGTTCAGTTTGTTTTTAGATACTTATATTGTTTTCGCAAACTGAATAAGGAAACATGTTAATGCATAATTTTAATGCATAATTGAAAGGGAAAAGGACAAAAAAGCAAACGAGTGAAAAAAAAAAAACAAAAAAAAACAAAAAAAAAACAAACGAAAAAAAAGCAAGATCTGGAAAAGGAAATCTAAACGCGGAAACGAAAGTATCCTTGATGACATGATAGCCTTGAAAGGAAAAAGAAACAACACAAAAACGACCCATGATAAACTAGGAAAATACAGTGGACGGAATAACTGAAAAATCTTAACCAAGAGCATCTTAGGTAGAAATCAAATGTCTGATCACTTCTGCTCTTTAGAAACAATTCACTCTACAAGTAAAGACATGTGAACATTATGATGGCTGTCGGCAAAAATACTACCAAAAAGAGACAACATGAAGCAAAGCAAATCTTTTCCCAAGGGAAAAAATCGAGATAACGACAATGATATTCATACAGTTTACAGGATTCAACCGACACAGAATCTAAAAACTGACGTTTCAGGCGCATCAGATACCGATATTTCGAAACCTGATTGTTTCTCCTCATTGCAGTCATTGCAACACCAAGCTGCTCTGTAAGTTGCTGGAATGGTGCTCGGTACTTATCCTTGGAATTTATTAGTTTATTGTAATTTAGTCCCTTGCGGATTCATTCCAAGAACTGGCCCTCAGCACTTGTGTCTTAAGAGGTTATCTTTTTATATTTTCTACTTTTCACAAGAAAATGTAGCTTGTTTTGTTCCTTCATGATTTCCTTTTGCTTCTTAGGTGGCACCTTTGGTTGTTTTTTTGAAAACTCAAACATACTATGGTATTACACACCAGCCTTTTCTGGGATAGCATTCTTCTTAAAACCGAAAAGGCAGAGGAGTCAAATTACCACTTTCCGAGGTCACTGAGGAGAAACAATCAGGTTTCGAAATACCGGTATCTGACCAGGAGTTATATGTTAGTGAGTTTTCTCGCTATTGGAGATTGTCTCCCCCTTGGAGACTATAAGTTTGCTTAAGGCTCATTTTGAGAAGCATTTATTTTATTTTTCCCCATTCACCCACTCAAGCACATACTGTTAGTTCGGCAGAATTATCTAACCACTGTAGATATGAATGCTTATCTCCCCTTATTTCTTCAATCTAAGACATAAGAGCAAGCTTTGTTTATAATTGAATATATATATATATATATATATAAAACAGAGAGTTTAAAAACCACAACAGACAAGATAAAAAGATTTCCAAAATTTTCGGCTTTAATGCCTTCCTCAGTGGTGAGTTGACTGGCCGGCGAGTCACACAACATTTATACATGAATAAAAAGGAAGTGAATAAAATTCACTATCTTAAAACAAGAAGCTAAAAAGAAAAAGAATTGCACGTACCAGGCGAATCTTTCAAATGGAAGGGGAGCAAAGGGACGTGATAGTATGAGGAAGAGGGGCTGAGTAAGCGTGTGTAAAAGCGTGCGCGCGTCACGCACATGTGGGAGTGTGTGCGTATATGAGAGTGTGTTAGTGTGAGTGAGTGTGAGTTTGAGTGTGTGTGTGTGTGTGTGTGTGTGTGTGAGAGCGTGTGTATTGTGTGTAGGGGGGGGGGGGGGGGAAGGAAGGGGGGGGGGTTTGGTAGGGGGAGGCAAAAGGAGTCAAGCGGCGTAGAACATGAACAGTTATTGTAGTGAGTTGAGTCCGAAAGGATGGAGAGTTTTCAATTTTCTTATCCAGAATTTTTCCCTACAAATTCTGTGCGTGTGGCTGTCTGAAAAAACTTTTTCTATCACCATGCATTTCATGTTGGCTAGGGTGTGGTTGGGCAGGTTGAAATGTTGCGTGACTAGAGTCCCGATGTTGTTCTTGATGTGAGATCTATGCAGATAGAAACGTTTTCTGAGTGAATTTTTTGTTTCACCAATGTATTGAGAATTCTGACAGAGTTCGCAGAACATGAGATAAATGATGTTATTGGTTTGACAGTCAGTATGGTGTCTTAGAGTAAATGTTTCTTTGGTCTGGTGGCTAATGAAATTGGTGGACTCCAAGGCGTGCTCTCTACAAATAATACATTTGTTGGAACATTTGAAAAAACCATTAGGGTCTTTAGGATTTAATTTGATGGGGAGGGCTGAGGGCATAAGCAAGTGTTTGAGAGAACGGCTGTTTCTTTCTCCTAGGATGGGTGGGTAAGGTATGGCCCGTTTAAGTTTGTCACTGGTGAAAACTGTCTGATATAATTCTTTAAACCATTGGCGGAGAGGGGGGTTGCTAGGGTTATGAGTGACAATAACGGGTGTTCTAGGGTTGGACAGCTTAGGTTTGTAAACAAGAGTATCATGTCTGGGTGTCTTTTTTTGCCTTTTCACGAGCAGTGCGTAACGTTTGGGGTTTGTAGCCTCTTAGTCTGAGAAATTCGAACATCTGCTCTGAGCGGGCAATGAAATCTTCTGGTTTAGAGCATATACGTCTGATTCTCAAAAACTGACTGTAGGGTAAATTCCTTTTGCAGAGAGGGGATGGCTAGACTTGTAGTGTAAATAAGCATGTGCATCAGTGGGTTTAGTGTACAGATCTGTTTGGATAAAGCCATTCTCTAAGTATAATAATACGTCAAGGAAAGGAAGTTGGTCAACAGAGGTATTGTGAGTGAATTTAATGGTGGGATGAACTGTATTGATATACGTGAGGAATGTTTGTAGGTCAGTCTGAGTCCCTGTCCAGAGTAGCAGTATGTCGTCTATATATCTTTTCCAGAAGTGCTGAACAACAGGAACGGGGCTGTTAGAAAGAAGTTCTGTTTCCAACCTCCCCATAAACAGATTGGCCACAGAGGGAGCCATGGGAGTCCCCATGGCTGTTCCTGAAATTTGGTGATATATAACGGTTTTTCAAAGATAAAGTAATTATTTTCCAATATATATATATATATATATATATATATATATATATATAATATAGTTTTGATTCAGGAGTTTGATGGAATTGGGAACGGAACTGTTTTTAGTTCTATTTGTTTTGGAATCTTCGGCCAGATGGTAGAATATTGTAGTGTTTTGAAAGAACATGAGAACTGTCGGCAGCAATGTTTACAGCTTTTTGTCTGACACGACATTCATACAATTCATCTAACTGTTCTTGTTTTTTGCCAATAATCTTTCCACATGTATTCACCACTCTGTTTAAAATGTTTTTGTTTTGCACGCTAAGATTTCCAAACCAGCATAAAAAGCCAAAGGACAGCACTGATTCTACAAAACAACAATGAAACATATTTAAGATGTCCTTTTTAACAGCAAGAGACCGAAGTTTCTGAAGACAGTATATTCTAGATTGACATTTTTTTGTAGATAAATTGAGCATTTGCATTAAAATTCAGCTTATCATCTAAAATAGTACCCAGACACTTATATTCACTTACACGTTCCACTTTGGTGTTTTTGATATACAAGTGAAGGACAGGAGCTGGGTTTCTTCGAAAATCAATTACAATCTCCTTTGTCTTACTAGCATTCAAATCTAGACATTTCTCTTTGCACCATGTACAAAAACATTCCACCTCTTGAAAATAAATGGTATCTGAAATTGACAGGTGTTCTAAAGCAGAATCATCTGAGTACTTTATGACAGGTGTGACAGAAGAACCAGTACAATCATTGGTAATAAGAGTAACGAGTACAGGGGAGAGAACGGTGCCTTGAGGTGCCCCGGTAAATGTAAATAATGAACAAACAAACAAACGAACGAACCAGCCAAACAAACAAAAGAGCCAAGAGATTCGGTTGAAAAAATATAACCGCCTTGAGGCAAACAGTTTGATGATGAAAGGAATGACAGCTTTGTTCCTGGTTCTTCTTCATTACATTGTTGTCCTTGGAAGACGTTGTTTAACTGAGACCTTATCCCCAAGATCTTGCAGTGACAATGAGAGGAATTATGATGTCGATGAGTCAAGCGTGGGCTTCTGTGGGAAAGAACATGACAGGGTTGGAACTCTGCCACTTTCATTCATAGCGCTTTCTCTTTCCCTGTCTATCAGGCCCGGAAGATACAGGCACCTGCAGTGTTGTTAGTAGAATGCAATGCAAGATAAGGTAAAAGTGATTATGAGGTAGGTACCTCGTAAAGAAAGTGTATCTTCAAATTAAAAAGTTGAAGCACATGTGCGATTGAAAACACACACACACACACACACACACACACACACACACACACACACAACACACACACACACACCTCTCTCTCTCTCTCTCTCTCTCTCTCTCTCTCTCTCTCCCCTCCCTCTCTCTCTCTTTGATCTCCCTCTTTCTCCCTCTCCACCGCTCACACACATACACAAACACACACACACGCGAATATGCCATTTATTTTACGTGATCTCTGGCTATATGTCTGTCTATCTTTCTGTCTGTATATGTCTGTCTTTCTATCTGTCTCTGTCTTCTCTGTCTCTATCTCTCTCTGTCTCTCTGTATCTCTCTGCCTGTCTCTCTATCTATCTTTCACATTCACAAACAGACAGAAAGAAGACAGACAGACAGACAGACAGACAACAGACAGCACACACACAACACACACACACACACACACACACACACACACACACACACACACACACACACACACTCATTCGTGCATCTGAGTATGTTTAAAAAAAGCTTATGAAAAAACAACAGAAAAAAAAAGAAGACGAAAGACAGAAAATAGAGAAAAAAAACCCTGAAAGATCGAAAAAGGAAACAAAAGTCCATTCGTTCCTTCACCAAAAGACGAATGGACGAAAGTAACCCTTTTCATCGTCAGTGTTCACCTCCATCCTCCTCCCTCCCTCTCCACATCCACCAATTCTTTCGTGCTCTAACAAAAAAAAAAAAGAAGAAGAAAAGAAACAAAGAAAAACCCACCCTCAACCTCATTAGCCTTCCGGGGGCCAGCATACCCTTTCCCTTTCTGTCCTTACATTCCAAGATCCCTCCCTTCCCTTCCCACCCCCCTGATTTTCCATTGTCCCCTCCCCACGCTCTCTCTTCCCTTTGCCAACCAACCCCGCCCCCGCCCCCCCCCCTTCCCTCCTCCATCTAACCTCTCCTTCGTCTTCCCCTGTTCTCCTCTTTCGAAATTATCTTCCCTTCCTCCCTCCACCCTACCCCCCCCTTCCCTCCCTGCTTTAGCTCGTTTCCTAACCACACGCTGTTCTCGCATGCCGGTCAACGTGAATGTCAAGGACACTAGACTGAAGGATATGTTTGTCCTATGGAGGCTGTACAGAGAATAGTTTGTCTGCTAAGTGAAGTGATTGCTTGTTGTTCAGCACACCAATAGTATCCAATCACCTCTGGAAGTATTTATTACTTACCTCCTCTTTTTTTTCTTTTCTATTTCCGCCCCTTTATTTTACTACTATCTCCCCGTTCTTCACCCCCTCACCTCTCCTCTCTCTCCTCCTCGCTTGAAATGTATCTGCTTGTTTCTCCCTTATTGTATCTTTCCGACCTTTGACCTGCTTGGAATATCCTTGACCTACTTTCCATTGTTAGGGTTCTCTTTTTCGTACCTTTTCTCTGAATCTTCCTCATTAATGTCCTTTGTTTTCCGTGTCTTTTCGTACGGTTTCATAACCATACTTCTTCTCTGCTTTTCCCAACATTTTTGTTTCTGTTTTTCTTCCCCCTCGTGACATGCTGTACTGTTTCCTGCTGTTCTCGTCCAGTTTTTCCATTTGTAAGTGTAGCTTCAACAACACGTAGCTGCATTGGGAGCCCAGTGGAAGAGCATACGATATGCACGCAGATAATGATGGTGATGATAGCAACAACAACAGCAACAGCAATAACGGGTTTCTGTGGTCCTACCAGCGCGGTCACCTGCTCTCGGACAACGCCGTTGGTTTTGTGCTCTGTCCAGGAGATGTGGAGCAGTCGTCTGTATTCCTTCATTTCAAAGGCATGGATCCTTTTCTCCAGCTCTGCCGTCAAGGTCCAGCTATCACACCCGTACAGGAAGACTGGGAGGACGAGGGGTTTGTATAACTTGAGTTTCGTTGGGAAGCTGATCTCGTTGCTTCTCCACAGATTTGTGAGCTTTGCCATGGCTGATGTGGCAAGAGCTAATCTGACTTCTGTTGAACAGCGCCCATCTTTTGTCAGTGTGTAGCCGAGGTGTTTGAACGCTTCCACCTGCTCCAGCTTTTGTCCGTTCATTGTGATGTTTGCGGTCTGGTTTTCATTGCTGCTGTTCACCATCACATTACTCTTTTCTGCGCTGATTTCCATCCCATATGCGATGGCTCGGTCTTCTAGCCTGCTGGTTAGGTCTTGGAGTTCGTCGTTACTTCTGCCGAATACGTCTGTGTCATCAGCGAAGCGCAGATTACATATAGGCCTGCCATCCAACTAAGACAGTAGCGTTGAAGCTTTCGATGTCCTCGCGCATGATATTCTCCAAGTACAGGTTGAAAGGGTCGGGGAGAGCAAACAGCCCTGACGGACGCCAACAGTTGCACGGAAGAAGTCCCCTGTTTGGCTGTTCATGAGCACGGCACTGGTTGCCGAGCTGTACAGTGCCTGTATGATCTGGACCAACCCTTTCTCCACATTGAAATTTCTGAGGCCACAACCCGTCGTGTCAAACTTGATCGAAAGCCTTTTTTAAATCTACGAAGTTGTGGAGGAGGTCTCTCTGGTGTTGGAGGTGTTTCTCAATCATCAGGCGGCAGATGATTTCCTCAACTGTGCTCCTTTCTGGTCGAAAGCCCGCCCGTTCTTCTGCGAGCAGTTCCTCCGCCTGTTTCTTGAGCGATTCAGAATGATTATCAGCAAACTCTGCTGGGATGAGAAATCACACTGATTGTTCTGTGGTTCTGACACAGTCTGGTGTTGCCGTTCTTTGGGATGGTGACAGTCAGAGACTGCGTCCATTTTCGTGGCCACACCTGGGCATAGTCAGCATTGTGATTATCTCCTCGCCTCCATGCTGTAGCACCTCTGCAGGAATGTTGTCAAAAACATCCAAAACATTGTCTGCATCCAAAACATTCAGTGAAGCGACACCCCCCCCCCCCCCTCACACACACACACACACACACACACACACACACACACACACACACACACACACACACACACACTCACACACACACACACACACACACACACACACACACACACACACACACACACACACACACACTTTAGCTTGGAAAATGGGAAAACTACAGCTATCCCAGGGTTTTCTAATTTCTTCAAATCGAACTTGATGCGAGGAGCTGCTGTTTTGTACTTTTTCTTCAGCTTCAATTTGATGGTCATTAGTACCATCTCATAGTGACTGTCGATGGCCGCTCCTGGGTACGTTCTAGTCCGTGCTTCGTTGATGCTTGATTAAATCGTCACGGGGGAGAATAGCGTCAGTTTGATTGTGCACCAGTCCGTTGTGTGTATGCCAGGTTGTCCTCCTCGAGAGCTTGTTTGTTATGGATGGAGGGTGTTGGCTACTGTCAACCTGTGACTGTTTGCAAACTCAAGCAGGTGATTGCTTCTATCGTTTGTTTGCCCAGTGTCAAATCTCACAACGGTTCCAGCTCATTGTTGGTAAGATTTTCCTTTATGGCCAAGTCTTTCTAGGTGATCGTCCATGTTCTCCAGCTGTTCATAGAATCCTTCAACATCCTCGTCGCTATGGGTTGATGTTGGCGCGTACACCAGATTAGGGTGAGTACACACCTACCTGATAAACGCCTTCTCAATACACTCGCTCCCAGTAAATACCCTCCCAACAAACACCCTGCCGGAAATATCCTCCAAATAAACACCCTCTCAATATTCCCCCTCCCTTTCTTTCAAATGCCCTAAAATAACACCGTAAAATAAACACCCTCCACATAAATACCCTCCTTATGAACACCTTCCAAACACACACTTTCCATGAACACCCCCCCCCCCCCAACTCCCAATAAGCACCCTCCCTATGAACACGAAACGTACTCTCTATAAACATCCTCACCATAACACCCTCCCTAAAAAGATCATCCGTATAAACACCCTCCCTATTGATAAACTCCCTATAAATACCCTCCTTATGAATAACCTCCCAATAAGCATCCTACCTAGGACCACCCTTCCAATAAACACCCTCCTTATGAACACGCAACACACTCTCTATAAACACCATCCCGATGAACATATTCACACTAAATACCCTCTCAATAAACACCCTTCCTATGAACTCGCAACGCTCTGTCTATAAACACCATCCCAATGAACATCCTCCCAATAAATACCCTCTCAATAAACACCCTTCCTATGAACTCGCAACGCTCTATCTATACACACCATCCAATGAACATTCTCACACTAAATATCCTCTCAATAAACACCCTTCCTATGAACTCGCAACGCTCTGTCTATAAACACCATCCAATGAACATCCTCACACTAAATACCCTCCAATAAACCTCCTATGAATAACCTCTGTCTATAAACACCATCCGATAAATCTCCAATAATACCAATAAAACTTAAAATAACATATTTTTCCGAATAAACGCCCTCTTGATAAACATCTGGTTGATATACACCCTTCATTTACACATCCTCAGAGAGAGAGAGAGAGAGAGAGAGAGAGAGAGAGAGAGGAGAGAGAGAGAGAGAGAGAGAGAGAGAGTTTTCTCTCACATGTATTCACTCAAGCGCGCGCGCCTCCAAAGACGCATACACGCATACACACATCCTCTTTCTTTCTTTCTTTCTTCCCTTCCTCCCAATCTGTCTGTTTGTCTGTCTCTGTCCCTATCTCTGTTTCTCTCTCTCTCTCTCTCTCTCTCTCTCTCTCTCTCACACACACACACACACACACACATACACACTACACACACAACACACACACACACACACACACACACACACACACACACACACACACACACACACGAACACACACACGAACACACACTGACACTAACACCAGGTACACCACCCCCCCCCCACACACACACAACACACACACACACCACACACACGCACGCACCACGCACGCACGCACCACCACACACACACACACACACACACACACACACACACACACACACACACACACACACACACACACACACACACTTCATCTCTTTCGGAAAACATATCTTGGCACTTTCGTGCAATAAAAGACTTATGAAACACAATGAAGTGGCGAGACTGCCACATTCCCCTCGCCTAGCTCCTGCTTAAAGAAGGAGGAGGAGGAGGTGGAGAAGAAGAAGAAGAAGAAGAAGAAGAAGAAGAAGAAGAAGAAGAAGAAGAAGAAGAAGAAGTTGATGATGAAGAGAAGAAGAAGAAGAAGAAGAAGAAGAAAGAGAAAAAAGAAGAGAAGAAGAAGAAGAAGAGAAGGAAAAGGAGAAGAAGAAAAAAAAATTAGAATTTATATTCTGTTCGTGAAAGAAATGATCTCAGCCATTCTTAATAAATGGTTTGTCCTTAATAGCACGCTCGTCTGGAATGAGCAACCGCTAGTATGAACCGAATGTCTAAATCTTTTTGGGGAAAAGACAATAAGATATACTATCTGCATGTCTCTCTTTCATTATTAAGACGGTTCTAAACACCAGTGTTATGCAAGCCCGTACTCCCTTCCCTCATTTACACACACACACACACACACACACACACACACACACACACACACACACACACACGCACACGCACGCACACACACACACACACACACACCACACACACACACACACACAACACAACACACACACAACACACACACACACACACACACACAAAACACACACACACGTATGCGCTCATTTGAAAACATCTTCTTAGCGCAATCGATGAACGAGGCCATATAAGAGGCTGAAAACTAAATTAAATTAGAGCAATGTGGAAAAGAAGAAGCAGCAACATGAAAAATATAAATACATTACGAAACGAAGCCACAAAATAATAGACCATTGCATATAAAATCAGTTAAAAGGATGATATTCCAGCGTGTGCAAAGAAAAGCTCAAGAAAACAGGAGATACTCGTAGAGTTCAGTTTTCATTTTGTTGACATGATATCATTCCCTTTCCCTCCACATCTGCCTTCTTCATCCGCTCTCGTCATACTCATTGTGTCACATAAACTGGGCAGAGAGAGAGAGAGAGAGAGAGAAGAGAGAGAGACACACACACACACACACACACACACACACACACACACACACACACACACACACACACACAAGACTCAAGACTCAAGACTCAAGACTCGAGATAATTTATTCATTTTAGGCCTTTGCCCCTCATGAAGGGGTGCAAATAAATACAATCATAGAAGCGCCATAAGAACTAGACAAAGATATAACCAACATTAATTCAGAAACTATCTTAGGATACTTTAGTGATCGGAGTTTGAACGCTTTAGATAGATAGATTGACACGCTGCTTTGGGCGTGATAGACCGTCGATAGCTATCGCATCTTTGGGCCTGATCTTTATCTCTGGACTGGAATCAAAGAGACGAGCGCACAAGCCACAGGCACCGCCATCACTCAGAGCAGTATGCTGAGCTCCAAATGCTGTCTGTCGCTAGGGCTGGCGGACTGCCTGGCTGGCTCGCTGACCGGAGTAACGGACGAAAACCAGGCATGACTGTTCGCACACAAACTGCGCACACGCAGATACCATAGCCGTACGTAGAGCAGCGCTACCACGGATGCGATCAGCGTTCAGTTCAACGGTGGTCATTCGTTAGTTGTAGTGCGTACAGAAGTCATGTACCTTCAGCCTGTCTTGTAGGTATGCAACCCGTTTAGTCCTATAAAGTAAAACTCGCCGGTTCAGTTAGCTTTGCAAAAGATCAGTCGTTGCGTGCAGATTTGTACATACAAGTTCATATATAGGTGTTACCCCAGCAGTTAGATGTCACCGAAAACTAAAGATAAACGAGTAGATGAATGAATAAAAGATAGATACAGAATCGGAAAAATAAATGAATAGATGATGAATGAAAAAAAAATGCTAGGAAATGGAAACATGGATAGAGGGGGCTGAAAGTTATGGAATTCATGGTCAAATGTAGCTGATACCCACTCTGTGCACGGGTCAGATTTCGCTCTTACCCATTTCTCTGCAGTTGGATGCCTTCCAGACTCATTCATGTTTGTTTCGGTTTGATGGAGAATGTCATCAAACAGTAAAATTCGGTAGCATTCCGAAGCCAGCGAAATTTTATTCATTCGGTGGACAACGCGTAAAACTTTATAATGGATTTAACGGCCATTTTTATGCTCTCATTAGAGAGAGAATGATATGGACCGTATCTGGGTGTATTCATAGCGCGTGAGAGTATATGGAAAACTTTTCGGTGCGTTTAACTCCCCCCCCCCCCCCCCCTCTTTTTTTTTTTTAAAATCGGGATGGTTCGGAGGTGGATTATCAATGGGAGAATTTGGGGAGGAGTGGGGATGTGATCGTGGTGAACAAATTTTTGTTGGGCTCAGAACGTATTCACATGCCTCTATCCGTGTCCGTATAAACTCTGACGTACTCAAAATTTATTTACAAGAATCTTTTTCCAATCCAGTGGAGCTTTCTTTCGTGTTAACAGGCGAAGAGCAGAAGGAGGGAGTGGTTGAAGAGCGACTGAATACAGGTAAATTTGAAATTTTCTCTCGCGTTCGTCAGTTCTGATAGGGGACTCTCTACGTTTCTGGTGTGTTCGAAACTTACCTAAATTAGGTTGTCCAGTTAGGTAGAACAACACATGCTTCTTTCTTCGACTTTCACAACTCATGCTTGCTAACCTCTTTAAAGAAGGGGACGAGGTGGGGGTAGTAATGGAGGGTTTGAGTGCAGGGTATGATGTAAGTATCTCATGCGTTCAAAACATATCCACATTTTGTCTCCTAAAACTTTGGGTGTTTTTGAAATGACCGACGATCGTGTCTAAAATCAAGGAAATAAAATTACAAACAGTCCATAAATGAATGAATGAATGAATGAAGAAATAAGCAAGTAACTGGATAAATAAATGAATAAATAAATGATAAATCTGATGCAATTTGTTGTCCATATAGGACTATAATGCTGTTTCAACTTAGAAACAAGGAAAGTAAATTCCACTTCTTTTTTTATGTGTGTGTGTGAACATGTGCACTGTCTTCAGCTGATGAACTTCATATAGGCCATTTTATATGGCATGATTCCCTGTGTGTGTGAGACCGACCTAAGATGCCGAATGACTTCAAACTGTATAGCAGGTATGTGATTTTGGAATTTGTATTTCTTTAGGTTAAATTTTCGCTATATAATTAATGTATCCATCGATATATCTTTTTGCCTATCCGTCTACCTGTACGTCTGTTTGGCTGCCTGTCTGTCTGTCTCTCTCTTCCCCCCCCCCCCCCTCTCTCTCTCTCTGTTTCTGTCTTTCTATATCTGTCTGTTTGTCTGTCTGTCTGTCTGTCTGTCTGTCTGTCTGTCTGTCTCTCTCTCTCTCTCCCCTTTCCCCCCGTCAACCTCTCTCTCTGACATTTTTTGACTGTCCCCCTTCTCCCCCCTCTTCCTCCACTGCCCCTTTTAATGGACCGTTTCTCGATAGCCACGGACAGAGATTGACACAAACCGAGTGTGTTTGAACAACGAACGGTCGAATTGTAGGCTAGTGCAATGCGCAGAGAGGTGCAAGAAAGTGTAGAAGCGAAATATTTCAAGTCATCGTATAGTCATAACAAGTCTATTAAAGCAATCTTTACTTTATAAATTACAAACTGTCGTATGAAGCTTGATACTTGTTACATCTTTGCCATACGGTTGTGTTTAGCTGTTTATAAAATGTAATAGCATTATCCATTTTCTGATCCAGCTGACTTCTTAGAATGTTTTTCGTTTTCCTGTCTGTCTATTTTTCTTCTGGTTTTGATTATGGATATGCCTGTCTGTCCAACCGTCCGTCTCTCTGTTTGTCTGTCTGTCTGTCTGTCTGTCTGTCTATCTGTCTCCCTGCGTGTGTCTTACACGGTGCATTGAATAAATCATCGGCTGAAAAAGAGCCATAATGGTAGTAGTAGTAGTAGCAGTAGTAGTAGTAGTAATAGTAGCAACAGCAGCAGTAGCAGTAGCAGTAGTAGTAGTAGTGGTACTTGTGGTGGTGGTAGTAGTAGTACCAGCAGCAGCAGAAGCAGCAGCAGCAGCAGCAGCAGCAGCAGTAGCAGCAGCACTAGCAGTAGCAGCAGCACTAGCAGTAGTAGCAGCAGCAGCAGACACCAAGCCAGCAGCGAAAGCCGCAACGATAGCAGAGGTAGTAGCAGTAACAATAGTAGATGTGTTCGCTGTGGTGTTGACAGCTTGTAGTGTTACTTTACTTTTTGTTTGTTTGTATAACCTAGTGAAATGGGAGAGACAGATAGAAAAACTCTAACAGACACCGTATGAAAATCTGTCGTTGTTTAATCTTTTTAAGCATTCTCTCTCTCTCTCTCTCTCTCTCTCTCTCTCTCTCTCTCTCTCTCTCTCTCTCTTCTCTCTGTCAAGTGCGTGAAACCTCTCACAAAAGGCATTAAACGCTTAGAGGCAAAAGGGACGTTGTACGTAGTATACAAATAGGTAATAGAACCATTAACAAGTATGCCTTACCCATCGCACACGGTCGAACCGTGTCGAGGAGGACGAAGCGGTCAGGTGACAGATGGCACCTAAGGTAGTGAGGAGTTCGGACCTGCCCGACAGCGAAAGGGGAGAGGGACGTAACCACTAGGACCTCGGTGCACCAAGTGAGCGCTAAATACTCAGTCAGCTGAGGTTCTTTTGTAAACAGTCAGTGAAGAGCAGGAGTCTTCGACTCGTTCGGATGGTATTGCCGTGGGTCACTGGGTTGGTTCTATTGTCAGGCTGGTTGAACGTGCGTGGATGTTGTTATCGTAGCCCTCTTTAAGATAATTACTGTGTTAAAGTGGCCTCCGAAGTCGGCGGGAATTTTCGATGTCCATCTGGTGCCAAGTGTTTGTTTGCTAATCAATCAGGTAGGGATTGTGTAAATGCAGATGTGTGGAGAATGTAGCGAATGGAGAATTCACAGCACTTGTGAACTAGGGGTTTGAGAAGCAGCATGGACAAAGGCATGGCCCGAAGGGGAATCCTTTGTTTCCATTCCTATATAAAGTGAGGGAGAACAACGAGAAGGAGAAGAACACCAGGAGAGAGAGAGAGAAGGCAGAGGAGAGAGAGAGAGAAGAGAGAAGGGTGGGCAGGACAGAGAACGGGTCGAGAGAAACGTGGTCTGGGAGATAGAAGAGACAGCAAAGTCTTAGGGAAAGACAAGCTGGAAGAGAAGAAAACTAAGTTTGAAGCCCAGAGGTGGGTGAAGACAGACAAACTGAATTTGAACCCAGAGGTGGGTGAAGGAGACGAAGAAGAAGAGTTCTACGTTGAGATCCCAGAGACGACCACGAAGACCCAGTCCTGAAACCTGGAGCCAGTCAACCAAGGGCATCACCATCAAGCAGTGCTGAAGAAGACGTGAAGAGACTTTTCAAGAACTGTGGTGTGGTGTGAAAGCGTGGTTGTGTGTGTGAAAACCTGGCCAGGTAAGAAGTCATTTTTATTATAACCCGGGATTAGGAAGTATTGATCTTTTATGTGTTGATTTGTTCATATTGTGTAACTGGATTTTTCATGTTTGATTATAGTAGCATAGAAATTGTATTTCTTGTGCTCAGTCGTGTTAGGAGAGAAACGAATGCGTGACATCCCATTCCCAGAGAGAGGTGAATGTTTGGTGGGCACATGAGTGTGCATATGCGTGTATGAGTGCAAAGATAACCTTGGTGTGTTAAGCCTGACCAATAATACATCAACTTAGTGCACTTAAGCAATACCATCACGATTTCCCCCGTCCTGGACAAAGTGGCGAGCCTGCCAGGATTGCATGGCCCAAATTAGTCTCAGGCGGGAAACAAAGTGAGTACTAGAGTAGTACTGGGGCGAAGTGTCCACTAAAGGCAATTTTAATTAGCTCGTCTAATTAATTCCTTTAGTTCTTTGAGTGTTGAGTGTTGACTTGTGTGTAGGGTGGTTGTATTAATCAAAGGTCGTTCAGAGAAACGAAGAACGAGGTTCTAGTCTTAACTCTCACAGAAGCTGTGGTTTAAGATTAAGGCTCCTTTTGTGTTAGGAACACTACCACTGGTTGGTGTACTCGTAACGTTTAGTAGATAAACTGTTTACTGACTTTATCCGGGTTTATAAGCGGAACTGTTTTAGTGGTGCTAAAACGTATTGAAAAAAAAAATGGCTGAAGAAAGTTTTACCCCATAGAGAAACTAGTTAGTTTGGGGAAAGAAATGGGATATACAGGAGATGAATTGCGTAAATTCATTGAAACTCAGCAGAAGACTGAGAGAGATGAAAGGGCTGAGAGGAGGAAATTTGAAAAGGAACAGTTAGCAGCGGCCAAGACAAAAGCAGATGCAGAGAGGGCTAGAGCAGAAGCGGAATCGGAGATTTTAGCCAAACAAATTGAGTTGGAAAGAATAAAATCTGAAAATCGTAGTGAAATAGACACCAGTTCTGAGTCAGTAGGCCGCAGACTAAGTTGCGCACCTAGACTTAAACTCCCACTGTTCAGAGAAGAAACTGATTCGATCGATGCCTATATCAGTCGGTTTGAATCGGTTGCCGAGCACGAGGGCTGGCCGGAAGATGACTGGGCAATAAACCTGTCTGCCTTGTTGACAGGTCGTGCGTTACACACTGTTTCCACCTTACCCAAAGGTGATCAGAGGGATTTTGACAAGGTGAAACAAGCAGTGCTAAAGGCATATGATTTGACTGAAGAAGGTTTTAGGCGTAAGTTTCGCGAGGCGAGAATCGAACAGGGTGAGACATACACACAGTTCGGAGTTAGACTGGATCACTGTTTCAACAAGTGGGTTGAACTTAGCGGAGTGGACCGTGATTTTGAAGGCCTCAAGACACTGGTGATGAAGGAACAGATACTTGATGGTTGTGGGACGGGCCTCACAATCCACATTAAGGAAAAAGGTGCAACCACAATAGCTGAGGTACTTCAGACAGCGGAGACTTACCGGGAAGCGAGGCGTGATTTGCCTGAACAAGAGGAAAGCCCGGAAGCATATTCAGAGGATAGCAGACCAGCACATGACTCACATAATGAGTCAGTAGTACACACCCGTAGGCCCACGGCGTCACGTGAGCAAACAAGGGTGAAAACCAATAGCCACATGGCTAGGAATGAGCGTACCTGTTTTCTGTGCAATAAAACAGGACACTTGGCTAGGGATTGTATATTTAAGTCACAGAAGGCAGCAGCAATGAGGGTCAGGCCAAGAGAGAGGCAGATAGAAAAAGGTGAACAAGACGACAGTGTTATTTTGTCTGGATTGTGTTGTGTGTTCACAGATTCAGGCGATAACATGGATGTGCACAAAGGCAGAGTAGGGGACAATGTGGTTAATGTCATTAGAGACTCTGGGTGCACTGGCGTAATGGTGAAGGAATCCCTGGTTAAGAAGGGACAATTCACAGGTAAAACGCAGAGATGTAGACAAATAGATGGAACAGCAGCAGAATTCAAAACGGCACTGGTGTTCATTGATACACCATTCTATAGTGGAAGTGTACAGGCTTTGGCTGTTCCGAAGCCACCATATGATTTGGTAATTGGGAACATTTCAGGAGCACGCGGGTATGAAAACCCAGACCCTGATTTCTGTGTTGAGTCAGCGAAAAGAAATGACGGTAGAGAAAGGCCCCAGGCGGTCACACACTCCAGAAAGCACTGGAGCGTGTCCGGTGAGACTAACCCCACTCGCTTACGGGCAGAACAAAAGGGCGATTACTCGCTCAGAAAACTGGTTGGTTTTGCTCACAGAGGGCAGAAGAAAAATGTTAAAGAGAGTACAATCGGGTTCGAGTTAGAGAACGGCATATTGTACCGAACTTTCACTCACTTGAGTTCGGGGAAGACAAAAAGACAGATCGTTGTGCCTACGAAACGCAGAAAGGCGGTGATGTCCGAAAATCATGTGACGTCAGCCTCGGGCCATCTCGGTAAGAAGGCCTCGCAAAAGGCAGTGGCGAAGAAGTACTACTGGCCTGGTATTTTAGGTGATATCAGGCGTTTCTGTTCACATTGCAACACATGTCGCGGGGTACGACAACGTGGGTTAGAGAGTGAAGAAAGAGTGACGGGACCGTAGGCCAAAATAAAATGATCGGGCGAAAAGTCGGGTTGTGGGTAGGTGTGTCTTTTGCAGTGTCATGTATGCGTGACGTGGCTGGTTGCGGGCCACGTGTATGAAGAGAAAGGGAGAGAATTTCCGTAGAAACATAATGTTTATCTATATATGGCCGCACTACTTAGAGCTGGTAGAGATTTCAGATTGTGTTGATATTTGCTTGGTTAGTGCGTATGGTATTGATTTTTCTCTAATTTTGTTGCAAGGTAAATCTTGTGTGCGTTCTCTGGTGTAAGTAGGCTTATTAGAGGCCTAGATTAGAGTTGGTTTAAATGAGAGAATTGTGAGAGTTTCAGCTCTTTGAATGTGTTTTAGCCAATGCAGGGCATTGTCTTGAAGTGGGGGGAATTTGTCAAGTGCGTGAAACCTCTCACAAAAGGCATTAAACGCTTAGAGGCAAAAGGGACGTTGTACGTAGTATACAAATAGGTAATAGAACCATTAACAAGTATGCCTTACCCATCGCACACGGTCGAACCGTGTCGAGGAGGACGAAGCGGTCAGGTGACAGATGGCACCTAAGGTAGTGAGGAGTTCGGACCTGCCCGACAGCGAAAGGGGAGAGGGACGTAACCACTAGGACCTCGGTGCACCAAGTGAGCGCTAAATACTCAGTCAGCTGAGGTTCTTTTGTAAACAGTCAGTGAAGAGCAGGAGTCTTCGACTCGTTCGGATGGTATTGCCGTGGGTCACTGGGTTGGTTCTATTGTCAGGCTGGTTGAACGTGCGTGGATGTTGTTATCGTAGCCCTCTTTAAGATAATTACTGTGTTAAAGTGGCCTCCGAAGTCGGCGGGAATTTTCGATGTCCATCTGGTGCCAAGTGTTTGTTTGCTAATCAATCAGGTAGGGATTGTGTAAATGCAGATGTGTGGAGAATGTAGCGAATGGAGAATTCACAGCACTTGTGAACTAGGGGTTTGAGAAGCAGCATGGACAAAGGCATGGCCCGAAGGGGAATCCTTTGTTTCCATTCCTATATAAAGTGAGGGAGAACAACGAGAAGGAGAAGAACACCAGGAGAGAGAGAGAGAAGGCAGAGGAGAGAGAGAGAGAAGAGAGAAGGGTGGGCAGGACAGAGAACGGGTCGAGAGAAACGTGGTCTGGGAGATAGAAGAGACAGCAAAGTCTTAGGGAAAGACAAGCTGGAAGAGAAGAAAACTAAGTTTGAAGCCCAGAGGTGGGTGAAGACAGACAAACTGAATTTGAACCCAGAGGTGGGTGAAGGAGACGAAGAAGAAGAGTTCTACGTTGAGATCCCAGAGACGACCACGAAGACCCAGTCCTGAAACCTGGAGCCAGTCAACCAAGGGCATCACCATCAAGCAGTGCTGAAGAAGACGTGAAGAGACTTTTCAAGAACTGTGGTGTGGTGTGAAAGCGTGGTTGTGTGTGTGAAAACCTGGCCAGGTAAGAAGTCATTTTTATTATAACCCGGGATTAGGAAGTATTGATCTTTTATGTGTTGATTTGTTCATATTGTGTAACTGGATTTTTCATGTTTGATTATAGTAGCATAGAAATTGTATTTCTTGTGCTCAGTCGTGTTAGGAGAGAAACGAATGCGTGACATCCCATTCCCAGAGAGAGGTGAATGTTTGGTGGGCACATGAGTGTGCATATGCGTGTATGAGTGCAAAGATAACCTTGGTGTGTTAAGCCTGACCAATAATACATCAACTTAGTGCACTTAAGCAATACCATCACGATTTCCCCCGTCCTGGACAAAGTGGCGAGCCTGCCAGGATTGCATGGCCCAAATTAGTCTCAGGCGGGAAACAAAGTGAGTACTAGAGTAGTACTGGGGCGAAGTGTCCACTAAAGGCAATTTTAATTAGCTCGTCTAATTAATTCCTTTAGTTCTTTGAGTGTTGAGTGTTGACTTGTGTGTAGGGTGGTTGTATTAATCAAAGGTCGTTCAGAGAAACGAAGAACGAGGTTCTAGTCTTAACTCTCACAGAAGCTGTGGTTTAAGATTAAGGCTCCTTTTGTGTTAGGAACACTACCACTGGTTGGTGTACTCGTAACGTTTAGTAGATAAACTGTTTACTGACTTTATCCGGGTTTATAAGCGGAACTGTTTTAGTGGTGCTAAAACGTATTGAAAAAAAAAATGGCTGAAGAAAGTTTTACCCCCATAGAGAAACTAGTTAGTTTGGGGAAAGAAATGGGATATACAGGAGATGAATTGCGTAAATTCATTGAAACTCAGCAGAAGACTGAGAGAGATGAAAGGGCTGAGAGGAGGAAATTTGAAAAGGAACAGTTAGCAGCGGCCAAGACAAAAGCAGATGCAGAGAGGGCTAGAGCAGAAGCGGAATCGGAGATTTTAGCCAAACAAATTGAGTTGGAAAGAATAAAATCTGAAAATCGTAGTGAAATAGACACCAGTTCTGAGTCAGTAGGCCGCAGACTAAGTTGCGCACCTAGACTTAAACTCCCACTGTTCAGAGAAGAAACTGATTCGATCGATGCCTATATCAGTCGGTTTGAATCGGTTGCCGAGCACGAGGGCTGGCCGGAAGATGACTGGGCAATAAACCTGTCTGCCTTGTTGACAGGTCGTGCGTTACACACTGTTTCCACCTTACCCAAAGGTGATCAGAGGGATTTTGACAAGGTGAAACAAGCAGTGCTAAAGGCATATGATTTGACTGAAGAAGGTTTTAGGCGTAAGTTTCGCGAGGCGAGAATCGAACAGGGTGAGACATACACACAGTTCGGAGTTAGACTGGATCACTGTTTCAACAAGTGGGTTGAACTTAGCGGAGTGGACCGTGATTTTGAAGGCCTCAAGACACTGGTGATGAAGGAACAGATACTTGATGGTTGTGGGACGGGCCTCACAATCCACATTAAGGAAAAAGGTGCAACCACAATAGCTGAGGTACTTCAGACAGCGGAGACTTACCGGGAAGCGAGGCGTGATTTGCCTGAACAAGAGGAAAGCCCGGAAGCATATTCAGAGGATAGCAGACCAGCACATGACTCACATAATGAGTCAGTAGTACACACCCGTAGGCCCACGGCGTCACGTGAGCAAACAAGGGTGAAAACCAATAGCCACATGGCTAGGAATGAGCGTACCTGTTTTCTGTGCAATAAAACAGGACACTTGGCTAGGGATTGTATATTTAAGTCACAGAAGGCAGCAGCAATGAGGGTCAGGCCAAGAGAGAGGCAGATAGAAAAAGGTGAACAAGACGACAGTGTTATTTTGTCTGGATTGTGTTGTGTGTTCACAGATTCAGGCGATAACATGGATGTGCACAAAGGCAGAGTAGGGGACAATGTGGTTAATGTCATTAGAGACTCTGGGTGCACTGGCGTAATGGTGAAGGAATCCCTGGTTAAGAAGGGACAATTCACAGGTAAAACGCAGAGATGTAGACAAATAGATGGAACAGCAGCAGAATTCAAAACGGCACTGGTGTTCATTGATACACCATTCTATAGTGGAAGTGTACAGGCTTTGGCTGTTCCGAAGCCACCATATGATTTGGTAATTGGGAACATTTCAGGAGCACGCGGGTATGAAAACCCAGACCCTGATTTCTGTGTTGAGTCAGCGAAAAGAAATGACGGTAGAGAAAGGCCCCAGGCGGTCACACACTCCAGAAAGCACTGGAGCGTGTCCGGTGAGACTAACCCCACTCGCTTACGGGCAGAACAAAAGGGCGATTACTCGCTCAGAAAACTGGTTGGTTTTGCTCACAGAGGGCAGAAGAAAAATGTTAAAGAGAGTACAATCGGGTTCGAGTTAGAGAACGGCATATTGTACCGAACTTTCACTCACTTGAGTTCGGGGAAGACAAAAAGACAGATCGTTGTGCCTACGAAACGCAGAAAGGCGGTGATGTCCGAAAATCATGTGACGTCAGCCTCGGGCCATCTCGGTAAGAAGGCCTCGCAAAAGGCAGTGGCGAAGAAGTACTACTGGCCTGGTATTTTAGGTGATATCAGGCGTTTCTGTTCACATTGCAACACATGTCGCGGGGTACGACAACGTGGGTTAGAGAGTGAAGAAAGAGTGACGGGACCGTAGGCCAAAATAAAATGATCGGGCGAAAAGTCGGGTTGTGGGTAGGTGTGTCTTTTGCAGTGTCATGTATGCGTGACGTGGCTGGTTGCGGGCCACGTGTATGAAGAGAAAGGGAGAGAATTTCCGTAGAAACATAATGTTTATCTATATATGGCCGCACTACTTAGAGCTGGTAGAGATTTCAGATTGTGTTGATATTTGCTTGGTTAGTGCGTATGGTATTGATTTTTCTCTAATTTTGTTGCAAGGTAAATCTTGTGTGCGTTCTCTGGTGTAAGTAGGCTTATTAGAGGCCTAGATTAGAGTTGGTTTAAATGAGAGAATTGTGAGAGTTTCAGCTCTTTGAATGTGTTTTAGCCAATGCAGGGCATTGTCTTGAAGTGGGGGGAATTTGTCAAGTGCGTGAAACCTCTCACAAAAGGCATTAAACGCTTAGAGGCAAAAGGGACGTTGTACGTAGTATACAAATAGGTAATAGAACCATTAACAAGTATGCCTTACCCATCGCACACGGTCGAACCGTGTCGAGGAGGACGAAGCGGTCAGGTGACAGATGGCACCTAAGGTAGTGAGGAGTTCGGACCTGCCCGACAGCGAAAGGGGAGAGGGACGTAACCACTAGGACCTCGGTGCACCAAGTGAGCGCTAAATACTCAGTCAGCTGAGGTTCTTTTGTAAACAGTCAGTGAAGAGCAGGAGTCTTCGACTCGTTCGGATGGTATTGCCGTGGGTCACTGGGTTGGTTCTATTGTCAGGCTGGTTGAACGTGCGTGGATGTTGTTATCGTAGCCCTCTTTAAGATAATTACTGTGTTAAAGTGGCCTCCGAAGTCGGCGGGAATTTTCGATGTCCATCTGGTGCCAAGTGTTTGTTTGCTAATCAATCAGGTAGGGATTGTGTAAATGCAGATGTGTGGAGAATGTAGCGAATGGAGAATTCACAGCACTTGTGAACTAGGGGTTTGAGAAGCAGCATGGACAAAGGCATGGCCCGAAGGGGAATCCTTTGTTTCCATTCCTATATAAAGTGAGGGAGAACAACGAGAAGGAGAAGAACACCAGGAGAGAGAGAGAGAAGGCAGAGGAGAGAGAGAGAGAAGAGAGAAGGGTGGGCAGGACAGAGAACGGGTCGAGAGAAACGTGGTCTGGGAGATAGAAGAGACAGCAAAGTCTTAGGGAAAGACAAGCTGGAAGAGAAGAAAACTAAGTTTGAAGCCCAGAGGTGGGTGAAGACAGACAAACTGAATTTGAACCCAGAGGTGGGTGAAGGAGACGAAGAAGAAGAGTTCTACGTTGAGATCCCAGAGACGACCACGAAGACCCAGTCCTGAAACCTGGAGCCAGTCAACCAAGGGCATCACCATCAAGCAGTGCTGAAGAAGACGTGAAGAGACTTTTCAAGAACTGTGGTGTGGTGTGAAAGCGTGGTTGTGTGTGTGAAAACCTGGCCAGGTAAGAAGTCATTTTTATTATAACCCGGGATTAGGAAGTATTGATCTTTTATGTGTTGATTTGTTCATATTGTGTAACTGGATTTTTCATGTTTGATTATAGTAGCATAAAATTGTATTTCTTGTGCTCAGTCGTGTTAGGAGAGAAACGAATGCGTGACATCCCATTCCCAGAGAGAGGTGAATGTTTGGTGGGCACATGAGTGTGCATATGCGTGTATGAGTGCAAAGATAACCTTGGTGTGTTAAGCCTGACCAATAATACATCAACTTAGTGCACTTAAGCAATACCATCACGATTTCCCCCGTCCTGGACAAAGTGGCGAGCCTGCCAGGATTGCATGGCCCAAATTAGTCTCAGGCGGGAAACAAAGTGAGTACTAGAGTAGTACTGGGGCGAAGTGTCCACTAAAGGCAATTTTAATTAGCTCGTCTAATTAATTCCTTTAGTTCTTTGAGTGTTGAGTGTTGACTTGTGTGTAGGGTGGTTGTATTAATCAAAGGTCGTTCAGAGAAACGAAGAACGAGGTTCTAGTCTTAACTCTCACAGAAGCTGTGGTTTAAGATTAAGGCTCCTTTTGTGTTAGGAACACTACCACTGGTTGGTGTACTCGTAACGTTTAGTAGATAAACTGTTTACTGACTTTATCCGGGTTTATAAGCGGAACTGTTTTAGTGGTGCTAAAACGTATTGAAAAAAAAAATGGCTGAAGAAAGTTTTACCCCCATAGAGAAACTAGTTAGTTTGGGGAAAGAAATGGGATATACAGGAGATGAATTGCGTAAATTCATTGAAACTCAGCAGAAGACTGAGAGAGATGAAAGGGCTGAGAGGAGGAAATTTGAAAAGGAACAGTTAGCAGCGGCCAAGACAAAAGCAGATGCAGAGAGGGCTAGAGCAGAAGCGGAATCGGAGATTTTAGCCAAACAAATTGAGTTGGAAAGAATAAAATCTGAAAATCGTAGTGAAATAGACACCAGTTCTGAGTCAGTAGGCCGCAGACTAAGTTGCGCACCTAGACTTAAACTCCCACTGTTCAGAGAAGAAACTGATTCGATCGATGCCTATATCAGTCGGTTTGAATCGGTTGCCGAGCACGAGGGCTGGCCGGAAGATGACTGGGCAATAAACCTGTCTGCCTTGTTGACAGGTCGTGCGTTACACACTGTTTCCACCTTACCCAAAGGTGATCAGAGGGATTTTGACAAGGTGAAACAAGCAGTGCTAAAGGCATATGATTTGACTGAAGAAGGTTTTAGGCGTAAGTTTCGCGAGGCGAGAATCGAACAGGGTGAGACATACACACAGTTCGGAGTTAGACTGGATCACTGTTTCAACAAGTGGGTTGAACTTAGCGGAGTGGACCGTGATTTTGAAGGCCTCAAGACACTGGTGATGAAGGAACAGATACTTGATGGTTGTGGGACGGGCCTCACAATCCACATTAAGGAAAAAGGTGCAACCACAATAGCTGAGGTACTTCAGACAGCGGAGACTTACCGGGAAGCGAGGCGTGATTTGCCTGAACAAGAGGAAAGCCCGGAAGCATATTCAGAGGATAGCAGACCAGCACATGACTCACATAATGAGTCAGTAGTACACACCCGTAGGCCCACGGCGTCACGTGAGCAAACAAGGGTGAAAACCAATAGCCACGTGGCTAGGAATGAGCGTACCTGTTTTCTGTGCAATAAAACAGGACACTTGGCTAGGGATTGTATATTTAAGTCACAGAAGGCAGCAGCAATGAGGGTCAGGCCAAGAGAGAGGCAGATAGAAAAAGGTGAACAAGACGACAGTGTTATTTTGTCTGGATTGTGTTGTGTGTTCACAGATTCAGGCGATAACATGGATGTGCACAAAGGCAGAGTAGGGGACAATGTGGTTAATGTCATTAGAGACTCTGGGTGCACTGGCGTAATGGTGAAGGAATCCCTGGTTAAGAAGGGACAATTCACAGGTAAAACGCAGAGATGTAGACAAATAGATGGAACAGCAGCAGAATTCAAAACGGCACTGGTGTTCATTGATACACCATTCTATAGTGGAAGTGTACAGGCTTTGGCTGTTCCGAAGCCACCATATGATTTGGTAATTGGAACATTTCAGGAGCACGCGGGTACGAAAACCCAGACCCTGATTTCTATGTTGAGTCAGTGAAAAGAAATGACGGTAGAGAAAGGCCCCAGGCGGTCACACACTCCAGAAAGCACTGGAGCGTGTCCGGTGAGACTAACCCCACTCGCTTACGGGCAGAACAAAAGGGCGATTACTCGCTCAGAAAACTGGTTGGTTTTGCTCACAGAGGGCAGAAGAAAAATGTTAAAGAGAGTACAACCGGGTTCGAGTTAGAGAACGGCATATTGTACCGAACTTTCACTCACTTGAGTTCGGGGAAGACAAAAAGACAGATCGTTGTGCCTACGAAACGCAGAAAGGCGGTGATGTCCGAAAATCATGTGACGTCAGCCTCGGCCATCTCGGTAAGAAGGCCTCGCAAAAGGCAGTGGCGAAGAAGTACTACTGGCCCGGTATCTTAGGTGATATCAGGCGTTTCTGTTCACATTGCAACACATGTCGCGGGGTACGACAACGTGGGTTAGAGAGTGAAGAAAGAGTGACGGGACCGTAGGCCAAAATAAAATGATCGGGCGAAAAGTCGGGTTGTGGGTAGGTGTGTCTTTTGCAGTGTCATGTATGCGTGACGTGGCTGGTTGCGGGCCACGTGTATGAAGAGAAAGGGAGAGAATTTCCGTAGAAACATAATGTTTATCTATATATGGCCGCACTACTTAGAGCTGGTAGAGATTTCAGATTGTGTTGATATTTGCTTGGTTAGTGCGTATGGTATTGATTTTTCTCTAATTTTGTTGCAAGGTAAATCTTGTGTGCGTTCTCTGGTGTAAGTAGGCTTATTAGAGGCCTAGATTAGAGTTGGTTTAAATGAGAGAATTGTGAGAGTTTCAGCTCTTTGAATGTGTTTTAGCCAATGCAGGGCATTGTCTTGAAGTGGGGGGAATTTGTCAAGTGCGTGAAACCTCTCACAAAAGGCATTAAACGCTTAGAGGCAAAAGGGACGTTGTACGTAGTATACAAATAGGTAATAGAACCATTAACAAGTATGCCTTACCCATCGCACACGGTCGAACCGTGTCGAGGAGGACAAAGCGGTCAGGTGACAGATGGCACCTAAGGTAGTGAGGAGTTCGGACCTGCCCTGACAGCGAAAGGGGAGAGGGACGTAACCACTAGGACCTCGGTGCACCAAGTGAGCGCTAAATACTCAGTCAGCTGAGGTTCTTTTGTAAACAGTCAGTGAAGAGCAGGAGTCTTCGACTCGTTCGGATGGTATTGCCGTGGGTCACTGGGTTGGTTCTATTGTCAGGCTGGTTGAACGTGCGTGGATGTTGTTATCGTAGCCCTCTTTAAGATAATTACTGTGTTAAAGTGGCCTCCGAAGTCGGCGGGAATTTTCGATGTCCATCTGGTGCCAAGTGTTTGTTTGCTAATCAATCAGGTAGGGATTGTGTAAATGCAGATGTGTGGAGAATGTAGCGAATGGAGAATTCACAGCACTTGTGAACTAGGGGTTTGAGAAGCAGCATGGACAAAGGCATGGCCCGAAGGGGAATCCTTTGTTTCCATTCCTATATAAAGTGAGGGAGAACAACGAGAAGGAGAAGAACACCAGGAGAGAGAGAGAGAAGGCAGAGGAGAGAGAGAGAGAAGAGAGAAGGGTGGGCAGGACAGAGAACGGGTCGAGAGAAACGTGGTCTGGGAGATAGAAGAGACAGCAAAGTCTTAGGGAAAGACAAGCTGGAAGAGAAGAAAACTAAGTTTGAAGCCCAGAGGTGGGTGAAGACAGACAAACTGAATTTGAACCCAGAGGTGGGTGAAGGAGACGAAGAAGAAGAGTTCTACGTCAGATCCCAGAGACGACCACGAAGACCCAGTCCTGAAACCTGGAGCCAGTCAACCAAGGGCATCACCATCAAGCAGTGCTGAAGAAGACGTGAAGAGACTTTTCAAGAACTGTGGTGTGGTGTGAAAGCGTGGTTGTGTGTGTGAAAACCTGGCCAGGTAAGAAGTCATTTTTATTATAACCCGGGATTAGGAAGTATTGATCTTTTATGTGTTGATTTGTTCATTTTGTGTAACTGGATTTTTCATGTTTGATTATAGTAGCATAGAAATTGTATTTCTTGTGCTCAGTCGTGTTAGGAGAGAAACAAATGCGTGACATCCCATTCCCAGAGAGAGGTGAATGTTTGGTGGGCGCATGAGTGTGCATATGCGTGTATGAGTGCAAAGATAACCTTGGTGTGTTAAGCCTGACCAATAATACATCAACTTAGTGCACTTAAGCAATACCATCACGATTTCCCCCGTCCTGGACACTCTCTCTCAGTGTGTGTGTGTGTGTGTGTGTGTGTGTGTGTGTGTGTGTGTGTGTGTCTGCGTGTATGGTGTTGTGTGTGTGTGTGTGTGTGTGTGTGTGTGATGCATGCGTGTGCATGCGCGCTCACGTGTGTGTATGTGTGTGTGTGTGTGTGTGTGTGTGTGTGTGTGTGCTTCTCCTTCTTCTTTCTTTTTTTTTTATTAATTCACTTCTGAACCGAATCCTCTCAAAAGCACTATCCCTACATCCATTTCCCCCAAATATAGCCACACACAGGCTGGGCGCGTGGCAGCCCCAGCACGGTCAGCCCACAGAGAGCGATCAATATGTGGCCTCCATGTGGCAACTGACAAAAGGAGACACTGCACTGCTGCCGGATCATTTCGGTAGTGTTCAGTGGAGTCTGTTCAGTTCCACCATATGCAGGACACCATCGCGCACCCCTACTGAAGACAAGAATTGCTGTCATGGAGCCAAAATGAATGAGCGTAGTCCTCCAGGAGGCGCGGCTACGTTCGTCTCTCAACAGTCCCCCATGAATTGTTAATACCGTTGACACGACCTCACTGAGACCTAGAGGAGAAATGGAACCTGTGGTCACTGTGAGAGCCGAGTACAAAGGGCCTCTTTAGGAGGTTAATTAAGGAGAATGATGATTATGTTGTGGCGCTCCAGTCTCTAGTGAGAAAATACACGACAGGTGTGTGCTGCACGCTTCTTGTCATACTATGATCACAAACACAAGCCAGGCCCGAGAGATACATACACCTGCAGCGCTGGTCAGGAAATGTGTGTTGATTACTCTCTCTCGGAGACGCGTCCATGACCTGTTCTGATAATTGTATGTTTATTATATTTCCATTATGGAGCTGTATAAGCTTAAAAATGTAGAAGATTTCAGGTTTTCACGGGGGGGGGGGGGGGGGGGGGGGGGGGGGGGGGGGGGGGGGGGGGGGGGGGGGGGGGGGGTCGATGCTGTCTGCAATAATTGACTGGCAATCGACAATTTCGGCTAGAGACCGCGGCTAGCTTCATCTTATTCCACTTCTCCCCCCCCCCCCCCCCCCCCCCCCCCATCCCCAACCCCGCTGCCAAACACCTGCTCTTCTCCACAACCCTTCCCCTTCCCCACTTCTCTTTCCACCCCTCCCGAAGTATCCTGATACAAGAAGGTGAAGGCCTGCAAGTCATCTTCGCTTCATTTCGCGAAATCCCCTGGATTGTTGCTGTCTGCCGTAAAGGAAGGGCGACTACTCTTACCCTTCCGTAAACAGAGAACAAGAGTCGGGAGGAAATTGAATTGGGATTTTTCTCCCGAGAACTCCGCGGTGAAAACTGACCATTCTCTCTCTCTCTCTCTCTCTCTCTCTCTCTCTCTCTCTCTTCTCTCTCTCTTGGGGGTACTTTCAAACACGAAGAGGACAGAAACAGAAACAAAAGAGCAATACAACATCAGTGCGAGCTTTCCATTTTGTTTTCTAGCCCTCAGACAAGACGTGCGTGGTCACCACGTGGCGCAGTGGTTAGTGTGGTGAACATCCGGCTGGGAGATCGTGGGTTCGATCCCCGTCAAAGCCATTTGTTGGATTTTTCGACCTATGCCCAACCCTTACCCAGAGTTGAGTTTATGGAGAGCTCTATTGGTGAGACAAGAACCACACATTAAAATTCCATCGACTTAATGGATGCGCCTCTGAGAGTGTTTCCCAAATTGCCTGTTCAGCATTTGTAGGAGTCTGTATCTCTCGGGCCTGGTCGGCGCGGGGATATATTACATTGAAAATAGCGTACGGTGCAGTCCTGTTATGCAGTTTCAGTTTCAGACCAGAAAAAAAAAGCTCCACAGCATCATCTTCATCATCCTCGTCCTCGACCATAAACAAACCTCAAATTCTGTGGCCCTTCTAAGATCCTTACTAACGGCAATC
>CM065724.1:46736399-46746399 GCA_033310375.1 Conus canariensis
AACTAAGGCGAATTTCAGTGAGTTTGCGACCTAAAACTGCAAAGACTTTTTTTTTGTCTCTGCCAGTAAAGAAGAAGACGCAGGAAGGAGGAATTGGATGAGAAGAGAGGGAAGGGAGGGGGGGGGTGGGAGACCAGTGGGAGAGGGACGGGGAAGAGGTAATAAGTGGAGTGATTCGTGCTTCATTGTTTCTATCGAGTCATGCCGGGCAAGGTAAATAGAAGGCCATTTTTCAGTGATATTGCTCCGAGTAGTGTTTCTTGGTAAGTTTCTTTGTGTGCGGAGAATTGGAAGCCACAATGACGTGACTGAGCATAATAAATCACTCAGTTGCAAAATTCATTCTGGCATGAGTGCGTACGTGCATGCGTGCGTGCGAGCGTCTGTGCATGTGCGTGTGTGTGTGTGTGTGTGTGTGTGTGTGTGTGTGTGTGTGTGTGGTGTGTGTGGTGTGTGTGTGTGTGTGTGTGTGTGTGGTGTGTGTGTGTGTGTGTGTGTGTGTGTGTGTGTGTGTGCTCTATATCTGCATTCTCTCTATCCGCATGTCTGTGTCTTATTATTGCATCACGGAACGGCTAGGTCTTTGTTTAGCAAGATTACGCGAAACTACCGAACCGATTTAAATTAAACTTTATTGGACAAATGGAACTGGCCTCTGGACGAACAGGTTGAACGTTGCTGTCGACTTTGATCCAGATCCAAAACAAAAGACGGATGCAGAATCTGTTCGACGTTGGTAGAAGTGTGTGCTCTCCTTAGAATCCTTTAGTTTATTTATGGATTTATTTATTTCACCGATTTATTCATTGTTTTCTTGATTCCAAATTACTTGTTTATTTGTCCATGTACCTATTCATACACTCATATTGTTACGCGAAACTGTTTTTACGTGAACTTAAACAACACATGATTGACTGTTACAGACAAAATTGGGATAGTAGAATACTTAGTAGTGACAGATATTCAACATATCGTTCCTTAAATCCTTATAGCAGCCGGAGAAATATTTCACTGAAATTACAATTCCTTACTTTCGCTAAGTGTTCGTGAGATTTTGACTTCGTATTAGTGATTTGAATGTTCATCACAGATATACACTAAACTCCACAAACTGTCCATTCTGTAATCAAATCGAGGACGAAATACATTTTTTGATTGTGTGTCTATCCTATAAAGATTTAAGAGATATAATTATACATTTTGCCTCATACAAGAAATGTTCATCAAGTGTCATTGCTTCTTTTAATGCTAAATGAAAAGAGAATTGTAACTCGCTCTGACGCTATGCTCATTTTCAAAGCACTAAAACGAAGAGAGGAACTGTTATCAGTTAACACACAAATGCCAGAGTAATTTCAGGAAGAACATTTTGTTATGCAAGTATTTTCTTTCGTAATTTTCAGCATATGCGCCGTGCGCGTGTGTCTTCTACTTTTGTTCTTGACCTCATTGCAGATAGGTCGGTGGCCTTTACAGTTCAAGTATATATTTGAGTTGAGTTGAGTTTATCAGTTTATGCTTATTTATTCAGTTATCGTGTACTTATTCATTTAATTATGCATTTTGTTTTGAGAGGAAAATAAGTTCAGACTAGCGATCTGTTTCATCTCTCTCTCTCTCTCCTCTCCTCTCTCTCTCTCTCTCTCTCTCTCTCTCTCTTTCTTTCTCTCTCTCTCTTTCAGTGTGTGTGTGTGTGTGTGTGTGTGTGTGTGTGTGTGTGTGTGTGCGTGCGTGCGTGCGTGCGTGCGTGTGTGCGTGTGTGTGTGTGTGTGTGTGTGTGTGTGTGTGTGTGTGTGTGTACGAGGCAGCACGTGCGCACCTATCTTGTTTCTTATCCCTGTTTTCGCTGCTTCGCTTGTTGAACAGAGATTGCAGACAGGATTACTTCCCAATTCTTTGATGGTGCCTCTCTGTCTAGGTTTATTGCTACCAATACCAGATTCCTCTAGGCGTGACTGGGGTTCAGGGCCCTTATAACTGATCTCCTGGTTTGTAGAAAACGAGAAACAGATAGCCAGCTGCAAAGCAGCGAGACAGACAGGCAGTCTGGAACAACAGACAGCACCATATGGCTTGACCCCCTGACGACCAGTGCTGGAAGGGAGATCATTAGCTACCCCCCTGTTTCTCTAGCTTGGCTGCTTACTTGCTGTTCGTTTCTGTTTCTGTGGCTTTGCTGCTGGGGGTGACACGGTACCATTCTGACCTCCTGACCCGCGCCTTCTACAAACATATGCAGGCCACTTCGTGTCGATGGCATGGATGATAGGCTGGCCTAGTGATAAACACATTCTCCAGGAAACGAGACAGTCATGAGAACAACGTCCCAGTCTCGCTGCAGGGGCGGGGTTTCTTCTCCCCTTTGTTCCACACGATCTCCTTCACTAGAGGTCAGTAGTGGGGCTGAGCGCTAGTCTTTCAGGAGGGACGATGAACCGAGCTGTCACGTGGCCGCACGCCACGGTTAGGATTTTTAGCTCTGAACCACTCTATCTATGATCCATGTAAGCATTGGGAGACCAACCGTAAGTTTGAGCCAGCATTCAATATAATAATGATAACTGATCAAAAGAAGAACTCGCCATCAATTATTTCCCCCTGTTTTAGGGGATTTCCACCGATGACATCACATACCATCTTCAAATACATGACTTTCCCCTAAGTTGGCGTCCCATTTCAGATTTTTCCACTCATCTTTGCTGCGCCAGGTGGAAGTCCCCAAACAGTACGCACGCACGCACGCGCGCATGCAGCATGCGCGTGCGCGTGCGCGTGCACACACACACACACCACACACACACACACACACACACACACACACACACACACACACACACACTCTCTCTCTCCTCTCTCTCTCTCTCTCTCTCTCTCTCTCTCTCTCTCTCACTCACTCATGTAGTTGTACGACGTAGTAGAACATTAAGCGTGCGATCAAATCGCAAAAGATCAGAATCAGTTGATTGTTCAAGCTTTTCACAAGATTCGACTGAAACCGTCCACCAGTTTGCCGACGTGTCATATACGATCGCTCTGTATCAGGACGAATAACTTCACGTATTGATGAATGTTTGAACTTTATTGCGTCATTGACTGTGTTTCAAAGTGTCCGAAGATATGATATTAGAAACCAAATGTTCTGTTTCAACGTGTAGTAAACTCGTAAACAGCTATGCGCTGAATCGTTTCGTTTGCTCTCTCTCTCTCTCTCTCTCTCTCTCTCTCTCTCTCTCTCTCTCTCTCTCTCTCTCTCTCTCTCTCTCTCTCTCTCTCTCGTTGTTTCTACTTTTCATTTGTCGCTGTCTTTTCTTTTTTGTTATTGGGTTTTTAAAGTTACTTTTGCCAATCACATTTTTGCCTTCTCAGTTATGTTGGTTTGTTTGTCTGTCTGTCTGTTAACAAGAGTACGCAAAGACAACCAAATCGACTTCATTCTAACTTCGTGGAAAGATTAACTGTGGACATAGGATAAAGCCACTGAATTGTGTTTAGTATTCGGATCAAAGAGCAGATGCAATAGACGTTTGTCATTATCTTCAGCTTTTCGAGATAAGTTTTCTAGTTTTATTGTTGTAAATTTCTCAGCAAAACAATGCATGGATCTGGAAGAATAAAGCCAGGTTTCGTGGAAGTATTGCTGTCCACACAAGTGTAAGATGTTGTGCGATTCCTGATTGTATTCGGATTTTGTGAGCACAGGACTGTTTGACCTTAAAACAGGTCGTCGCTCTCCCTAGTCCCTTTCACACCCTGTCAAAGAGCATTATCAAGGAGAAGCAAAAAAGAAGATGGCTTGAGCAGCACCCAGACTTCAACAAGAAGGATGCATACTACCTGCTGCCCAGACCAGACTAAATGAGGATTGTGCGACAGAGGACAGGGCACTCCAGACTCTAACACCGCATGTTCCCCAAATTCCACATTGGCGAGTCTTCAGGGTGCCCATGCGGTACATTCCAAGTGACTGTGGAACAGTTCCTGCAGGACAGTCCCACACATGAAAAGCTAAAAACAGAGCCCTGACCTGTCAACACATCGACGAGGGAGCTCTATGGATCTCTGAAGGGCTTCAGCCGTACAGCAGCCTTCGTCAGTGCCTCTGGGGTTCCTGTCTGAGCGGAAGAAGAAGAAGAAGAAGAAGAGAAGAAGAAGAAGAAGAAGAAGAAGACCCTGTCAACTGAGACAGCTTGTGTTTAACTCATTCTGGACCATTCCGAGGTACCTCGTAAGAACAGAGCGTCGCTCGGCGCCGACTTTCGAATATAGTCGTTAACAGCGAAACGCAAAGTCCAAAACTCGTTCACGTCCAAGTTTTCTCCATCCAAACCACGTTTTATGAATTGTTTTCCCGCCACTTGTCTTCCAGCCTTCACTTGGTTTACAGTTAGCAGTCTTTGTTCCAATTTTAACGTTGAAGATATCCAAAGGTGCAAACAGGCATAAGACCGAGTAAGGTCGTGTCATGAGCTTGCCAGCTCAAGTAATAAACAAATGATATCTTTCGTTATTAGCGCGCGCGCGCGTGTGTGTGTATGTGTGTGTGTGTGTGTGTGTGTGTGTGTGTGTGTGTGTGTGTGTGTGTGTGTGTGTGTGTGTGTGGCGCACGCGTGCGTGTTTGTGTGTGTGACCCACATTTGCTCAGTTTGGGTGTTTCATTCCATTTTGTTCACTGTCAAAACAATGGAAACTTGTTTGTTTTCAAATTAGGTCCCATTCCAACATGACAGCCACTTGGTTCATATGGCAAAACAACTTTTCATTTTAATAAAGCTTAAGCTATTGGCTCTCATCATGTCAGTTTTTGGTCAGTCTTCAAACAAAGAAACCCCAAAAGGGGCTTCTTTTCCCACGTCCTGTTTTCCAATCAGTTTTTCTACGCAGCTTTAAGCCAGAGATACTGTTGGTCTGCATTAGCAGTGTAAAGAATTACAGTACTTATCTCGTAGCATGAGGACAATACATGTTCAGATGTTACTATGTGTCGTGAGTCTGTAGATCTGTTACGATGATATGATTAAAGTATTTCATTACTGTTTTCAGTTTGAACAAGATGACAAGTTCAATGTTCAAGGGTGACCACAGTTCTCAATTCTGCATATTGCGGTCGTTAATATTCAAGTGATATAACAGTTCCGGTCATACTGACAATAAACATCAGCAACATTACGCAAGATTCTGCATAAAACAGCAATGAATATTAAAGCGGTTTTCAAATAGTTTTTTTTTAAAGGGTTCACATGACTAGCAATGTACAGGTGTCATTACATACAGTCTGTTTAGTCTCAACATGATGGCTGTCAACATTCAAGGTTTGTTACAAATGATAAATCTGCATACATATGGTTATAATTCAAGAGGTATAACATTTCTGAAATCAATACACGATATTCAGCTGTTGTTACAGATGTGAAGTCTACAGGTTACGATAACTGTCAGGTATTGAGGACAGATAGAATGCCAGCTCATTCTTTTTTGTTCTCCAGCCTCCAATTTTTTCCCACTTGTTTTTCTTTCGCATTTTTTTCTTTTTTCTTTTCTTTTGCTTCCCGCCCCCCCCCCCCCCCCCCTTTTTTTTTTTTAAACAGTGGGGTCTCCACCCTCCTATTTTCCCCCCTACTGTCAGTTTTTCCTCTGAAACTAACTCTTACTCACCATGCGTTGTCTGTGTGCTTTGTTTTTGACAGATGGACTTTCACTTGCTGATCTTAGTGTTTCAACGTGTGCTACAGAGTCTGGGTTTACGTATGTACTACTGTGTGGTGCATGATGATAGTTAACACTCCGATGACATTAGGCCTGCAGAATTGACGGCCGCACTCTACGTCTCCTCCAGCTAGCGCTGTAGTCACTGATAAAAGGCGTGAACAGGTCAATAATAGGTGTCTGGCAGCAGATGACCATCTGACCGGTCCTCGAGAGAGACAGGGGAATTGTGAACGCTTCGCATGAAATGATCAATAAAAAGTGGGGCCATGCGAAGTCGTGCTGCTGGGGGAAAAATCAATGGCTGTGTGTGTGTGTGTGTGTGTGTGTGTGTGTGTGTGTGTGTGTGTGTGTGTGTATGTGTTGTGTTGTGGTGTGTGTGTGTGTGTGTGTGTGTGTGTGTGTGTGTGTGTGTGTGCGCGCGCGCGAGCGCGTATGTGTATGTGAGTGTGTGTGTGCTGTGTGTATGTGTGTGTGTGTGTGTAAGTGTGTGCGTGCGTGTGTGCGTGCGCGCGCGCGCGTGTATGTGTGTGTGTGTGTGTGTGTGTGTGTGTGTGTGCTGTGGTGTGCGTGCGTGCGTGCGTGCGTGCGTGCGTTGTGTGTGTGTGTGTGTGTGTGTGTGTGTGGAGAGAGAGAGAGAGAGAGAGAGAGAGAGAGAGGCGAAATGAATTTTCTGTACCAATCAGGAGCAATGCCTATTAAAAGTGAATGTATTGCAATGTTTTTGCTCACCTCGAGCTAGAAATGCGATAAACTGATAAATGTGCACAGCTACTTTCATTCATATCCTGTGACAGCACTGTAACTAAAGTCCTTTTCTCTGGAAAATACCTTCTATATTACTAGGCCACCTTGGAGCACATTCACTGTTTTTCAATGTTAACGTACACAAACACTTCACAGACTATTGTAACCGATTCTCTTTCATCTTACTATCGCCATAATGTCTCAGAATCTTACGCTACGTATTTATCATTTTGTGGCATGTGATCACAATCATGGCCTGGTTGGGGTGAACACGGTGCTGGGCTTGGTGGAGGGTGAGGAGCGAAGAGTCGGAAAGGTGTGGTGATGGAGGGTAGGGGTCGCGGCTATCTCCTGAATACTCTTGGCTTTATTTCTTCTGACACATCCGTCCCCCTTCCCCCTCCCCCTCTCCTCTCCCCCCCCCCCCCTTCTAGACTGCTAATAGTGTGAACAGAAACTATGGTCTATAGGACTGTCCACTTTGAGTTATTTTCCTGTCACGTGAACTGACAATCAGTTCTCTTCACAACTATCACACACACACACACACACACACACACACACACACACACACACACACACACACACACACACACGCACACACACGCAAGCCGGCATGCACACACACACACACACACACACACACACACACACACACACACACCACACACACGTACACACGCACACACACTCACACACACACACACACACACACACACACACACACACACACACACACACACACTCGCGCGCGCGCACACTCCCACACCCACACAGATGCACACACACGCAAGCACACACACACACACACACACACACACACACACACACACACACACACACCACACACACACATGCACGCACACACACATACGTACGCGCGTGCGCGCGCGCGCGCGCGCGCCACACACTCACACACACACACACACACACACACGCACACACGCACACACCCTCTCACTCACTTATTCACTCACGTATTCTTGAAAAGAAAATGAAACAAAGGATGTGCGAGAAAAAAAGAGAAAGGGATGCAGGTGAGGAGGGGTAGAGAAAGTGATATCAACATACTTCATTGCCATCATTTTGTACAACAGTAGTGCCTGTGACGTTCACGACAACTATATGACCACAGTGACTAAACACGCAGTAGCACTTACTGATTGACGACAACCATGACCATGGATTCAAAAGACGAATAAAAGAACATACACAACTACATTAACCGATGTTAATTTTTAAAAGTTTTTCTCATTGCTACGAAGATAAATCAAGTCTTCTCTTACACGGAAACGACATATTGGGCCCGTACACCTATCTCGTTTCCCTTCACATGACGTCAAACCCTTTTTTGCACTCTTCTATCATGCGTGACATCATCTCTGGAGCAAAGGGACTGGAGAAGTATATGAAACGTTCGAAGCGTGGCGAATTTTTCCCATAAAAGATCTGTCTTACACAATGTTTTGCTTTATATTCTCAAGACTTGTACAGCAGTCTAAGTTTATGTCCAGAAAACCTGCTATATAACGAATGAATGTGACCCTACTACGGAGTACTGGATCTTTGCATGTCAGATACCAAGTTCAGTGAAATCACAACATCAAACGAATTCTACAAGCTGAACGCTACAGCATTTTAGCCACTCAAACGTCTTTCCTGATAATTTAGTCGGATACTACTAGCTCTCCTGGCATATATCTTTGGTGCTTTAATTCTGGCGTGGAATTCTTCGTGCTGTTTAGATCTACACTCTAAAATTGGGAGTTACGTCCCTATGATGGCGTGAAGCTTGAGAGTGGCTGGTACACGCGTTTTTTTTTTTTTTTTTTTTTTTTAAATGATGAAAAGATGTATTGGAAATCAGCTTTTAAACAGCCAGGCATTTTCCCGCGTCAAGTCAGCGCGAAAGCAAGGAAGAGAAGTAGACAGGACAAAAAATAAACATAAGCGTTCCAGCAGATCGATGTTTGAAAAAAAAGATACTGTCCACCGATATCAACCCTCTCCACCCGGATCTATAACTGATCATTTTCAACCACTGCGCGGTGAAGCACTGTGATTCCTTACTCAAATTGTAATAATTCATTAACATATGTCACTTCAGAAATCTGACAATGAGTTAACATGGCATGAAATGGCCGAGTGCACAGCCATCAAATGACAGTATCTCTCGCGATGATATTACACTTTACACGCATTAAATCACAGAGTTAAGAGCTTTCTCCTTGGAGGTCAGCAGACTTGTCAACTACGAAACGTTTACTGTCAGTGATCAGTTTCACTCAGCAGACTTGTCAACTACGAAACGTTTACTGTCAGTGATCAGTTTCACTCAACAGACTTGTCAACTACCAAACGTTTAGTGTCGGTGATCAGTTTCACTCAGCAGACTTGTCAACTACGAAACGTTTACTGTCAGTGATCAGTTTCACTCAGCAGACTTGTCAACTACCAAACGTTTACTGTCAGTGATCAGTTTCACTCAACAGACTTGTCAGCTACCAAACGTTTAGTGTCGGTGATCAGTTTCACTCAGCAGACTGTCGATACGAAACGTTTACTGTCAGTGATCAGTTCACTCAGCAGACTTGTCGACTACCAACGTTTACTGATCAGTTTCTATCAGCAGTCTTGTCAATTACCAAACGTTTACTGTCAGTGATCAGTTTCGAATCAGTGAACTCTGAACGACAGCTAATATCCCATTAGTGTGGTCCCGGTGGCTACATCGTTAGTAATGTCAAGTCTCTGTACCTTCTGGCTCAATGCCAGTCTGCTCGCAAACAGCGACAGCTTTCACGAGGAACACGATTCTGTGCTGGACCTGATTAGTATTTGTTTCTAAGGGCTGGCATACTGGCCTAGCGAGAATGACCCGGACACAGCCCTGTGGCGAACCGCTGTTTTGAGTGAAACAGGATATGGTGGGAATCCTAACAGGTCATCAGTTCACAGGAAACCCTGAGGCTTCCTTTTTCTCTAATGGGGCACCTTTGTCACAAAAGTTACAACCGAAACTGCATCACCACCTTTTTTTTTCTCTCTCTCTCTCACAAACCCACCACAATAACCCAAGAAGAGTATCGCTAATATCTCAGAGGTCTCAACATTTGAAATAAATGAAAATTATTGAAAACACTGCGTTTAGAAACGCTGAAGGTACGAGCTGTTAAACATCGCATCCACATACACGCGTGCACGCGCGCGCGCGCGCGCGCGCGCGCACACACACACACACACACACACACACACACACACACACACACACGTACACATGCACACACACACACACACCACACAAACACACATACACACGCGCGCGTGCGCGCGCGCGCGCACACACACACACACACACACACACACACACACACACACACACACACCGTAACTAGATACACAGGAATGACAGTGTACAGGTTGGATCACACTGAAACGTGTCAAATCGATGACAGGCACGTAACATCAACTAGACGCACGAAAAGTTACCAGAAGACTGAAACCAGACCGCGGGAAAAAGCTGAATGAAATAAACATCATCAGGAAGTCA
>CM065724.1:46751399-46776399 GCA_033310375.1 Conus canariensis
TGGTGGTAGGGATGGTGGTAAGGATGGTGGCAGGGATGGTGGTAAGGATGTGGTAAGGATGGTGGTAAGGATGGTGGCAGGGATGGTGGTAAGGATGGTGGTAAGGATGGTGGCAGGGATGGTGGTAAGGATGGTGGTAAGGATGGTGGTAGGGATGGTGGTAAGGATGGTGGTAAGGATGGTGGCAGGGATGGTGGTAAGGATGGTGGTAAGGATGGTGGCAGGGATGGTGGTAAGGATGGTGGTAGGGATGGTGGTAAGATGGTGGTAAGGATGGTGGTAAGGATGGTGGTAAGGATGGTGGTAGGATGGTGGTAAGGATGGTGGCAGGGATGGTGGTAAGGATGGTGGTAGGGATGGTGGTAAGGATGGTGGTAAGGATGGTGGCAGGGATGGTTGTAAGGATGGTGGCAGGGAATGGTAGGATGTGAAGGATGGTGGCAGGGATGGTTGGTAAGGATGGTGGCAGGATGGTGGTAAGGATGGTGGCAGGGATGGTGGTAGGGATGGTGGTAAGGATGGTGGCTAAGGATGGTGGTGAGGGATGGTGGTAAGGATGGTGGTAAGGATGGTGGTAAGGATGGTGGTAAGGATGGTGGTAGGATGGTGGCAGGGGGATGGTGGTAAGGATGTGTTGTAAAGGTATGGTGGCAGGGATGGTTGTATAGGTGGGGGATGTAGTGGAGGTGGTAGGATGGTGGTAGGATGGTGGTAAGGATGGTGGCAGGGATGGTTGTAAGGATGGTGGCAGGATGTGGTAAGGATGGTGGTAAGGATGGTGGCAGGGATGGTTGTAAGGATGGTGGCAGGGATGGTGGTAAGGATTGGCAGGGATGGTGGTAGGATGGTGGTAAGGATGGTGGTAAGGATGGTGGTAAGGATGGTGGTAGGGATGGTGGTAAGGATGGTGGTAAGGATGGTGGTAGGGATGGTGGTAGGGATGGTGGTAAGGATGGTGGTAAGGATGGTGGCGGTGGTGGTGGCTATGAAAGTAAGTCACGTGTTTTAAATAAGTGCCCGCGCTTGTGTTCTAATGTTGGAAGAGGTACGACTCCTATGATGACGATAACGATAACATGTCACAATATGATTTGTGTCAGACCTCTGTTTGTGGGGTTGTGTCCCAGCTATTTTCTGGTGCTACAAACCTGAGAGATTTGCATACATAAGCCTCTTCTAACCTTGCATATTTTTAGCCATTTACAAAAATATTTTGACAGTTTTTTTTTCTTCTCTTTCTTTCGTTCTTTCTTTCGTTCTTTCTTTGAGTTTCTGAATTCAAACCTGCTGTAACTCTCATTTCGGCATAATTTTCTTCCGTACGCCACCTTGTACACCTAGATTGCACACAATTGTACATTGACAAACAGCAGCTTTTTTTTCCCCAAAAATAGGCAACAAGAACATGTACCCTGCTGGAAGTGGCGTGCCATTTTGTACCAGGGTAACATTTTGCACGGCAACAGAAGTCAACCCCTCTGCACTGGGCTGTCCTTGGGTTTGGCAGATTAATAATGGGTTTGGCAGGACCAGTGTCGTAATTGAAATTACTGTGATGAATTCCGTGGTAATTTGATGTGTGGTCATTTGTCTCCGTCATGTCTTTTCTATTTTGTTTTTCTTCTTCTCTTCTTTCATTCCTAGTTTCTCTCTTCATTTCTCCCCACGACCCCACCATGTTTTTTTTGTCTCAATACCTTGTTTACAAGCTGCCTTTTCTTCTGGTCTTTTTTTGTACATTTTTTTCTTTGTTTTTCCTCTTCTGTTCTTACTTTCTCCTTTCCTCTTATTTTGTTCATTTCCTCTTGTTCTTAATTTCCAATTCCTTGTTTTTCTCTTTCCTTTCTCTCCTGCTCCCCCTCCTTTTTTTTTTTTTTCCTTTTTCTCTTTCTTTCTATCTTTACTATTGCAAAAGCAAAATGAGCATTGTCTCTCCTTTTTCTACATCCGCGCCAAGTTCTGACCTCAGCTTCACAGTGTGAGGATTTTGCTAACAAGGAGATGAGACTGACGGTTGCTGGTCAGGTCAGATGAGATGACCAGTCAGCAAACGCTATCACATCGAGAAAACAGATGGATTTCGGTTGATAGTCACTGGGAATGGGATGGTTAGTGGATGTCAGTCAGTCTGACCTTTCCGGGAGAGTGGACGGAAATGAAAGGCAGGTGTGGGCACGATACGGGTGATGAAGTCATTGGAAAAAGAATCACCCGGAACGTAATGTCTGTGTGTTACTCTGTTACGTTCTTTGGACAGAAGAGCCAAGTAGTATTATAGTCTTACGTATTCGAGCCTGTTTTCTTTATTTCTGGCTTTCTTGTGTGTGTGTGTGTGTGTGTGTGTGTGTGTGTGTGTGTGTGTGTGTGTGTGTGTGTGTGTGTGTGTGTGTGTGTGAGACCGTGTTTTTGAGTATTTATTTTTTAATTTCTCTCTGTTCTCCTTTTTCATCTCATTTCTCTCTCTCTCTCTCTCTCTCTCTCTCTCTCTCTCTCTCTCTCTCTCTCTCTCTCTCTCTCTCTCTCTCTCTCTCTGTTTGCATCAAGAACTGTAAATGTTCAGTACATATGTTGTTTTTTTTCTTGATGTCTTTTTTGTAGTTTTAAAACTAATAAGTTATTTTTGCACTTTGTTGTATTTTTTTTTCTTCTTCTGGTTGTATTTTGAAGGGAGTGGGGTGGACTGGGGAACAGAAGCAGGACATGGGAAGGATTATTGTTTTCACCATACTGAATGACAGGGAAAATAGTTAAGACACTATATCCATTTTCACTGGTTTTGTTCAATGAGAGAGAGAGAGAGAGAGAGAGAGAGAGAGAGAGAGAGAGAGAGAGAGAGAGAGAGAGAGAGAGAGAGAGAGAGATTGGTGGGAACAGGTGGGAGTCTTCATCATTGCCTGATCACCCCCACCCCCCCCCACCCCCCCACCGTTCCCCCCTTCCCCCACATTTCCTGACTGCAGACATGTGCAGCACAAATGGGTTAGTTGTTGTCAGATGGATGTCACAAATGGGTTAGTTACTGTCAGATGGATGTCACAAATGGGTTAGTTACTGTCCGATGGACGTTACGAATGGGTTAGTTACTGTCCGATGGACGTTACAAATGGGTTAGGTACTGTCAGATGGACGTTACAAATGGGTTAGTTACTGTCAGATGGACGTCACAGATGAGTAGTTACGTAGATGAGATGTCAACAATGGGTAGTACTGTCAATGACGATACAAACCGTTTATTTACTGTCAGATGTGACGTTACAATGGGCTTAGTTTGTCAGATGGAGTTCCAAATGGTTAGTTACTGTCAGATGGACGTCACAATGGGTTAGTTACTGTCAGATGGATGTCACAAATGGGTTAGTTACTGTCAGATGGATGTCACAAATGGGTTAGTTACTGTCAGATGGATGTCACAAATGGGTTAGTTACTGTCAGATGGACGTTGCAAATGAGTTAGTTACTGTCAGATGGACGTCACAAATGGGTTAGTTACTGTCAGATGGATGTTACAAATGGGTTAGTTACTGTCAGATGGATGTCAGAAATGGGTTAGTTACTGTCAGATGGATGTCACAAATGGGTTAGTTACTGTCAGATGGACGTTGCAAATGAGTTAGTTACTGTCGGATGGACGTCACAAATAGGTTAGTTACTGTCAGATGGATGTCACAAATGGGTTAGTTACTGTCAGATGGACGTCAGAAATGGGTTAGTTACTGTCCCATGGACGTTACAAATGGGTTAGTTACTGTCAGATGGACTTTCTCTCCAAGAGATTTCAGTGACAAATCAGAGATAGGATCAAAGAATTTTTTTTTGCATTATACCCGTTAGTCATTATTGAAAAACATAGGAAAGGTAGGTCCGGGATATATTTAGAAAATAAGCGTAGAGTAGAGTGCACGCAGTCTTAGACTAGAATGGGACTTAACAGCATCACCTTCATAATACTCATCCTCATCGACCAGCACAAAAGAAAATCGTCAAATTTTGTGGCTCTTCATGCCCGGCTCTTATGGGTGACTTCATTTTCGATGACCTCTCCTCGTCTATGCCTTGACTTGCCTTGAGAGAGAGAGAGAGAGAGAGAGGAGAGAGAGAGAGAGGAGAGAGAGAGAGAGAGAGAGAGAGAGAGAGAGAGAGAGAATGGACGTGAGGGGGATGAAAGGGTGCGGAAGAGAAGTGAGCGATAGGTCAATGAAGGAGAGAGAATGGGTTTCATGAGCAATCGATTTACACATGAGTTCCAAACGAGAAGGCAAAGAGAAACCCTGTTATCTAAACCTTTGAATGGGAGAGGCATTGGTTGGGGAGAAGTGAAGAAATGGGGTGGGGGCGGGTAGGTGTGGGGTATGAGGCGAGGTGAAGTGTTAGCATCTTGGATGGAAAGAAAGAAAATAATTATGTCAGTCACTCGACGGCTTCTAAATTGATTTAACCACAGCCGGGCTAGTTTGTGCCCTGTTACTAGACTTTGTCCAGGGCTCCTCTTTGGGGGAATTTCTGTAGGATCATCCTTGGGTATGGCAGATAAATGATGGGTTGGTCAGAACTAATATTGTTATAAAGTTACTGTAATGAATCATGTGGTGACATAATGTGCGGTCATTTATTTCCATTATGTTCTCCCCCCCGCCCCCCCCCCCCCCCCCCCCCCCTCCACCTTTCATTCCTAGTGTGTCTTCATTTCTCCACACTGTCCCACCATTCTTTCTCAATATCTTGTTATCAGCTTCCTTTTCTTCTTTTTTTTTTTTTTTTTTTTTGCACAGTTTTCTTTTCCATGTTTTCTTTGCTTTCCCTCTTCCCTTCTTAGTTTCTTCTTCCCCCCCCTTTTTTGTTCATTTCCTCTTGTTTTTTTTTTAAAATTTCCAACACCTTGTTTTCCTCTTTCCTTCACCCCTGCTTCCCCTTCCCTTTTCCTTTTTCTCTTTCTCATTATCTTTTTACTATTGTAAAAGCAAAAATGAACATCGTCTATCTCTCCTTCTCTTTTCTATAGCCATGTCAAATTCTGACCTCAGCTTCACAATGTGAGGATTTTTTGCTGATGATGAGATGATATTGACGGTTGCTGGTCAGGTTGTATAAGATGACGGTCAGCAAAGGCTATCACATCGAGAAAACAGATGGATATCAGTTGACAGCCACTGGGAATGGGATGGTTAGTGGAATGTCAGCCAACGCGACCTTTCTGGGGGAGTTGACCGAAAAAAAGGCAGGCGTGGGCACTGTACGGTGATGAAGTCATTGGAAAATGAATTATCCGGAACATGATGTGTGCATGTGTGTGTGTGTGTGTGTGTGTGTGTGTGTGTGTGTGTGTGTGTGTGTGTGTGTGTGTGTGTGTGTGTGAACCTGTTGTGTACTTTGGATAGAAAAGACAAGTAATTTTACAGTCTTATGTATTCATGCCCGTTCTATTTATTTCTGACTTTCTTTTATGCGTTTTTCTATGTAATGTATCTTCATCCATGAACGTGCTTGCATGCGCTTGCGTGCACGTGTGCGTGTGTGTGTGTGTGTGTGTGTGTGTGTGTGTGTGAGAGAGAGAGAGAGAGAGAGAGAGAGAGAGGAGAGAGAGAGAGAAAAGAGAGAGAGAGGGCATGTTTTTGTGTGCTTATTTATTTAAAATTTCTGTCTGTTCTGGGGTTTTCTCTCTCTCTCTCTCTCTCCTCTCTCTCTCTCTCTCTCTCTCTCTCTCTCCTCTCTCACTCTCTCACTCTCTCTTTCTCTCTCTCTTTCTCTCTGTATTTTGGTTGTTTGCATCAACAACTACAAATCTTGTGGTTTTTTTCTCGATATCTTTCTTTTGTAAAACTAATAAGTAAATTTTCCAGTTTGCTGTAATTTATTTTCTTCTGATTATATTGTGAAGGGAGTGGGATGGACCTAGGGATAGAGGTGGAACATGGGAAGGATTATTGTTATCACCATACTGAATGACAGGAAAAAAGTTCAAACACTATAACCATTACCATTAGCTTTGTCCCACGAGCATGAGAGAGAGAGAGAGAGAGAGAGAGAGAGAGAGAGAGAGAGAGAGAGAGAGAGAGAGACAGAGAGACAGAGAGACAGAGAGACAGAGAGAGAGAGAGAGAGAGAAATCTCTGAATTCGGAAATGGTTTAATGAATAGGCCATAGGCCCATGTCATATGGGTGGTTACAAAACAGAACATCCGTTATAGCGACGTGGCACAGGACATTTGACAACAGGCATCAATTCAGTTTTTGTTTGGATAGTGAACCACTGTATAATGCATTCAATCAGACAAGGACTGATAGCGTAACCTTTATACGACGAGACACAAATGCTAAAGTTTAAAAGCTTTTTCAAAAAACAGAGCAAGCCGAACGATCAATACTGAACTCTCTGAAGCAAACGGCATTGTTAATTTGTGCTTTGATGGACAGTTGTAGTACTTCGCTGGAATATACTGTCCCTTAATCCTTAGTATTTTGGACATTGTAATACAAAATGTTTTTCTGTTTCAGTTTTGAATTCACAGAACGAGCATAACAAATCGTTTTCAGTTACATTTCTCTTAAAACGCATGTTGTGCACAATTTAACTGAGAGTTTCAGTTTCAGTTTCAGTTTTATCAAGGAGGGTCACTGCGTGCGGACTAGTCCATACACGCTACACCACATCCGCTAAGTTTTGAGACCACACTACGCATGATTTTAAGCTGACGGATAAATGAATTAACAACTATGATGACAGAATTGAAGAAGAGGGTCTCATGGCTACGACTCAGCGGATGTCTGACCTACGCATTAGCCCAACGCGCTGGTCAGACCTTGAGTGCCTACAGAGAGAGAGAGAGAGAGAGAGAGAGAGAGAGAGAGAGAGAGAGAGAGAGAGAGAGAGAGAGAGAGAGGCACTGAAGGGAACAGAGAATTGAGAACAGCTGGATGTCTTCATCATGGCCTGATCATCCCCCACCACCCATTTCCTGACAGGAGACATGAGTGAATTACTATCAGAGAAAAATCAGTGACAGGATCAGAGAAGTTTTTTTTCTTTCATTTTGCTCGTTGGTCATCATTTTGAAAATAGAAAAGGGGGGCTATAATAATATTATATTATATCATATTATGAAAAGGGAAGATATAATATGAAATAAGTGTAGAGTAGAGATCTGCCATGCAGTCTTAGACAAGAATGGGACTTAATAGCATCATCTTCATTGTCCTCATGCTCATCGACCAGCGTAACAGATGCGTCAAATGATGTGGCTCTTTATGCCCTGCTCTCATGGCTGACCATATTTTCGATGACCTCTCCACGTTTGTGCCTTGTTTTGGCTCAGTGGCGCTCACTGGCATCGTGACATTCATGGGGACTGTCGTTGGACGAATGTGGTGGTACCATCCAGAGGGAGAACTCACTCACGCTAGCTCTGATGTAAATTAATCATTAGTAGGTGATTTCCTACATATGTTGGATACGAACTGGCACACTGAACACCACCACGGCGCGCGCGCGCGTGTGTGTGTGTGTGTGTGTGTGTGTGTGTGTGTGTGTGTGTGTGTGTGTGTGTGTGGTGTGTATGCATGTGTGTGTGTGTGTGTGTGTGTGTGTGTGTGTGTGTGTGTGTGTGGTGTGTGTATGCATGTGTGTGTGTGTGTGTGTGTGTGTGTGTGTGTGTGTATGCATGTATGTGCGCGCGCGCGCGCGCGCGCGCGCGTGTATGTGTGTGTGAGTGTGTGTGTGTAAGTGAGTACGTGTGAATGCATATGTACGTGTGTGTGTGTGTGTGTGTGTGTGTGTGTGTGTGTGTGTGTGTGTGTGTGTGTGTGAGAGGAGAGAGAGGAGAGAGAGAGAGAGAGAGAGAGGAGAGAGAGAGATCTTCAGCTCCTCTGTTGTAACGTGCTGTATAAAAAAAAAAACCATTGCTGTCCTCATTTCCGCCCAAAGATGCCACCATTGAAAGGATTTTTGTTCCATTATCTCCCTTCGTATTGAAAACGCCGATGAGATGCGACATGAACGTGGAATGTCCGGATTTTTTTGGTCATGATCATTAACTGACTGGTTAACTACCAGAAATGGAATGAAGAAATGCTGACCGTAGGAAGGGGGTGGGATGGAGAGTTGGGGGAAGAGGATTGCTGTTAGGAGGATAAGTGGGTTGAGGGTGGGTTGAGGAGTGACATGAGAACTCAGTGTTTCATAATCGCCACTGCAGACTTTTTTGGTCGGCTAAATTTGAAAAAGTGGTGAGGAGAGAGAAGAGAGAGAGAGAGAGAGAGAGAGAGAGAGAGAGAGAGAGAGAGAGAGAGAGAGAGAGAGCAAACCGAAGAGAACAGGAACAATGGACGGAAACAAAGAGCTCATCGAACATTCATTGTTTTCTGCTACTTAACTGGACTAAGATCTCGCTAATAAACGAAAGTAACGAGACTTCGCGAAACCCAGTTGCTGCCGTACCATAAACTCCCAGACTCTGTTCCAAATGCTTCTTTTTCATTTTATGGTTACTGTGTCGTGGATAATATCAGAATAGAAATAAAACATCTATTACGAAAACGACTGTAGAAACAGATCTCGGAAAGTTCTCTTACTGTAGTATTTCTGGACTTATTAACTTCTGGCTGGTGGAAAATGTATTCCCGTAATATCCTCCACATGTCCACACGCACGCACGCACTCGCGCACGCACGCACGCACACACATACACACATCACACATACACACACAAACACACACACACACACACACACACACGCACACACACAGGCATACACGCACACACACACACACACACTCAATCACACACACACACACACACACACACACACACACACACACACACACACACACACACATACACACGCGCGCGCGTGCGCGCGCGCCGAAGACGTACGACAAAGTTGTATCAAATTCGTCGGCTTCAGGACGTTCACTGTGGAGTTTCGTGGAGCTTACACTGTCAGGAGACTAGGCAAATTACTGATGACGGTACGAGGCCTAGTAAGTGATGTCTTGCGTGTGTTGGTTTAGAACAGACACCACTGAACATCGCCGAAGCTACTCAGCGGTAGCGCAGTGTCTCCTTGCGTGGGTGGTCTCTTGACGCCCCTGTCGTGATGGCTCATTGACTATTGGAGTGTCGGCGGGGAGGCGCGGACAGGACGAGCGTGGGTGTGACTGAGTGGAGGAACGCCGGAATGAGCGGGGAGGGAGCAAATCGTCTGACAGTTTATTAAAGTAGAAGAAGTAATGGAAAGTCCACGGGCACTGGGCATGATCGGGAAGGGGGGTGGGGTAGGGTTGGCTGGCTTTTGGTCGTCGTATGCCTCTTGTGAAGCCAGGAAGGGGGCAAGACGGTGACTTATTAACCCTGACCCCTTAGTTGCGCTCCATGGTGGGTGGGTCAACGAGCGATGAAATGGAAATCTAAACCAAATCTAATGTGGAATACTGAGAGAAAGTCGAATAAGCGAAATAGAGAGAGGAGAGAGAGAGAGAGAGAGAGAGAGAGAGAGAGAGAGAGAGTACACGCCTGTAAGTACCGTAACATTCAGCTTCATTTCAGAGGTGGAAGTCAGGGCACGTGCACGCCGGAAGAAGTTTTTTTTTTTTTTTTTTGTGGATCCTCCAAGGTCCAATTAATTCCACTTTTTTTTTTTTTATCTTTATGTTAGATAAAAAGGAAGGAAGAAAAAAAAATAGTGGTAAAAATAGGAGGATGGAGGCTTCACCTCTACATCAAAGGCTTTGTTTTCAAGCAACACGTGTGTGCTGCTGTGACCAAGCATGAGCATGTCCACAAGGGGGGGGGGGGGGGAGTGCATTTGTGTAAGGATACGGTTCTGCTGTGGGCGTAGAGGGCTGAAGGACGCAGATTCACGGTCCAAAATATTTCGTCCACTAGCTTTACGTAGCGTCTAAACCAGCACGACCCACTGCAGACAGGAGTTAAGGGAGTAGTCTCGTTATTCATCCACAAATGTCTTTAGCAGCTAGACCTATTTTGCATGGAACGGTAAGAATGTGTTCTTCATATCTATCTCCAGCTGCATATCTGTCCGTCCACAAGAGCTGGTCAGCCTGATTGAAGAACTTCCACGACCCTTTCCGCTTTGGGGCGATTTTAAAGGGTACATTCCTTTTGAAGTGATATGAATATTTCATCCAGAGGTCTCCTTCTTGAAGACGTTTTCAGAACTAGATCTGTGTTGACTCCGACATCCCTCCATTCTTCCACATGTACACTTTCGTCTTTAGATTTGTCAATACGTGATCACTTGCTGGTCATGGACTAAGAGTGGCGTCGTCACCACGATTTGCACTGAAGTAACATTTTCCGTTTGTCTTGGAATGCAAAACTACAGAAAGCTGCACTTTATCTGAACACCTCAATTTCAAAATGAATAACGAAAAGAAAAACTAGAAGAAAAAATGACTGGAGCCCTTCTGTAGGAAATGTAAAAAAAAAAACTGTTCAAAGAAGAGGTTGTGCAATGTTTGGGTCCTACAAAAAGCCTGACAAATGTATTCGTAGACTGTGCAAATGGCAGTATTCAGGCTTCATCCAACAAGGTACGAGCGTTTTAAAACAATATGGTTTAACTCTCACTGCCAAAACATTACGAATAAATGTAAATGATTCAACATTGCATGTTTCACAGGCCATCAGATTCTATCTTTCAAATCAAGGCATACTTTAAAATAAGAAAACGCCAGTCTTGGAGAGACTCCTGCTCCATGCTGACTTCAAAACAGCCCCGGAAGGTCTGGAAAATTATTAAGAAAATCAAAGGAAAAAACACCAATCCTTCCATTTATTACCCGAAACTTGCAGACACTCTCATTACCAATATACAAGCTATTGCCAAGTTGTTGACTTCCGCTGTTGAACAAAACGCATCCTCCAAGAATAAATTTAATGTTTTTTTTTTTTTTTAATTAAAACAAAGAACCAAAGAACTGAACGAAACATCTCACCGTAATTTGTTTTCAGACAACATTGAAGTCTCCAGCACAATCTGTCATTCCACTTTATGAACTGAAATCAACTCTGCAAATATGCAGTGATTTCGCTCGTGGCTTTGATAATGTTCATTACTAGCTTCTGAAACGTCTTCTAAGAAGCTGCCTTCAGACCCTTTTACATGCACCCAATCATTTTGGACCGCAGGGAACCTTCTGCTCTCCTCATCATTCCTATTCCCAAGGCCGGAAGAGTCTTGACCAACCTTTTAATTATTGGCTGAAAGCTTTGATCAGCTGCCTTTGCAATTTAATGGAAAAAATGGTCAAATATCGTCTGATGTAGAAACTGGAAATCAGCGGCCTTTTAATCAAAAAGCAGTGTGGTTTCCGATAGTCTTTTGGCCAAGGGACAGTGTGGTTTGCGATGGTCTTTGGCCAAGGAACAGTGTGGTTTCCCATAGTCTTTTGGCCAAGGAACAGTGTGGTTTCCCATAGTCTTTTGGCCAAGGAACAGTGTGGTTTCCGATAGTCTTTTGGCCGAGGAACAGTGTGGTTTCCGATAGTCTTTTGGCCAAGGGACAGTGTGGTTTCCGATAGTCTTTTGGCCAAGGAACAGTGTGGTTTCCGATGGCTCTTTTGGCCAAGGAACAGTGTGGTTTCCGATAGTTTTTTGGCCAAGGAACAGTGTGATTTCCGATAGTCTTTTGGCCAAGGAACAGTGTGATTTCCGATAGTCTTTTGGCCAAGGAACAGTGTGATTTCCGATAGTCTTTTGGCCAAGGAACAGTGTGATTTCCGATAGTCTTTTGGCCAAGGAACAGTGTGATTTCCGATAGTCTTTTGGCCAAGCACAGCTTAAGGTGCGTCTGGAAATAATTGTGACATTTTGATGGACATGTACCAAAGTGTGAACATAGATTAAGTTCACTACCCATTGTGGAGATGTTTGCAGACTAAAAACTGTTTCTTTGTTGTTGTTTTTTACGTGTAGATGAATAGAACCAAACACTGACATTATATAACATACCACTCTTGAAAGACAAAGCTGACTGTCTCCTATTATTGGAAACCACACTATTCCTCGGCCAAAAGACTATCGGAAACCACACTGTTCCTCGGCCAAAAGACTATCGGAAACCACACTGTTCCTTGGCCAAAAGACTATTGGAAACCACACTGTTCCTTGGCCAAAAGACCATCGCAAACCACACTGTCCCTTGGAGAGAGAGAGAGAGAGACAGTACGTGAGTTTGAGTCGAAAATGTGTGCGCATGTGTGTGTGTGTGTGTGTGTGTGTGTGTGTGTGTGTGTGTGTGTGTGTGTGCGTGCGTGCGTGCGTGCGTGCATGTGTGTGTGTTCGCGCGCGCGCGCGTGTGTGTGTGTGTGTGTGTGTGTGTGTGTGTGTGTGTGTGTGGTGCATCTATCTGTTTCAACTTTAAATACCATACTAGACTGACAGACAGTCACACTGTCATTGTTTTTCAGTGGTCACTATAATCCTAGAACAATAACTACTTTATGTCTTGTATTGCACTCAGCAGTGCACTCTAAACACAATACTCTTTCTGTGGGCATCACACCGGATTGTACACTCTGATAAACTGGTCTGTCTCTGGTGTTACGTTACGTTCGTTCACCACAGTGAATACAGTGACGGCAATCCCAGGTGGCTCACCTTTGGACTGAACACCTTCGATGCAACGTCTTCTTCATTGTTTTAAACATGGCCGGTTAGTATCCTTAGTTCTTTTACGACGAAGAAGTGAGTTCTCAATCTCCAGCGCCTCCTAGAACATTGGATTGCCCCAGGGCGTTGTCGAGATGCCTGTGCTGTTTCTCCGTCAGCGATGACAAACCAGAATCCTGCCTTCAGCTTGAAACCTCTGACTTCGTCGCACTATAGGTCCATCCGTACTCTGATTAGAGACCGTAGTGTCATCACATGTCATGGCCTGCACGTCACCCAATGGGCATGGAAAAGCGGGTCTGAAAGCAATCGTGTTCTTCTGGTCACTTTGATCAGAACATAGAGAATCGTACTTCGATTTCTTTATCTATCTGTGCTAAAAATTGATTGATTACTGAATTAATCTCTGCATACATTAGTCCTAGTCACTTTACTTGTCTCTCTCTCTTTTTTCATAACCGCCACTGTTGTTGTTGCTGTTGTTGTTGTTGTTGTTCTTGTTGTTATTGTTGTTATTGTTGTTGCAGTTATTGTTGCTGTTGTGGTTGTTGTTGTTCTTCATCTTCTTCTTCTTCTTCTTCTTCTTCTTCTCCTCCTCCTCCTCCTCCTCCTCCTCCTTCGTCTTCTTCTTCGTCTTCTTTTTCTTCTTCTTCTTCTTCCAATTTCTAAAACTAGTAAACCAAACGCATCGTCGTCAGAAAGGAAACCTAGCTTTCACTGTTGAAGTTTGTGGCAAAGTAGCATGTCCGTGGCAGATTGCAGCACTGATTAAAAAAAAAAGTAATTTCCTCTGCTTTGCTTACAGTTATTCAGAATACAAAGTGAAGATATCTTAAGAAAAAAAAGGACAGTTCTGATAAAAAAAAAATGCTTTTCTGTTGTTCTCAGATGATGATTTTTTTATCCCTGACCCTAAGCAGCAGAAGCATGCTGCAGAATAGGCCTTTCTTCATTTGCTGAAGGTCGCGGCCAATGGATTCTCCCTCCCTCCCTCCCCTTCATTCTTAAAAGCAACGATCGCGGAGATTGGGTCTGCCGTAATTTGCACGGACGGCACACACACACACACACACACACACACACACACACACACACACACACACACACACACACACGCACGCACGCGCGCGCGCACACACACACACACACACACACACACACACACACACCACGCACGCACGCACGCACGCACGCACACACAGGCACACACACCCACGCATACGCACGCACGCACACACAAACAAAATGTCTTGCCTTGAGAAAGGAGTTTACAGCGTGGCTTGAATTTAAAACTACATTAGAATAAACGCAGCATCAACATTTCCATTAGAACTCTGATCGCCGACACCTCCACCACTACGACGGAAGAAACTGCCAGGTTTCTCTAGCGTCGTTTTTTTTTTTTGACAGATCCATGGAGCCATCTGCTCTATTGGAGACCTGGACAAAACATTGACAAGCTGGTTGTCATGTCCTAATGATCTACTGGGGATTTTGTTTTTCATTTTGTGTGGATAAAGTTCCCTGTGTCTCACTAGAAAGATGAAATTCCAAGACTGGAGAACAGCTGAGAGGTTAGTGATCAGTCTGGGGAGGGGGGGGGGGGAGGGAGGGGGGGGGGGGTAATTGAAAAGATTGGTAATGGACCACACAGTCGTGACATGTTCACTCTCACTATTGCTGTACCTGTACCCTGTGTCAAACAGTTTCTTACAGTTTCCCACTGCTAAAGTATAAATTGCATCACGAAACCATTCAACACTGTATCTCAACGATAATGTTACGAGTATCTGCTCCATCACAAAATATAAAGGCAATTCTTAAACCCGGAGAACATGCCGTCACTCTTTTTGCCAATTCTACATTTCTTTTTCAATTTCAATTTCAAGAGCAATTTTGAGCCTCTCTGTGTCGTTTTGGACATTTCCTTCCTGCTCTTCCCTTAAAGCAGAAACTTCATCATCTGCCTTTGTTTCGTCAGCCAGTAACATAGCATGGGATGCCATTTCTCGGGCGCCAACCAAGGAACTGTCTGTTAGTCTTCATTCTCTTTCAATGGCATTGTCTTTACATTTTATTTCTACGGAGATACCTACATTGTAACACAACTATAACAAAGAACGGTAGAAGAAGAAACATAGCAATTAGAGACACAATGTTTCAAAATGTAGATTTTCCAATAATAGGAGACAGTCAGCTTTGTCTTTCAAGAGTGGTATGTTATATAATGTCAGTGTTTGGGTCTACTCATCTACACGTAAAAAAACAAAAACCAACAAAGAAACAGTTTTTAGTCTGCAAACATCTCCACAGTGGGTAGTGAACTTAATCTATGTTCACACTTTGGTACAACATGTCCATCAAAATGTCACAATTATTTCCAGACGCCCCTTAAGGTAAAAAAAGAGGGAATTCACGCTCAAGAAAAAAGAGAGTGCAAGTCGGTTTCTGATTAATATTTCATATTAATTGACAGTAACAGACAAAAAGCATAGAGAGGAAAGTGACACACAGACCAGGAGTGCTGCTGATTTGTCAGCATAGAACACAGCCATACTACGAGATAGATAGACAGGAGTGAAGTAGAGAGAGACCGAGAAACCTAAGATACTTACTCATAAGTTTAAAAAGGAAACTCTCGTTTTAGCACCTCAGAACTTGTTTACTAGAGACGTCCAAGCAAAGATGAAAGTGGGAGAAATGTAAACTCAACACAATGCAAGCATCCAATCTTGGAGCCAGACTACACATGTAACTGTAGAGAGATATAAAGGAGCAAGAGCTGTGAAATCAAAAACCGGTGTCGCTAAAATGTCATTTGCGTGATTGCGTGCAGGTAGAATTATCTGAACCAGAAAGACGAGAGGCGGGGGAAGTTTTAAAACTTAAGGTTCCCTTTAACTCCATAAAGAATACAACAGAAAAGCTTGCAGCACAAAAACAAATATTCCGTTAAACTTTGGTTTTCTTGTCACATTCTTCTTACACCCACTTGTAACTAGTGCACTATGAATTCTCGTGAGGTAATTGTCTACCTAACTAACACTACAGAGCCCATGCATTAACAACGGTAATTTTAGTCAATTAATACCGTTAACAGAACCATAGCTTTATGTTGGTATAACACATAATTAAGTTTCAATTTTCTTTGCTGTTTCCCTGAAAAGAAAGAGGCGGTGTATGTTTTTCGGACCCCTAGGACACATAGGTGAAGCAGAGATGCCGATATTATTGTCATTTGACAAAGCAATTACCTTTTTCGCAGCTACAGTGTTGTTAGCATACATTCCTGTTCAGACATCAACCGTTATCCTTTAAAAGCCAGTCTTTCTTGTTCTTATTCCAACTTAAGGTTCTTGTCTTTCTTTCTGTCTTTCCAAAGCTTTGTAAAATCATGTTTGAAAAACAAATTCTTCCTGTACCTTTTTATGCGCTCAGCTTTGCGTCAAATGTTGCTGTAATGACTTCCAATATAGCAGATCCTTCTTTTAGCTTTTGTGCTTTTTTGTGGTATTGTCTCCATATTGTTGCATCGCCTTGCGTCTACTATGCTTTTTAAAAAAAATTTGGATCCATTAGTCAAACTGGGCCTCCAAGATATTCATATTCTCACCACAACAATATTCAGATAACGAAAGAAAAAGAGGGAGAGAAAACAGAAGCACCCTCAAAATTTTAATTTCCACCAACAAAAGCTAAGAGCATCATTCTCTGAAGTGTACTTCATTAGCAACTTGTATTCTCATCAAGAGACAGCTCCGTTTTAGTCTCCTGTCGCCATACCCCTGAAGAAATGGTGTAATCAAGTTGAAAATACAGCATAAAATTGTCTTCAAAATTTCACATTTATCTCCAAACTCACCTTCCAAATTATAAGTAAGGAACAATTAATAATCAAGAAAGAAATGGTACAAGTACGTTATGTGAATGAATATTTTACATCAAAAGACAACACAAGAGAGAAGAAAAGATAAACAAACAAAACAGCACTGCTAGTTATTCAAAGGCTTATCATAGCTCCATTATGACGTAGACAGGAGAGAAGAAAATGGACAAATGAAGAATAGAAAATAATCAGACAGCGGAAAAAATCGACCCAAGGTGCCTTAGAAACTATTTCCAAGAAACAACAACCCCAGCAAAGCTGAACGTGGAGAAGAAATATCAACACTATACAAAACAAGCATTCAACCTTTGGGTCTTTATGTGTATATGTTACAGTAAATTTATCAAATCAGGAAATTTATAAATTTCCTAAATATTTCAGTAAATTTATAAAGTTACTGTTTCACTCAGGAAATTTACAAATTTCCTAAAAAGTCTAGGAAATTTATAAATTTCCTGATTTTAAAGGCCAGGAAATTTATAAATTTACTGAAACCTTGCACACCACAGACGAGGCTTACATGACATCGATAATTACACATGAGTTTTGCTTTGAAGCATTTGCACTTGTTTTGGCACTTTCTCGCTCCACCCCCACAGTTGCACTTAGTGTAGCCTTGACCCCCTGATGCTGATTCTGGAACAACAGCTGATCGCAGAGATACCTGTTTTTCAAGATTGACATCAGTCATCGAAAGCAGTCTTTGAGGGCATAGTTCAAACTGGTTTCGTGAATACCCTCCCCTCAAAACCCCGGCCTTCACTGCAATGGTATAAATGTCAGTTTTGAAGTCCCTGTTTACAATAACACCTAAAATGTTTCTGGCATCGCCTCTGCCACGATCGACCATGGGCACTGGCACTGTCACATTGTCGCCTACTTCTCCACGTTTGAAATCCACCCTGCTTCTTTTTACCATTCGTTCTGCTTGACACAGCTGACCAGTGAAAGCCCTTTTTCGAGCATGTTTAACTCTTTCACAGCGGTCAGTTAACTGCAATGCTATGTCAGGGGTAGCAGGCTCCGCTGTTGTCGTAGCAGAGGTAGCTGTGGTGATTGCTGCATCAGTTATGATGATGGCCACGTCAGCTGATAAAGTAGCAGGTTCAGCTGATGTCGTAGTAGCAGAGTCAGTTGTGATGATGGCTGCATCAATTGATGAGGAAACAGGTTCAGCTGACGTGAAGGCAGATTGAGGCAAATCCAGTCTTGCAATATCTTCCTCTGTCTCTAAATTATTCAGGATTTCATGTGGCAATGTTTATGTTGTCAACCCAACAGGAGCCTCGTTTCCGAACAAGGCTGGATACGGTGATTGTTTTATTCCAGAATGGAGGGAGGAGTTTTTTTGGAACTGAACAACCTTGATTCCTGTTACCCAGTCTTGGGTGTCGTTGTCTGCGAGCCAAGCAACCAGCATGTCTTTGATGTCACCATTTGCACGTTCAACTGATCCCTGGCTTTGGGGGTGTGGGGGCTTTCCGTGAACCATTCTTAAAGCAGGCCAGAACTCCTTCAGTTCTGAAATGACGTTAGCTGTAAATTCTGTGCCATTATCACTTTGAAGTATCACTGGAGCACCCAGCAAAAGAAAAATGTCCAGAAGCTGGCTTGCAACATCAACAGGTTGTGCAAGTAATGAAGATTATTTTATTTATAAAACTTGTAATTGAAAAGCACACACGATGATATGAGAGAGAGACAGAGAAACCAATCCTCAAGGAGTACAAAGTGTGGGTATCAAGAAGAAATGAACAGAGTGGAAAAGGTAATCCAAGGAAAAGATTCACTAAACGTTTCGGGGCTTCAACCCTTTTTCATTTATTTTTTCATGGCGTAATCCTGTGGTCAAATTCACCTTGTTGTAGGTAGCAAGGTTACGAACCGCGCTTAGGGACTCGGGAGATAAGGTTGTCAGCTCAATCCAGCCCAAGATGACGACTTGCAGACTATGGATGGCTCAGGAGGCAATGGACCTGGCACAGGAATTTCTCAATACCATGGAAACAACAGGACACATACAAACCAGAGGCAGGGAGTGGGGTCAACTGAAATGAACTGGTGGTCAGAGGCAAATGGGAAAGCAAAGACAGACTGTAATACAGGAATTAAAAAAAAAGAAGAATATGGCCAGAGCATCCAGAAAGCAGTCCAGTAAGGCTGACAGTGGGAAAAGGCCCATCGAAAAAATCTCAGTTGGAATGCAATCTGTAGATAGTGTGCGGAACGTCAACCACAGAATGGAGAGCTTTTAAAATTGTCGTCAGTGCCTCAGAAAAAAAAATGGACAATCATTTTCTGAATTTTTTTTTGGAGCTGTCAGTGCATGGATTAACAAATGCTGCACCTGTGTGTGGATTGTCTAGCACTGAGTCTTACATGTGTTGGGGGGAGGAGGGGGAAAGGAGCTGGTTAGGTATCTAGTGGAGAGGGAATCCCTGCAGGCATCCGAGTCGTTAACAATCAGGAGCGATTATCCCTCACTGTCAATGATGATTTTTTCCCCTGGTGAGACAGGAGAAGCTTGCTTACCTAGAGGGAGCCATCGTTAGGACAATGGCTGAAGAGTGCATTTGCTTCGGCATCAGGTCACGTCCCTTATCAGTAAGATCAGCCAGGGGAAGCTTTTAGTGCCCATCTCAACCGTTACATGTGAGCTGTCGTCGTCATTTCCATGATGAGGAGTACTTCCATGATCAGCTGGTTTTGTAACTTGAGGTAGAGAGGAGAGGGAGGGGGGGGGGGGGGGGGAGAGGAGGGGGGAGAGAAGAGAGAGAGAGAGAGAGAGAGAGAGGAGAGATTACGGAGATTTACAGACATGGGATGAGGGGACAGGAAGATATTGACACACACACACACACACACACCACACACACACACACACACTCTCTCTCTCTCTCTCTCTCTCTCTCACTCATACACACAGGCACACACATGCACGCACACACACATACACAAACACACATACACACTCACACTCTCACACACACACATACACGCACGTACGTACGCACGCGCGCACACACACACACACACACACAGAAGCACACACACACACACACACACACACACACACACACACAACAGAAGCACACACACACACACACACAAACACACACACACACACACACACACACACACACACACACACACACACACACACACACACAGAAGCGCGCGCACTCACACACCACACACACACACACACACACACACACACACACACACACACACACACACACTCACACACACACACACTCTCTCTCTCACTCTCTCTCCTCTCTCTGATACCCGCGCCAGGTTTAATCTTGCACTCGAGTGATCTGCTAATCTGAGCCGCGTCATTGTGGCTTCTAGTCGTCCTCCACATAAACTGCACAAGAAACAGGACTCTCAGCCGTATCGGCGACAAATTGCCTGGTATTGCCTAGAAACAAAACAATGAACCATGAGCAACGACATCACTCCTATTACGTCTTCTCCGGTCTCTCTTCCACTGTTCTGCACCCCTTCCCCCCCCCTCCCCCCCCCCATTCCTGCCCACCGCAACCCCCGCGTTTTCCTTCCTGCTACCTACCCTCTGCTTCTTCTCTGTCAGAGACAAAACAAAAATGTCTGCACTTTTGGACGCAAACTTGCTCAAATTTGCCTTAGTTCTGTTTTTGTAACTTAGCTGTAAAGGGTTTGACTGTCTAAGTTGACGACCTTGTGTTTTTCTTTGTTTTTTTTTAAAAAAGGGAGGAAATTTGCTGGATTTAAAATGACAGTTTAATAGTTTGACTGAGTAATCTGTTTCAGTAATGCTTCTGTCATAATAGATATATGACTGCACGAAACCAATGCATTTTTCTTGTTTTACTAGGTTTTGTTTTCTTCTGTTATTTATGTATTCGTTTATTCATTTGTTTGGTTGTACAACGTTTAGGAAACTTTGGTGAATGTGGAAGGTCCATCGTGAGGATAACGTCTCTCATCATGACCACCACCAACACCATCACCACCACTACTACCACCACCGCCACCAACAACAACGACGACGACGACAACAACAACAACAACAACAAAACTTTCATGTTCTCAAAATGGCCGTCCTACTGCTTTCACCAGCTGAAATTATTTTTGGCATTTTTCTTCTTTTTCTTCTTCTTTTTTTTTTTTTTTACATTTATGACAGCTGTCCTTGAGAAGTGCGTGTCATCTAGGTTTTAGTACAAAAAAGGTGTCATAATTATTTACATTGTCTGAGAGAGGCGTGCTTTTATAAAGACAGATCACCGTCTTCCATCGACCGTCCACCACATTCTCACCAAGTCAAGGTCGGTTAAACGTGCATGGGGATGGCCAGTTACATGATCTCTCTGTCTGTCTGTCTGTCTGTCTGTCTGTCTGTCTCTCTCTCTCTCTCTCTCTCTCTCTCTCTCTCTCTCTCTCTCTCTCTCTCTCTCTCGTGAGACTGGTATGGATAGTTAAATAACACTAATGTCACCCGAACCAGATTACAACACTTCTCGTCGACCTTCCAATCATACCCCCCTCCCCCCCCCCCCCCCCCCCGCCATGTCCATTAGGGCCTTCCATAAGACTCAGAGAGAGAGAGAGAGAGAGAGAGAGAGAGAGAGAGAGAGAGAGAGAGCGCAATACCCTCACATACACCTTCGACCTGTTTGCTGTCGACATGTCTGATGATGGCAGATTACTGTCTGGAATGACACGTCTCATTACCACCCGACTACCACACAACCTGTGTCCTGCTCTCCCCTGCTCCCACCCCCCCCCTCCCCCTCCCCCTCACACGCACTCCCGAAGTCCCTTTCCCACCCTCCACTTCCATCCGCATCTCAGCTCCTCCGCAACAGAACTGAAGGTAGAGATACTCAAGGGAAATGGGTAGATTTCTGCCGATGGCAAAGAGATCTTGGATCCGTTTGTTTCTATGCGTGTCTGTTTGTTTGATTTGGCATGAAAACATAGGCCAGAAATGATGATGTCTAAACTGCACGACGAGATTAGAAAGAACATGGCTGGGTACACAGGAGTTTATGATATAACTGTATTTTTAAACTTGAAAAAAAAAAAGTTCCTGTCAGGGGACATAATAGCAGACACGGAGTGAAATAATTGCTGCCCATGCACTTTTTTGATTGTATATGGAAAACATGAAAACTCAAGCTTTCTGTTACTAATAAGCTTGGATAGATCCCATACATAGATATCATTTCATCAGTTGTTACCATTATTTGAAACAGTGACTTATTACAGTGTTTATGCTCCATGGAAAATCTGTGATAGTCACGTGAACGAATCGTGCACGCTGTTTTTTTTGTGTTTTTTTTTCCCCAGACAGAACCGCTACACAATTTTGCGCTGAAAACGAAAGGTCGCGCTGGCTTTGGCTGCAACGTCATCTTGCTTTCAGCCATGTTACGTTAAACCAGTTTGTGCTGGAAAAAGTTAGTGGCGGCATTTGGCTGATGGGGAACAAAGCAACCAAACTACAGACATGGGAGATAGGTGAGTGTCTTCTTGGCGGAGGTAAAGACGCTTTTCTCTATCCATTACGTCAGAAATTGTCTTCAGCCATGCCAGCATCGTTACGAAGTCAAGGTGGCTTGCATAGAGAGACAGTGAGCGAGAATGGTAATGGCATGACGCCGGCAAGTCAAGGCTACGGGTTGTTATGTACTAGGCGATTAGACAAGACAATGTTGCCGTTGCTTGCTGGCCGCTCATCATGTCTGTTAATTTGGTGCCGGCTGTTGATTCGTAAGACCCTCGTTATACATATGGAAAGGAACTGGCAGTGGATTATAAGGTCAAAAAACAACAACAACAAAAACCGGACATGTCGTCGCCCTTGTTGGCTGCTCATTTGGTACTGACAGTTTATTTGTTTAGGAGAGAGTCTTGTCGCAGAGATAGGAAGGAACTGCCAGTGGACTAAATCATCAAGAGAACGGACATGGGATGAACGTGAAACAGTGGAAAGGTGAAAGAGCGCTGTACCAACAACTAAACAACGATAACAGCAACAAATAAAACATTATGTGTTACTTGTGACTAACTGATTCATTTGACAGCGAAAATCATATGTTTGAGCGCTGATGATAGCGGACTGTGGTGTGTGTGTGTGTGTGTGTGCGTGTGCGTGTGTGTGTGTGTGTGTGTGTGTGTGTGTGTGTGTGTGGTAAACACATACGAATGCGCGCGCGCGCGCACGCGCGCGCGCGCGCGCGTGTGTGTGTGTGTGTGTGTGTGGCGCGCGCGCGCAGTCCATCTGTGCATATCATGCATGTACATGTACATGGGTGCAGCAAGTAAGTGCGCGCGGGCGTTATGTGCACATGTTGACGGTCCAAACGACAGCATTCTTTTTCCCTTCTCTCTAAACCGCACCCATCGACTCTCGAACCCCCCCCCCCCCACCCCCCGCCCTCCGTGGCTCCCCGCTGCCTCCCCCCCCCCCCACTCCGCCGCCATCAACACCACCACCCTTCCCAAAGACGAGCAGATGATGGTGTTTTATAACGTTAAGCAGCTTTGGCAGCACGTTAGTGTCGACAACGTTTGTTCCGCCACAAGGACTGTGGGGCCTGAGTCCTCCTCTCAGCAGCCGTCCCCCTGAACAGTTCCTCCCTGTTGGCCTGGTCTCCAACGTCCTGTTTTGCCCCCGAGGAAGCTGGAAGGGTGGAGGAGGCGGGGGGGAAGGAGAGAGAGAGAGAGAGAGAGAGAGAGGCGGAGAGGAGGGGAGAGAGAGAGAGGGGGGGGGGGGCGAGAGAGGGGGAGAGGGGGAGAGAGAGAGGGAGAGAAGAAAGTGTGTGAGAGAGAGGGGGAGGGACAGAGAGAGAGAGAGAGAGAGGGGGGGCGGGAAAGAGGGAGAGGGAGAAAGGGAGGGAGAGGAGGAGTGAGAGAGAGGGAGAGAGAGAGAGAGAGAGAGAGAGAGAGAGAGAGAGAGAGGGATGAGAGAGAGGGGGCAGGGAGATAGGGAGAGAGAGAAGAAGAAGGAGAGGAAGAGAGAGAGAGAGAGGAGAGAAGAGAGCAGAGGAGAGAGAGAGGGTGAGGGAGAGACAGAGAGAGAGAGAGAGAGGAAGAGAGAGAGAGTGGGTGAGGGAGGGAGGGAGATTGAGAGAAGAGAGAGAGAAGAGAACAGAGAGAGAGAGAGAGAGAGAGAGAGAGAGATGATGGAGGTGATGGGAAGGAGGAGGGGCCGGGGGGAGGGGAGGGGAGGGGGGCGGGGGTTCGGCGTTGGAGGCGTTTCCCTGTGCTCCAAAATCCCCGTTCGATTCGTGAGGTCACGACATCGTCCCCCACCTCCACCTCACCTCCATCCCCTTCCCTCTTTTCCCTTTGATGCTCTTTCGGACCCTGTAAGAAAGGGTTTTTTTTTTCTTTTTTTTTTTTTTTTTTTTTTTTTTGGGGGGGGGATGGTGGGGGCGTGGAATGGGTGGTGGTGGCGGAGGGTGGTGGTTGGTGGTTGGAGGGTTAGAGGGTTGGTGGTGTGAGTCTTTGACTCTAAATGGCTCTTATCATGCTGGGTTGTGCCTTGGCCAAAGCTTCCGTGCGACACACAGGGTTGCGTGTGTTGTGGAATGTAATACGGTGGGGGTTGGGTTGGGGGTGTGGATGAGGGGGGGGGGGGGAGGGGGGGAGGGGGGGATGGGAGACGGGGTCGGATAACTTCTCCTGGTTTGTATATCTATTTAGATATTTAGTTCTTATCTATTATTTATTTATTTATTTTTTTTTTTAATTCTTTGTTTTAATTTCCTTGAACTGGTAGCTGATAGGTTCTCTGTACTTTTCTTTCTTCGAGTGCACTTCCCTGTCTCTATCTGTCTGTCTGTCTGTGTCTGTGTCTGTCTGTCAGTCTGTCTGTCTCTGTGTCTGTCCTCTGTCTCCTGTCTCAGTCGGTCTGTCTGTCAGTCTGTCTGTCTGTGTGTCTCTGTCTCTGTCTGTCTCTTTCTGTCTGTTTGTCTGTGTCTGTCTCTCTCTGTCTCTCTCTCTTTGTCTGTATCTCCCTGTCTCTTCCTTTCTCTCTTTCTTAATGATGGAATAATTATGTGTCCGGCTATTCAACATGTACAATGTTGCCAAGAAATGCTGAAATAGTTTGCTTAAACTCAAAATGTGAAGGATTTTTTTTTGTTTTGTTTTAGCTATCTGAACTAACTCAGGTCGCGAATACATCCACGATGAGTTTGAAATACTTGTCGTTCATAGTTATGGAACCAGCCCAAACTATGATGTGTAATTCTCTGTGTCTATGTTTGTTCAGTGGTCTGCTCAAGGTGATCAAAGAAACGTTGACAATTCCCAGATGTAAGCAGTCGCAGGTGAATGTCGTTTTGTGTTTATGAATAATAATTTAGCTCTGAAGTACTTCTTTATAACTTATGTATAGGAACATTTTGGATACATATCTATTTAAAAATCCCGGTCAAACCATTGCAGTTTGGTGAAACGCATTCCTTTCTGCATTTGATGATTACG
>CM065724.1:46791399-46796399 GCA_033310375.1 Conus canariensis
CCTACACACACATACATACCTACATACTACATACACATACATACATACATCACACACACACACACACACACACACACACACACACACACACACACCACACACAACAACACGCACACACACACACACACACACACACACACACACACACACACACACACACACACACACACACACACATCACACACACGTACAAACGCATGTGCGTACGCAGCTACAGTACACATCCACTCTCTTTAAAGCATGGAACCTAAAATTACAAAAAAAGCATCATCATTAAAAGCAAGCAACATGCCCTATTGAAATATATTCAGTTTAGTCAGATTCGAATAATACATATGATTAATTAAGACCAGGCATCCCTCGATAAAATCAGTGCAGGCAGGAGCCTGATCATGTGTTTCATAAGGATGTTCTTCTTCCATACAGGTTTTAGTACAGACAGTGCTGTCGTCTTGGCTAACCGTGTGAAGTTTTGGTTCGGATCTCTTACCGCTGCTGATGAATCCCAGGCAAGTGAACTGTTGAACAGTTTGTAAGTTCTCAGCACGGAGATTTACATCCATACTGCTGGTAGTGTTTTGGCTGGCTAACTTGGGCTGGCCATCAACCTGGTCTTTTCGACGCTGATGTCCATACTGTAATCTTGTTGATGCGTCATCCAGTCTTTTAACGAGCTTGGCCAGTTCTTGTTCACTGCCTATGGAAAGATTTCTGATGGTTCTTCATCTTGTGCTGACTGTGTTGACATGATTTTTTTAAAAAAAGAGTTTTGTCATAATGCGTGCCAGGAATATATCCAAATGTGAGGCAGATTAAAGCCAGCCTGGACAACTTCACTGAAATCCGGAACCATTCACCAGCTGCTTCCTGTATGAGCTTCTGCCCGGATGTTCACTTTCTTCATTGCAATCCATAGCGCCCTCTACTGGACTCTGTCCAACGACTACTTAAAGTGTGTGCAGACGTTGTAAAACTCCCTTTTGTGGTCCCGATGTTTTGGGTTTATTTCTTTATTTATGTATTTGGCAAAGGATGTAGAAAGTGCACGACTGCACTTGTGTGCCTGTGCACTACCACACAACACATCTATTGAAACAGAGAGAGAGAGAGAGAGAGAGAGAGAGAGAGAGGGTGGGGTGGGGGGTAGGGACAGAGACGGAGACTGAGACAAAGACAGAGAGACAAAGAGAGAGAGAGAACTCCCTTCGAAGCTTCAGATTTTTTGTTTTGTTTTGCAAAGGGAATAGAGGACACACGGTTGCACCACTCGTGACCCTGCGCACAACCATACAACACATGTACCGAACCAGAGAGAGAGAGAGAGAGAGAGAGAGAGAGAGAGAGAGAGAGAGAGAGAGAGAGAGAGAGAGAGGACGATTACTTTATTCATCTGAGGGCATAACTCTGTATGCAGAAAGTAGTGCACACATACTCTACATCCACAGAAGAAATCTGGCATTGAGAAGAAAGAGAGAAAACAAAATGTATCGATTCGGACTTATATAAACAGATGAAGTATTGCTTTACACAAGCTCTCGAGGGCAGGTCAGAAGGTTGAAATACAGAAGTGTGTTGATATTGAATGGGTGGCCTAGGGGAAGGTACAGTGGGCGGGAAAATGACATAGGGGACGGAGAGGGGGTGTAGATAGAATTCCGAGGCAATCTAGTGCATGCCAACAGCAGAACACAACATGATCATGAGAGAGAGAGAGAGAGAGAGAGAGAGAGGGGGGGGGGGGTCATCGAGTTCTGGCATCTGTTTTGTGTCGCTGGCCATTAGAGACTGAATAATTTAGCAGCTGCCTCACCTCTCGTGCTTAAAACATGAGTCCCTTGGTGCAGGCTACCTAATGTCTCTTTCTCTAAGTGTTACAGTCTTTCCGGGGACAATTTTTGTATCACGCAAGAAATTAAAGGTCTACTTTAGAGGTTTTCGATAATTGGTCAGCTTATGCAGAAATATGAAATGTTTGATAAATTGGTAAAATAAACATCCGATTCGCTCCCGATCACACGAGATCGATCCGCGAAAGTGGGCATTTTCACCTGTAATCAAGAAAACGGGAGGTAATCAACTAAATCTTGGCATGGCTTCACTACTCTTGGATGTGACGTCACATGAGTGTCAGCGACGGCGACAGAAAGCGATACTGATGGTTCTTGCACATCTCGCTCGGTATTTAATTTATCATGTAAAAGCAGTGACTATGATTGCGACAGCCAATGTGACTCTGGGGATGTTTCTGCATGGCCTTAACCTTATCAGTTTGAACGCTAAGTTCTTTTTACAACGTCAGTTCCAGCTGGACCACGGAAACGAGCTATTCAGTTCCAGCTGGACGCCCGAACACAGCATTCCGAAGGCGTACGGACTTTACCGAAGTTTCGAGGGAGGCTACCGACTGACTTCTTGATGCGATCACGCGTGGATGGCGAGCGGAGATTCTCCTTCCTCAAGCCTTAACGTGTTCATTCAGTTTAACAAGTGTGATCTGTCCATAGATAAGAACAGAATAAACGTGCGACTATCGTACTCATCTGTACGAGCTCACCTCTCCGCCTTCAAAGTATACACGCACAATGCAGACGAAGTTTTTGATCCACTCGAACGGGCTCGGCAATTGTCGGAATAGCTCGTTTCCGTGGTCCAGCTGGAACTGACGTGGTAAAAAGAACTCAGCGGCCCGGCATGGCTGCACGAACCGAATCCACTTCTTTCGAGTATCTGGATCAGATGGAAATGTGTGCAAAGAATATCCATTTCCTGCTGAGCTGCTGCACTCGCCAACAGCACAATATCTGCCGCCCCCTCGTGACTTTTTAGGCTGTGGGGGATCATGATTTCACTTGGCGTTGGCTTGTTGGTAGGTCGCGGCTGACGGCCAGTCCATCAAGTGACGTCACGGTTTTCGGTCTACCGCGCGGGGTTTGAACAGGTGTGCAAAAGTCGTTTTTTATGAATTAAATTCTTCCGGCTATTTTTTATTTTTTTTGGAAAAATGAATACCATACTGTAGTTATATGACATGTAGACCTGTTTTTAACAAATTATCGAAAATCTCTAAAGTAGACCTTTAAACACGCATGAGCTCTCTCTCTCTCTCTCTCTCTCTCTCTCTCTCTCTCTCTCTCTCTCTCCACACACACACACACACACACACACACACACACCATACACACACAAACAGGCACGTGCGCCCGCACACGCGCACGCACACGCACGCACACACGTTCTCACGTACGCACGCGCGCACACACTGATACACAGCATATTGCTGAATCCGTTCAAGCGTTCAAAAACCAAAATTTCCTTCGTACCGAAGGTCGCAAACACACACACACACACACACACACACACACACACACACACACACACACACACACACACACACAGAGGCGCGCGCGACCGCACACGCACGCACGCACATGATACACAGCATATTGCTGAATCCGTTCAAGCGTTCAAAACCAAAATTTCCTTCGTACCCAAGGTCGCAACACACACACACACACACACACACACACACACACACACACACACAGAGGCGCGCGCGACCGCACACGCACGCACGCACATACACACACACACACACACACACACACACACACACACACACACACACGTACGCACGCACGCGCGCACACACGCGCACACACACACACACACACGCACAGAGAGAGAGAGAGAGAGAGAGAGAGAGAGAGAGAGAGAGAGAGAGAGAGTGGGTAGGGGTGGTAGTGGTAGTGGTGAAAAAACGTTAAACTGAAGAACGAACGGATGAACGCTCTTGCGACACTGGCATAGAGACCCCCACGTCTTGATACCCTTTGAGTTAGTGCTTTCTGTAGTAATCGTTTTATGAGCTCAATCTTCTTGCCATGTCCAAGATTATTAGAGCCAAATATCGAAAATGCGAAAAGAAAGACCGGCAGTGAAACAAAATAATTATCTGTTTACCCGTCACAATTTAGGAGAGAAAATCGAACGTAGTAGCCTTGTCTTTTTTCAAGCACACATTTGTGAGAATTGTTCTGTCTGTCTGTCTGTCTGTCTGCCTGTCTGTCTGTCTGTCTGTCCGTCCGTCCGTGTGTCTGTCTGGTCGGTCGGTCGGTGGTTGGTCAGTCTGTCTATCCTTCTGTCTGTCGTCCATATGTCTGTCTGTCTATCCGTCTGTCTATGCGTCTGTCTGTCCATATGTCTGTCTGTCTGTGTCCCTCTCTCTCTCCCTCCTCCACATACACGCACATACACACATGGACACACATACGCGCGACACACCCCCCCCCCCCCATACACAGACTCTCTCTCTCTCTCTCTCTCTCTCTCTCTCTCTCTCTCTCTCTCTCTCTCTCTCTCTCAACTCATCAAATATAATTGATTACTGTGAGACTGGCAATCATTCATTGAGAATCCGAACAGCGATTGAGAGTATCACATGTTCGTATTGAATACTTAATCAACTAAGGGGAAGATTACATAGGCAAGCTTATGAAACGATGTTATGGCAACATGAGGACGGATAGCCAATTTGGGTAGGCAGCAACAATTAAGGTCTAACTGAGAACGGAGTTGATATATTTGATATAGGATCAGATAGGGAGTTGGAAGTGACATTGCCTTTATATCAGAAGTTGAAGAAGACCATGTAATCGATTAATATAAGCAAAAAGTGGCATTCCGTGTAGAAAAAAAAGTATAGCTGGTATGTCTCTTTAAAGGTATTTTCAGACTGAAAAATCGATCTTATTTAAAAAAAAAAAAAAAAGTGGCATCGAGATCTTTCTGTCAAACTGAAAATGAGAACCATCGGATTAAATACTAAGAAGCGAAGTCACTTGCTAAAATCGCTACTAAATCTCTTTTTTGGGCAACTAATTCATTGAAAAATGTACACCCTCTACGGATATTGGCGTATGCAGCACAATCAAATCAAAATTACTCCATTCTCAATACTGTTCTTTCTTTACACACAAGATAGATTTATTATTTGATTTCTC
>CM065724.1:46803899-46841399 GCA_033310375.1 Conus canariensis
ATTCAAATTCGTAAACTGTATACAAAGACGTATGTACATGTACACAAATTTCGGAAACTGGAATCTCTCTTTTATAGGCTTAAAGTTAACGCTCTTCGTACAAAATTCCACAGAAATTTACAATGCGTTTGTGGAGCAGTCGACAGTTTCAGTACTCTGCATTTTCTTTTTAACTGTTCCTATTTTAACTCATCTCTCTCCAACTTCCGACAAAAAGATTCCCTATCCATTTTCCAGAATCTTCATGCCTTTTTTTTTAACATTTGTAAATTCGTTGATGTTAAGCCTAGTTGGCTCGATTGTATAAATATTTCCAGGGTTTTTGTTGTTGTTGTTGTTGTTTTATTGTTGTTGTTTTTGCTTTGTAATTTATCTTTTAAATTGTTACATTTAGAACAGTATTTTCTTTTCAATTGTCAAAGTCGCACACGCACACACACACACACACACACACACACAACACACACACACACACCACACACCACACACACCACACCACGCACGCACGCACCACCACACACACACACACACACACACCACGCACGCACGCACGCACCACGCACACACACAACACACACACACGCACACAGCACGCACGCACACACACACACACACACACACACACACACACACACACACACACAACACACACACACACACACACACACACACACACACACACACACACACACACACACACACACACACACACACACACACACACACACACACCACACACAACACACACACCACGCACGCACACACACGCGCGCATACAAAGACACAGAAATACACACTGTCATATATCTACACAAACACATACAAACACGTACACGCACACAGACACAGACACACACAGACACACACACACACACACAACACCACACACACACACACGCGCGCGCGCGCGGCGCGCGCGCGCGCGCACACACAAACACTCGTGCGCGCGCGACGGTGCAGGGGTACACACATAAACACACACGTACGCACGCATTTATACACACGCGCAATCACATACACTCCTACACACACACACACACACACACACACACACACACACACACACAGCGCGCGCGCGCGCGCGCGCGCCGCGACCAACGCACACACACAACCCCACACACACACAAATGCACAACTTGCATCCATTCATTTGATTGAGCATGCACAAACTGAGAGAGAGAGAGAGAAGAGAGAGAGAGAGAGAGAGAGAGAGAGAGAGAGAGAGAGAGAGAGAGAGAGAGAGACAAGACAAAGATAGACAAAACCCTTCACAGGATTAGATATGAATGGACCCTAACATCTGGGAAATAACATAATAGGATCTATAGGGAGCAGAGATGTGGGAACGTCAATACCTGAACAAGCCTCATTTCCTTACACCAGAAATAAACAGCTCGCGTGAGCTCTTTCTTCAAAGGCAAATGTTCTCCAAATCAGATTTGAGCTAAATTTCACCTACCCACACACCCACCTAACCCCCTGCCACCTTCCCCCTCCCCCCCCCCTCTCTCCCGCGCACGCACACACACACACACACACACACACACACACACACAACACACACACACACGCATATACACACGCACGCTCGCACGCACGCACACACACACGCACATACGCACGCACGCACGCACGCACGCACGCACGCACGACACACACATACACACACACACACACACACACACACACACACACACACACACACACACACACACACACACATTTATTGTCTTTTTAAACCGATGTCACTGTCTTTTTAGACGGATCTCTCAGCCACAATTCTATCAGACACTTGTTCAAAGTGGAGAAGGTAAGTCATATGAAGTTTACTTTTGTTCCTCCCCGACCAGATCCAGCTGGACACTATTTCGGCTGTTTCACCTTCTCTTCTGACCAGATAAAGAGAGTTGTGTCACGATAAAACAGGAAAATGCATTCATTTCAATATTATGACAGAACAGTGCATTTGGTTAATATCAATACAGGAGATTTCATTTAGTTCAGCTTCGATACAGTTAAAAGCATTGCTTTAATACCGATGCAGAAAAGCGCATTCTGGTTCAATATAAATGCAGGTCAGAGCATTTGGCTCAATACCAATACAAGAACATGCATTTAGTTGAGGTTTGAATAGAGAAAAGCGCAGTTCTGTTCAACATCGATAGTTCAGTTGGTCTGTGCCACTACAGAAAGAGCGCATATTGTTCACTGTCAGTGTAACAAAAAGTGCATTTTGGTTCAACAGAAACATAGGAAGTTACATTGTGTTCGGTATAAATACATGAAAGCGCAACGGGTTCGCACAAGAAAATGCTTTTGGTTTGATCTCAAGATGGGTAGGTGCATTAGGTCCAGTCTAGGAAGAGGGAATTATTTGTGTGCAATATACATAAAGGAATTTGCGTTTGGTTCAATATCAATGCAGCGAAATGCATTTGATTCAGTATCGATGTAGGAAGGTTCGTTAGGTTCAGTACTAATATAGGACAGTACGTTTCCTCCAGTATTGATTAATGTAGAGAAACCATTTTTCTTAAATGTGAATACTGGACAGGGCGTTTGGTTCAACATCAATACAAGAAAATACCTTTTGTTCAATATCAGTATAGCATAGTGCATTTGATTCAATATCAATACATGAAAGTGCTCTTGGGTCAATATTAAAACAAAACATAGCTTTTTGTTTTAAAACCAATCATATTGAAGTGCATTTTCTTCCATACGTAGACAGAGAAGTGCATTTTGCTCAACATAAACATTGGAGAGTGCATTTGGTTCAACATCAAGACAAGAAAATGCAATTGGTTCACTGTCAATATAAGAAAGCACATTTGGCTCAATGTCAATGCCGGAAAGTACAGCCGGTGTCGCGTGAAATCTGGGAACGTGATATCTGGGAAGGCTTCCCAGATATCACAAATTTTTTTTGGGAACGCATTCCCAAAATGTACTGTGATATCTGGGAAGGCCCGTGATGTCTGGGAACGTGGTCTTTCAGAGCTCAGAAGGGCAGAAAGAAGACGAAAAAAGAATGGATTTTCGAGATAAGGTAGGAAACAATTTATTTAGGTGCAATTGAGATCTTTGGCCTTCTTGTCACTTTTTTTTCATTAATTTCTTGGCGTGATTTTCACAAAGTACACAGATTTCACACCAGTTCCCAGATTTCACGATTGAAAGTTCAGGAAATCTGGGAACGCGTTCCCAGATATCACGGTTCCCAGATATTATACGACACCGGTTCAACGTCAATACAGGAAAGTGTGCTGGGTTCAATCTTCAACGCAGAGGAAGATGAAGCAGAGAGGAAGAAGAAGCAGAGGAAGAAGAAGCAGAGAGGAAGAAGAAGCAGAGGAAGATGAAGCAGAGGAAGAGGGAGTGGGAGAAGGGCGGAAGAGAGGGAGGAACACTAGTGTGTATCCTCAGATCAAATAAAACTCTTCATGGAAGAGAGGGACAGGCCGGGGAGATAATCATAATGGAAGTGACTGATCTCAGACTGACCGGGTCTGACCTCAGCGATAGGTGGAGGTGATGGTCAATCTGTGCCCACTGGCCTGTCATTCAACTGACTAAACGGGTGCCGTTAGTCATTAACTTTTCCTGTCTTCTGCTTGAGCAGTTGGCGTCGACAGCGGCACATTGCCCGGGACACACGCATTAGGAGTGGAGGTTTTCTCTGCCAGTCGTTTCGGATACGGTTTGTGAGGCCGTTCAAACCGTATGCGGTCAAACCCGTCCCTCCGTGTGTGTGTGTGTGTGTGTGTGTGTGTGTGTGTGTGTGTGTGTGTGTGTGTGTGTGTGTGTGCGTGCGTGCGTGCGTGCGTGTGTGTGTGTGTGTGTGTGTGTGTGTGTGTGTGTGTGTGTGTGTGTGTGTGTGCATAAGCGCGCGCACGCACACACACACACACACACATGCATTCTCAACACAAACACGTACACACACACACTCTCTCTCTCTCTCTCTCACTCTCTCTCTTGCGTGCATGCACGCACGCACGCACACCACACACGCACACGCACACCACCCACCCACCCACTCACACACCCCCACACACGCACATCTCTCTCTCTCTCTCTCTCTCTCTCTCTCTCTCTCTCTCTATATATATATATATATATATATATATATATAATAAACTACCAAATTCCAAGGATAAGTACCGAACACCATTCCAGCAACTTACAGAGCAGTTTGGTGTTGCATGACTGCAAGAAATATTCAGTTATAAACAAAGCTTGCTCTTATGTCTTAGATTGAAGAAATAGGGGGAGATAAGCATTCATATCTGCAGTGGCAGATAATTCTGCCTAACTAACAGTATGTGCTTGAGTGGGTGAATGGGGAAAAATAAAATAAATGCTTCTCAAAATGAGCCTTCAGCAAGCTTATAGTCTCCAAGGGGGAGACAATCTCCAACGGGGAGGAAACTCACCAACATATAACTCCTGGTCAGATACCGATATTTCGAAACCTGATTGTTTCTCCTCAGTGACCGCGGAAAGTGGTAACTTCACTCCTCTGGAGACTACAAGCTTGCCAATAAAACAAATCATTAAGTGACATGCGAAATATATATATATATATATATATATATATATATATATATTGTAACCAGAGAGAGAGAAGAGAGAGAGAGAGAGAGAGAGAGAGAGAGAGAGAGAGAGACGGGCAGGTAGAGACGTATACACATACACTCCCTCTCTTTTTGTCTGTCTGTCTGTCTGTCTGTATGTCCGTTTGTCTGTCTCTCTATCTGCTTCTGTCTGTCTCTCTCTCTGTCTGTCTGCCTCTCTGTCTTTGTTTCTGTCTCTCTCTCTCTCTTGTTTTCGTTCGTTCGTTCATTCTCTCTCTCTCTCTCTCTCTCTCGTTTTCGTTCGTTCTCTCTCTCTCTCTCTCTCTCTCTCTCTCTCTCTCTCTCTCTCTCTCTCTCTCTCTCTCTCTCTCTCCCTTGACTTATCTTCCTTGACAAGATCATCAGTTTGCAGCTGAAAGCTCTCAAGCCGTGAGGAATACGTCTCTCCCCCCTCCCTCTCTCTCTCTTGTTTTCGTACGATTGTTCATTCTCTCTCTCTCTATCTCTGTCTGTCTGTCTCTCTCTCTCGTTTTCTTTCGTTCTCTCTCTCTCTCTCTCTCTCTCTCTCTCTCTCTCACACACACACACACACACACACACACATACACACACGCACACTCACACACACACACGCGCGCTCGCGCGCGCACGCACGCACACATACACACACACACACGCACGCACGCACACATGCACGCACACACAATCCCTCTCTGTGTGTGTAAGTGTGTGTGTGTGTGTGTGTGTGTGTGTGTGTGTGTGTGTGTGTGTGTGTGTGTGTGTGTGTTGTGTGTGCGTGTGTGTGCGTGCGTGTGTGTGTGTGTGTGTGTGTGTGTGTGTGTGTGTGTGTGTGAGAGAGAGAGAGAGAGAGAGAGAGAGACAGACAGACAGACAGAGAGACATAGAGAGAATGAACGAACGAACGAAAACAAGAGAGAGAGAGAGAGAGAGAGAGAGAGAGAGAGAGAGAGAGAGAGAGAGAGAGACAGACAGACAGACAGACAGACAGACAGACAGAGAGAGATAGAGAGAATGAACGAACGAACGAAAACAAGAGAGAGAGAGATTCATATTCAGATTCAGATGTTTTATTCTTACAGGCCTTGGCCCCTCAGAAGGGGGATATACATGAACATAACAAAGTCGCTTTACAAAACTAATAATAATAATTACAATGCACAAATGCTTCGCCGTTTGAAAGCTTTGAATAAAAATACTGCGAACTGCTTTACAGTGTTTTCATTTGCAGATGACATTAACAAAATAAGCTTGAATAAGCAAGGTCTTGTATAAAATTTTGGGGAATAAACTTTTCTCTTATATCTTGTAACTCTGGACAAGTTAATGCAAAATGTACTTCATCTTCTCTTGACTGTCGACATAATGGACACAGCAGACCAGAGGCATTTACTTGTCTATAACGGCAGTGATGAACAAGAATATCAGAAACACCAACTCTAAATTTTGTCATCACAAACTTCAAGTGCCTGTCCATGGTCATTGACATATACGTTGGCAGAGAATGCACATCAATAAATGTTCTATAGAAACTAAACCTGTCACTATTCTGAACATGAAAATTCCAGTCTTGCCACCTACAGTCAATTAGTCTTTCTTTAAAGGTACGAAGAAAACTGCTCATATCTCCGACACCTTGGTTAAGCCATACGTACCCGAAACCATGTTCATATAATTTCGCCTTAACACGTGACACCCAGTTCATCTTGCCTCTATTGTCTAGTTCTATCAGCATTTTATAAGCTTTATGGGTAATCTATGTTCAGCCATCTGAGTTAATTTGAGCCAGTACTTGATACATTTAACGGTGAAGTGCAAAGATATGGGATATCTGTTAGTCTCTCCATACACAAGATCATTTGGGGTTTGTGATGATACACCCAAGAACTTTTTTAAAGCAAATAAATGAACCTTTTCGCATTGTGCAGCGGCGGCATCAAGACCCCACAGTTCAGCCCCATATTGTAGCATAGGCAGGATTTGAGCATCAAACAATTTCAAAAACAAAGCAAGAGATTCATTATTCAGCTTCGACAACTTCTTCATAAAACATAGCAATGCATTTTTGGCTCTGCAAGCAATATCTTTACATGCGAAAGTGAAACTTAATCGCGTAGAGAAATATACACCTAAATATTTATATACATTTACAACAGGCATATTTGCCCCATCGTATGTCCATTTTTCCCGAGAGGAAAGGTAACCCCCTTTTCTGAAAACGATTATATTACTTTTACTCAAATTTACTTTCAGCTGGAGTGAATTAGCTGCCCTTTGCAAACTGTTTAGTTGAGTTTGGAGGCCTATTACTGTCTCAGACATTAATGCCACGTCGTCGGCAAGCAGTAGAATAAATATTTCCATAGCATCATTTACAAAATGGGCACCATGTCTTCCAGAGTTTATCACCTCCAAAGTCAGCTCATTAATGAATAAAGAAAACAAAACTGGGCTGCAAACATCACCCTGCTTAACACCTGATGTGCAATTGATATAATCAGTTAAAGCAGCACCACATCGTACCTTTGCCTTTACACAATCATACATACTCATAATGCATTTATACATCTTTCCACGAATACCGTTTTTTAACAAGATAGGCCAAAGTATAGTTCTATTGATAGAGTCAAACGCTTTCTCAAAATCGATGAAAGCAACATACAACTTACGGTTCAGACAAAATTGTTTTTGAATAAAAGCCAATAATGTGAACATATGGTCTATGGTGGAACGATTTTGTTTAAACCCAGCTTGAAACTCACCTGTAATGTTATTGTCATCAACCCACACTTGAAGTCTTTTATTAATAATTGCACTATACAGTTTGCTGCAAACATTGCACAATGAGATTCCTCTGTAGTTATTTGGATTGGTAACATTACCCTTTTTATATAGTGGCACAACAATTGACTCACACCAACCTTCAGGATATATGCCTCTCTCAAACAGAGAATTAAAAAATCTTACAAAAAATTCCATAACCAAATTTGATTTGCAGGCATTTTTAATAAATTCCCCTATGATTTTATCCGGACCGGCAGCCTTGCGACTTTTCAGTGTTTTCAGCGCAATCAAAACTTCTTCTACTGAGATAGGTTGATTCAAATTATTTTCGCCGTTACCATCGTTATTTTCTTCATCATCATCACCATCATCATCATCAAAAGCAGCAACAGCAGCATGGTCATCATCATCATCATTATCAACATTGTCATAAACATCATCATTCTTAACAGCATCATAAGCACTTTGGTCACTATTACTTTCTCCCTGAACCAGAACATTATCAAACTTGTCTTTTCTTTCTAACAATTCTTTAAAGTGTACATACCAATCGCTTATGCTAATGTCATTCGATATCTGCCTTCTTTTTGTAGATATTTTACGCACAGATTCCCAGAAATCTTTTTGGTTATTTACAGATCGTAATAAGTCAGTTAATAGAGTCTCATTGAATTTCTTCTCTTTTCTCTTTAACAAATGTTTATATTCACGTCTTGCTATACATAAAGAAGTGCGATCAGGTGGAGACAAAGTACGCTTAAATTTCGTCAACAAATTGCGTACAGTTTTCCTGGCTGCACGACATTCTTTATCATACCAGTCGTCATCTTTCACGTACCTACCAATGTATATTTGTTTCTTCATAAAGTCTGCTGCATCTTTTATACAATGATTAAAAACCTCAAGTGCTTCGTTGATATTTATATCTATTAAACTGATTGCCATTTCAAACTGCCTTTGCATGTCGTTTGAACAGATGTTATCTCTGAACACATTGCTATGGGTTTCGTCCCATACAAACTTTTCGAAAATTTGAACATCATCCTGAACACAAATCTCATTATTCATAGGGAAATGAATATATAATTCCAAAGACAAATGGTCAGATTCAATTCTATCAGACACATTCATTCTGATGCTATCAGACACTCTTGAATACAAATCATACGACAGTAAAAAGTAATCATCTACACTGTTACCATTATCAGCTATGTACGTGTAATGACCTTGAAGGTCACCCTCACACATACCGTTCAAAATACACAGGTCAAAAACAGTGCACATGTTAAGTAACATTTTGCCATAATTATTAATCACAAGGTCTTCAGAATTTCTGTTCAGGTTCAAAGGCCCACTCAAATGTTGATTAACAAAATCACACACATTGGATTCTAAGTCGCAAGATATATTTGAGGTTCTGCTATTTAAATCTCCATTAATTACTATGTACATATCATGTTCTTTGTTATAAAGCAAACAATCACATAAAAAATCTTCCAATAAAGAAACACCATTTTCATAATCAAAATGCACATAATATGGTGAGTTCTCTGGCGGTATATAAGCACAAACATACATAATGTGTCTTTCAATGCCGAAAAGGCATTTATCCAACACAAAAGCATAAAAAAGATGAGACTCCACACATATAGGTTTGACAAAAGAACAGAGCTCATTTCTTATCAAACATATAATTCCACCCGAACGTCTTCCGTGTGCCGACAGTTTAACAGCAGGCTTACAGAACAATGTGTACCCTTTAAAAATAGGCACCTGAAAATCTTCTACAAACGTCTCAACTAAACAAACAAAATCAAAGGAACAAACATACGAAACAAAATCATGATCATGTATTTTTGTGAGTAGTCCATTAACGTTCCAATGAAGGAATGAAAAGGGTTTCGTTTTATTACATACATTTACATCATCAAACTCATTATTCATCACTGACGAGGTCAATCTACACACATTTCGATTTGACACATCGTCAACAGAGCTGTTCACGTGTACCAGCGACACAGAAACCTCGTTACAGAACACGGGCGCACAATTCTCACGTGGCGCCAACTCGCTGACACTGTCGCGCTGTGACAATGCCACCGGCGTCGACTCAGTATGCGTTCCTTCCACAGCAGCGGACAAAAAACAAGGATAAATACAGGACCGGCCTAACCCCTATTTCATTACCACAAGACGATCACCCGAGTCCAACGTATAACGAGTTCCGTCCACAAGGAGATGATCGTGGATCATTGCGGCACGTTTCCCGTCACTTTTTGCCTGTTTAAGATGAGGGGTCAGTTTTCTTCTTATGTCTCTCACTCTTGTGGAAAAGTCCTCCCCTACAAAGATTTTGGTGCCCTGTCTGTCTGTCTCTCTCTCTCGTTTTCTTTCGTTCTCTCTCTCTCTCTCTCTCTCTCTCTCTCTCTCTCTCTCTCTCTCCACACACACACACACACACACACACATACACACACGCACACTCACACACACACACGCGCGCTCGCGCGCGCACGCACGCACAGATACACACACACACACGCACGCACGCACACATGCACGCACACACAATCCCTCTCTGTGTGTGTAAGTGTGTGTGTGTGTGTGTGTGTGTGTGTGTGTGTGTGTGTGTGTGTGTGTGTGCGTGTGTGTGCGTGCGTGTGTGTGTGTGTGTGTGTGTGTGTGTGTGTGTGTGTGTGTGTGTGAGAGAGAGAGAGAGAGAGAGAGACAGACAGACAGACAGAGAGACATAGAGAGAATGAACGAACGAACGAAAACAAGAGAGAGAGAGAGAGAGAGAGAGAGAGAGAGACAGACAGACAGACAGACAGAACAGACAGACAGAGAGAGAGAGATAGAGAGAATGAACGAACGAACGAAAACAAGAGAGAGAGAGAGAGAGAGAGAGAGAGAGAGAGAGACAGACAGACAGACAGACAGACAGACAGACAGAGATAGAGAGAATGAACGAACGAACGAAAACAAGAGAGAGAGAGAGAGAGAGAGAGAGAGAGAGAGAGAGAGAGAGAGAGACAGACAGACAGACAGAGAGAGATAGAGAGAATGAACGAACGAACGAAAACAAGAGAGGAGAGAGAGAGAAAGAGAGAGAGAGAGAGAGAGAGAGAGAGAGAGAGAGAGAGAGAGAGAGAGAGAGAGAGACGTATTCCTCACGGCTTGAGAGCTTTCAGCTGCAAACCGATGATCTTGTCAAGGGAGATAAGTGCCTTGACCTGTTCACTTGACCCCCTTTGTCCCCCATGCGAAGGTTAGAGAGAGAGCGAGAGAGAGAGAGAGAGAGAGAGAGAGAGAGGGGGGGAGGGGGGGTCGCAGCAGTATCCATGACGACTCCGACAGCGAAATCGACAAAAGAGTGACGAAGATCATGACGACGAATAAGATGACGATGATCAGATAATGACGAGATGATGACAACGATAATGATGTCGATGTTGATAATGAACACTATGATTTTTTGCAGATGGTTTCCCTGATGATAACGCTAGAGCTCGCTAAAGCCATGACGACGGTGATTATGATGATGAGCTATGATGACGAACAAAGTGTGTTTGTCTATCAGGTTACAGTAGCTTGATTGAAAAGGGGCTTGGGGTTGGTGGGGGTGGGGGGGGGGGGGTCGGTGGGGCAGCTTGAACCGTAAAGCATTTTGACATAGAAAGAATCATTACAAAAGGAGAAGGAGGAGGAGGAGGAGGAGGAGGAGGAGGAGAGAGGAGAGAGAGAGAGAGAGGAGAGAGAGAGAGAGAGAGAGAGAGAGAGAGAGAGAGAGAGAGAGAGAGGGTGGATGGGGTTTGGATGGGTATCTTTTTTACACAGACATATTTTTCAAATGGAGAGGAAAGGGGAGGTGGGGATGTCCTCTTTATTTTTTTTTTCTTCTAAAAGCGGGATGGGGGAGGACTCTCGTCTTCCCTATTATTTTGTAGAAACCGAACATGTAAGGGGGGGGGGGGGGGGAGAGAGAGAGAGAGAGTGGGGAGGTGCCCTCACTGTCCAAATTTTATTAAAGATGGAAGAGAAGGGGGTAGGGGGTGGGTGATGGTGGAGGAGGACACACCTTAAAATGCTGTCCATAGTTCTGAATCCAAGAAGCGAAATGATGCAGTCTGATGCAGCCTCAACAAAACACGTTATTGCTCTTGCACTTCACAAAAATGCAGTTGAGGAACATTGAATCTATACGATTTCAAGGACGTCAACAGTGTTTCGTTCCTGAATTTTCTCATTTGGCTTCAGATATTGGGAGGAGCAAAAGAAGGATGGTAGCCCCCTCCCCTCATTCCTCCCCACCCACCCCCCCTCCCCCTCCTCCCTACTATGTGTTCAGGACGCCATTGATCTCTGTTCTACAGGTGGCTGTTTGGGGACCTTACCTGTCACGTGGGAGGTTTTCTGGTGTTTATGCTGACCATGGTTTCCTTGGATACTCTCACGTTCATTGCAGTGTTTAGATATATTCTCGTCTGCAAACCGAAATACCGTGAGTTTGCAAACAGGTTCTTCTTGTTGTTTTTAGTTTTGTTGTTGTTTCACGGTCATAGTAATCTGCAGATACATACGTTATCCGTAAACTGGATTATTGTGATTATTTCATTGTCTTGTAGTTTGCTTTTGCTATAACTTTGACATTATTGATGGTGTATCATAACTGGTATCAGGTATATTCTCACCTGCGAACTCATATATATATATACCAGGAACAATTCAGGGTTATTGCTCAAGGGTTTTGTTTTCTTTTTTTTCAATAAATCATGTCTTATAACGCACACACACACACACACACACACACACACACACACACACACACACACACACACACACACACACACACAAGTTACAAATAAGGACTACAAATCGCATGAGGCAATAATAACAACAATACATAATCATCATGATCATCATCATAATGGTCGTAATCATCCTCATCGTCATTATCCATTAAGGTTATTGCTCATGTTGCTTTGGTAAGGATGTTTTTGCAGTCACTCTTGTTTTGTTGGTATTGTTGAAAGATTCTTTCTCTGCTAGCTGTCGTCCTCGTTGTTTCTATTTCATTGTTACCCCTGCTCCTTCCTTTCACTTCTCCATCTTCCACACATGTGTTAATGTTAGTGTTAGTGTCAGTTTTAGTGTGTGTGTGTGTGTGTGTGTGTGTGTGTGTGTGTGTGTGTGTGTGTGTGTGTGTGTGTGTGTTTGCGCGTGTGTGTATGTGTGTGTGTGGTGTGTATGTGTGTGTGTGCTCGCGCGCGCGTGTGTGTGTGTGTGTGTGCGTGCGTACGTGCGTGGTGTGCAACAAATCATAGCTACTCCAAATCTCCCTCAACCAGTCAGGTCTATTCACTCCCTTACCTGTTAACCTATCGTTCACAATCCTATGTTTATTCACTAACTTGTTAACCGCCCCCTAACACTCCGCCATGTCCAGACCACTGGCTACGCGTGACTTCTGCCCGCCCAGTCCTGGTGGTCATCTGGGTGCACGGGGTGGTGTGGACCTCTCTGCCCCTCCTCGGCTGGAACCGCTACGCCCCCGAGCCCTTCCTCACCTCCTGCACCCTGGACTGGCTGTCCCCAGACCCCGGAGGCCAGGCCTACCTTGTGCTGACCATCCTTACCTGCTACGTGCTGCACGTGTCCGTCGTGGGCTTCTGCTACGTCAACATCCTCAGCCGCTCGCGCAAGCTGACCTTCGGCACGCGCAAGAACAGCAGCTCCATCAAGCTAGAGGAGATGTTGTGGCACCACAAGGTGGAGACAGAGCGGGGGGTGACCAAGGTGAGGGGAATTATCGTTCTTTTTGTCAGACGTTTGTCCACTGGAAAAGAGTGATGAATCCAAGAAGCGTGTACTTGTGTCATGCACGCACGCACGTTCTCACCAAAAGCCGAAAATCTGGAATCGTCTTAAACGCAAATATTACGTCCCAAAGAGCGAATTTTAAGTTTTGAGGTGTGTGGTAACAACTTGTCATTTTCTTCATGTTGGTTCCTTCATTTTGCCTGGACATAGCAAATACAATTTGCCATTTAAAATGAGTTGACCGTGTACATGATGGGAGCTTCTATTTGTCTTCTCTGTCTCCTGTTAGCTTAAGCAATATGACATTCCCGATACAAGTGTTCAAATTCCAGCTGAAGCGAGTTCAAATCACGGTTCCAGTTCTGAATTCAGTGTAGATGAAATGTGTCCCATGGACAAACCCGCTAAATGGACATCTGACATGGAAATGTCTCCTTGTTTGTTCTGTTTGCTCTGTGTTGTCATTTCTGCAAGGCGATTTGGTGTCGCAAGCAGCACTCGTTCGGAGTTATGGGCCTGTAATTATTTCATTATGGGGGCAAGAATCACCTACTCTTTTTTTTATAAACCCGTTAATTTTTTGGTGCGGAGTGTGAAAAAAAAAAAACCGTAGAGGAAAGATAGAATATGACGCAAGAACCAGCCCCCATTACGTTTTGGTGGGCATGGTAACGAGACTTGGGGAAAAGATGGAATATGGTGCTGGGATGAATCCAAGATTTTTTTTTCAGGTGAGGACTCTGACGAGGTTTAGAGGAAAGATGTCATGTACCACAAGCCTTAAAGGAACGATACAGAACACGGCGCGATGTTCAGAGGAGAGATGGTACACAGTGCTATGGCGAATCTCATCAATTTTTTTAGTGCGGAATGTAACGAGGTTGAAAGGAAGGGTGGAACAATGCGCTAGGACGAATTCATGAAAGTTTGGGTGCAGATTGCAACGAGCCTCTGAAGAAAGATGGAACACAGCAGTAGGCTAAGAGGAAAGATGGAACACAGCAGTAGGCTTAGAGGAAAGATGGAACACAGCAGTAGGCTTAGAGGAAAGATGGAACACAGCAGTAGGCTTAGAGGAAAGATGAAATATGTGGCTAGGCTTAGAGGAAAGATGGAACACAGCAGTAGGCTTAGAGGAAAGATGGAACACAGCAGTAGGCTTAGAGGAAAGATGGAACACAGCAGTAGGCTTAGAGGAAAGATGGAACACAGCAGTAGGCTTAGAGGAAAGATGGAACACAGCAGTAGGCTTAGAGGAAAGATGGAACACAGCAGTAGGCTTAGAGGAAAGATGGAACACAGCAGTAGGCTTAGAGGAAAGATGGAACACAGCAGTAGGCTTAGAGGAAAGATGGAACACAGCAGTAGGCTTAGAGGAAAGATGGAACACAGCAGTAGGCTTAGAGGAAAGATGGAACACAGCAGTAGGCTTAGAGGAAAGATGAAGTATGTGGCTAGGCTTAAAGGAAGTTTTGAACATGGCGCTAGGTTTAGAGGAAAGATGGGATAGAGCGTTAGGACGAACCCATAGCATTTTGGGTGAGCGTTGTAACGAGGTTTAGAGGAAGATGAAATCTGGCGCCTGGAAGAACCCATGAAAGTTTTGGCAAGAAAAGACGGAATATAGCAAGACACTTAATAGGAAAGAATGAATACGGTACAATGACCAATCCATTCCATTTTTGGTGCGGATAATAACAAAACTTATTGGAAAGATGGGTCGTGGCGCAAGAATCAGTCCATTCAATTTAGGTACGGAAATCAGGTGAACAACCGGATCAAAAGGGGGATTCGGAATCAGTCCGACGTTTGCAGAGGTCCTCGCCTTTCCGAGTGCCCTTCCAGTTCGGTTAGAAATGAACTACGGGTGAGGCATAAACTCGGGAAACCGTACTCCTGGATAAACACATCTCTCGCCTTGTCATTGTTTGCATTGACAGCACAAGGACACTTGTTTTAGATTGTTTTCTCATTGCTTCCTACACCAGCACGTCAGTTGTCTGTAAACCCTGATGTTCTTTGCCCCTAGTGCTGCATTCACTGACACAGGATTTCACAACTCTGTTTTGTTCACCAGATTACACACAACGCAGATTAAAATGCCTAAACATTCTCCCCTTGGCCTGTCCTTGTCTGGCCTACCTGAGCATCATTTTGTGAGCTGGACACTGTCCAGATGGTTGGGCTCTGTCCAGAGGATTCAACCTTTGCGGAACTGTTCTAAAGAGCCGGAATAGCTTAGTTGGTAGAGCGCCGGACTCGTAATCTTGGTGATCCTGGGGTTGCGGGTTCGAATCTCCGTCGGGCCGTTTCGGTACAGGGGGATTTTTCCCTCAGAGGTAACATTGGTTCTGACTCTATTTCCCTTACAGTCCTTCGAATGAGACTATAAACCGAGGTTCCGTGTGTGAACGCACGCATAACATCTTGCACACACGTAAAATCCCATCACCAGCTTTCGGAAGAGTAGGCCAGTTTGGCCGTTGGTATGGATGACACGTTACACATAGCATGCACCCTGCGTGAGAAATGGACAAAATGAAGGAAGTAAGAAAATTGAGTAAACGATATTGAACGATACTGACTGGATGTCACGGGAAACGACTGAATGAAGCGCCAGCTGGCAGCTCTTCAGTCGGCAGGTAGGCAGCCCGTTGTGTAAACGAGTGTGGATTGTAAAGCGCTTAGAGCTTGGTCTCTAGCCGAGAATAGGCGCTATGTAAGTATTCATTATTATTATTATTAAGTTCTGTCCAGATACCCTAATCTTTGTGACGATGATATCACATTCGTCTACATGGACTTACTCGACCCTCTTGGCTTTGTCCAGATGTGCGCAGTGATGATAGTGGCCTTTCTCATCTGCTGGACGCCCTACGCACTTTTATGCTCCATGGCCATGGTGGGGGTTCGAATCTCCGCGAGCATTTCTACCATCCCAACAATGTTCGCTAAGCTGAGCTGTGCCCTCAACCCGTTCATCTACGCCTTGCTGTGCTCCAAGTTCCGAGAGGCCTTAGGTCAGCTCGGCCCCTGGGCTCAACGCAGCCAGAACCGGGTAGCTACCTGTGCTATAGAGCTTCCCGCCTCCGAGGCCAAATCGTGAGTAACGGGGGGAGCTCGAGTCAGTATGTGAGGGAATGTGTGTGTGTGTGTGTGTGTGTGTGTGTGTGTTGTGTGTGTGTGTGTGTGTGTGTGTGTGTGTGTGTGAGAGAGAGAGAGATAAAGAGAGAGAGTGGTGTGTGTGTGTGTGTGTGTCAGAGAGAGAAAGAGAGAGAGAGAGAGAGAGAGAGAGAGAGAGAGAGAGGCAGACAGACAGACAGACAGACAGACAGACAGACAGACAGAGACAGGGAGAGAAAGCATGTGTGTGTGTGTGTGTGTGTGTGTGTGTGTGTGTGTGTGTGTGTGTGTGTGTGTGTGCGTGAGTGTGAGTGTGTGGTGTGTGTGTGTGTGTGAGAGAGAGAGAGAGAGAGAGAGAGAGAGAGAGAGAGAGGGGGACAGACAGACGGACAGACAGACTGACAGACCGACAGACAGAGATAGAGACAACGAGATAATATGCGTGTTTGTATGTGCGCACGTGTGTGCGGATGCAGAGTGATAGCTGTTTGGTTGTCGACCATTTTGTTACTGTTCATTCGTTTCTTTGAGCTTTCTGTGCTCAGAAAGATGAGACCCAGGAACGTAAGGCTAATAATCAACATCTTTATGACTTTGCTCGCATATTCTTCTTCTTCTTTTTCTTTGCCCGCATATTCTTCTTCTTCTTTTTCTTTTTCTTGTTCTTGTTCTTCTGCTTGTTGTTGTTGTTGTTGTTGTTGTTGTTACTGTTCTTGTTGTTGTTGGTGTTGTTGTTGTTGTTGTTGTTGTTCTTCTTCTTCTTCTTCTTCTTCTTCTTCTTCTCGTTGTTATCCTTCTCCTCTTCCTTCTCCTCCTTCACTCCTCTTCCTCCTCCTTATCCTCCTCCTCCTCATTATCATCATGATCATCGGTCGTTGCTTTTGTTTTCAGATTTGGACGGGAGGCAGTGGAGACGCGAGAGTATCACGGTGACATTACCAACCAGGGGATCTACATCGGCAACATGACAGTGTCTCTAGAGGTCCAATCCACAGTCTTCTGAAACTCATACCACCACTGCTTCCTTACCCACCTACCCCTCTCTCCAGCCTTCCCACCTCCCGCCCTTCCGCTGCTGATGTTCCCTGGTTCCTTATTTTTTCTTGGCTGCTGAGGAGAAGGGAGATGATCGGTAAACGTCAACAAACAAAAAAAAAAAAAAAAGTCTGCTTCGCCAGCTCAGTTTCCACGAGAGAGTCACACGGGACGTTTTCTGGGAAAAAAAAGAGGGAGAAGCAACGTCTGTGTTTCCATTAGAAATGTTGTTAATTTTTCTCAGTCTGTGGGCCAAGCAAAGAGATAGTCATTTATTTGACTTGAAGCGGACACCTGGATAACGATGGAGATATGGACTGCCTGTATTCCAGGCGCGCCAGTTCACACTCATGTTTCTGGCATTTCCTCTTTCTGGGCAACTCTGCGTTGGGATTGCACATCAACGGCATCTGTCCCATAAAAACGGCGGTGTCACTCTGGTTGAACAACACAGATTTCCTCCCTTGCAGATTTTCAAATATCGTCACGGAGTGACGCAAACGGTTGGTTAACGACTATACCCGTATACTCTTGAAAACGGTTCGGAGTGTCTGTTTCCACGGTTTCTCCGTTTCAGGCGCAGCCGGTCATATAGTGGACGGAGGACTCCATTCTGCCGCCGATGTAAACACCTGTGGGACTGGAGACTTTGGATCTAAATACAGCAACTAACTCCTAGAGTATAAATGGCGGGGGAAACATCTTGCCAGACGCGAGAATAAGGCTCCTGACAAAGCTTTGAACGGCCAGGATCTGTTGGGTAATGTCTCATTCTTTGTCATCGTCGTCTTCTTCTTTTTTCTTTGTGAAGAAGTCACTTGTGCGCTACACCGAAGAACTGTTAACCACGTTCCTGCTGCTGTGTCGATTGTGTGTCGGCCTGACTCACTGGGAATGATTTGCCTGTCCGTGCTGGAGTGTTGTCAGTCCACCGTGTGATTACTTCTCTGTTTGAGTGTTTTTGTCTGTCCTGGCAGGTAGGGAGCAGGACTCTACAAGCTTGTCAGAAGACTGGATGAGACGTCAGAATATATATGATGTTAAAATCAGCGCCATCATGAGCGAGTTGACAGCCGACAACAACACCACCACCATCACTACTGATGTAACTGTTTATGGACGGACGCTAGAATCGGTCCAAGAGTTTACTACCTGGTTTACACCATTACCAATGACAGATCCAAATCAGAAATCCTCTGAAATGGAGCTGTAAAGACTGTTCAGAATAAAACCTTTATGGAAGGACAGAAACACCTCTGTAAAACACTAGATTAAGCTTTTGCTTTTGCTGGTATATTCTATCTTCCTCAAAGCATACAAAACAAGGATATTCACAGCGGATATAAAAAGAAGGATTGTAGAAATGAAACTGAGGGGTTACAGCCAGGTAACACTTAACAAATCACCAATGAGCAAGTGCACAAAACCATCACGCAGCACATTGGACCATTTGAAGATCTGCTTGCAGCTGTTGAAAAAGAAAACGTTATTGGTGTGGTCATGTGACAAGACCCAATGACCTTGCTTAATTAAATAATCATGAAGGGAAATGAGCAGGGAGCGGGAATTAGCGATCATACTGTAGGAACAAGAAGAAACATACTGTAGGAACAAGAAGAAACATATCTATGTTTTCAAGGTATGACCACATTTCTTAAACTTTTGAGCAACAGTCTGAAGTGTTCATTAGTTAATGAATTTCTTTCGCATTAGTGACCCTCCTGGGAGCATCAGCTGGTTTTTCAGTATACCTTGAATCCTCTAATTCTGGGAATTGTGTGCCGCTAGTTTCATGTTTTCTGTCACTCTCTCTCTCTCTCTCTCTCTCTCTCTCTCTCTCTCTCTCTCTCCTCTCTCTCTCTCTCTTAGGCTGTCTTTCCCCCTTTCCTAAAATCCACTTTTTCTGCCTCTGAGACCCAGTCATTATAGAAGAATATATAAAGAAAACTTCCAAGCATCTTTTTCTCTAAATTGCCACTTAACAACATGCCAGATGTCCTGTTTTGATATCTTGCGACTATACACTTAGACTGGAAAACTACCCAGAACGAACACTAATGATATGTCCGGTGTTCGTCAGCCACCCCCCAATGACGTTGAAAAAAAACCCTCTGACACAAACGGCACACATTGGTCCTGCTCATAATTGATGTATATGTGTGTGCCACTGAGAGAGAGAGAGAGAGAGAGAGAGAGAGAGAGAGAGAGAGAGAGAGAGAGAGAGAGAGAGAGTATTCGTGTGCGTGCGCTTTGAAGAAAATGTAGTACTCTTGTTTTTTCCGAAATGTGTAAGGCTTGAAAACCAGTTTGAGAAATTTGAAATTGCATGAACCGGAAGCAGAAAATGTTATGGTATACAGCTTCATCGGGACAGGAAATTCATTTGGATTCCAGTCATGTTTGGAATTGTTGCAGAAGGTTTTCATCGCATAATGAACATATTGTAAGTTTACGGTTTATAGCACAATTTCGGGATGAAGCATGCAGCTACAGAAATGAAATTGCTCAAAAGATATTGTTTCAAAGTTAATTTGCTTTTGTGACTCGAGCAGGACTTCGAAACAACGTTTAATGGCAGATGTTGGTGAACTGACAGGAGATTAGTGAAGGGGGAAGAGTTGCTTAAATATAATGTATATATCACAGTTTACAACTGCTATGAAAAGTGAATATCTGAAATGGCTTTACTTTGTTCTGATCAGAAAGCACAGCGTTCTCCAGACATTGCAGTTTTAGAAAAGAAAAGGAGTTTCCAGTAAAAGGGTTAACCTGGTCATGATGCAAAATAATTATTTTGGAAGGATTTTTTTCTTCTGAGATATCAAAGTGATTTGGATATAAAGTAGCATGTAAGATCTGAACATGAGTTGATACCTGAAAGTATTCAATTTAATGTGAGAGGCGTTAAAGAGAGAGGTACAGTTTGTGTTAAGGAATGGGTCTACTTAAAAATTTTCCATATTGAACAGATGTAAATGCAGAAGTAACAATGCCATTACAAAGGAATGTACATAAAAATACGCGTACATTCACCATAGAGATTTCATTTTGTATTAATGTATTATTTAAGCGATCTTTGTTGTTCTTGTTCTTGTTCTTCTTCTGCAAATGGTGTGATTAAAACAATCAAATTCTTCCTGAACAAAGGCCTATGATTATTAGCTGCTAACTGCAAAGCCAAGAATGCCCAAGCCCGGTCGACCTTTCAAAAAAGCTATTCACTTAGATAATGTGTGCTGTCTTTAATAAGTGACAGATCTGACTGAAGTTTTGTTCGCAAAAGGAATTACATGCTTAACGAATGAGTCTGGAGAAATACCTTTGGCCGTTGTTTGAAATAAATGTCTGGCATTTCTTTGACATGGTTCCGGACTGAGCCTTTTGCATTGGATCTGCCCATTACACAAAACATTGCTGCATGCGCAGGATTGTTGATGAACTAGTTTTTTTTCTGTTTTTTAATAAAGATATTGAGACTGCTGGCCTCTTGAGAAAAATGCACCTTTGCTCGCGGTTTGTTGATTCGATTTACAATCTCTTTTAAAACGTACTTGCCACTGAGATATCCTGAACACTGGAGAATATTACTGGATTGGGTGTTGGTGTATTGTTGTTGTTGTTGTCGTACCCTGGCTAAAAGACTCCAGGGTTGACGGGACTATAATTTTAATCTTAATCTTAAAAGACTCCAGGGATCATCCGAACAGCCGAAGTACTTGAACACTATGGTACAAATGCATCAGCTAGGGATGAGAACTTTACGTGTGTAACCGTTTTTGATTAGACCGCCTCGTGGGCAGCCACACTCCGACTTCGCAGGATTTTGGAGACTGATGGTGTTATGCTAGGAGCTTGTCGCGACTGAAGACAATCCCCGCATAACTGTGTAAAGCATAACAACATTTTGATGTAGCCTTGGTGTTCTAGCCTATGTCAATTGGTCTGACACAGCCTTAAGCCAAGGCCGGGTGTTGGTGTATCAAATCACAATATTCTTTGATTCGATTGCTTTGGCAGTCACATTCTGCGAACACAAAGGGGTGTATTTCACGATTTGGATTCCATAGAGGAACGCAACTAAAAAGAGAATGTGTACCATGCGTACGTGACAAAGTTCCGGGTTCACAACAAAGAGGAACTCTTGTGTACCCTGTAAGGAACAATTTCTAACAACATCATATTCATTTACATGCATCGATGTAACGGTGCCTCCGTGATCCATACGGGTTTTGATGAGGAACCTATAGGATGTCTCAACAGTATTCTCCTGTTACTTTATCTTTCACTCGTCTTCACTCTTGCTCTGAAATTTTTTTCAAACGCACAGCTGTATATAACTGTACAACATATTGCGTACAGGGGTATGCGGATTTTCAAGCAGTTGACATTTGTTGGATATTGAATGTGACTATTGTATTGTATATGCTGTAGTTTTACTATGACTTGAAATACACGGTAATACTACTTTGCAATTTTGAACTCGCGTGAACACACACACACACACACACACACACACACACACACACACACACACACACACACACACACACACACACACACTTTGTTTTATGAAGCATATCTACACAGAAGGGACGTAAAACATTTGTATTAAAATTAATTTGTGCATGTATTACAGTTTAATTCAGCATGTATCAGTACTTCTTTTTTTTTATCAATCTGTTAATTAATCTGCATTTACTGATTACGAACCGTCGGTGATCATGTGTGATCTCTTTGTTGTATGTAGTATGTGGAACAACAATGACGGATATTAATCTTCACTGTGTGAATCTTAGTGTTGTACCATAGCACTTTGCTGTTGTTGGATTTTGTATCTCCCCAACTATGATTATGCCATCTGCCATCGTTTGTTATAATTATATGAGGGCCGTTGCCTGTGTGATTGTGAGACATTGTTAATTTTTTTTTTAACTGTGATGTGGCCAAGTTCTTGTCATCGGATGAAGCGGAGTGAGTAGAGTTGTAACTTCTCTGACGTTCAGCGGTGCTTTATTTTTTCCCCTAAAGCTATCATACGCCGAGTATCCCCTCCAAGACACCTAACTCAGCAGCTGCCTTGGTGTAGTTGTTGGTGTCCGGGATGGGAGGTCATGGGTGCGATTTCTGTCAGGACCGTGTATTTGTGGGATCTCTTTTTTTTTTTTTTTTTTTTTTTTTTTACACCGACTAACTCCTACCCAGGGCTGAATTTTCTCTGGGCTTGGTTGAGAGGACTGGAGGGACACTGTCAAGTTACGTCCACTAAATGGATGAGTTCATATGAGTATTTCTTTAATTTTTTGACCAACACTTCAGGTCTCTCTTTCTCTCGGGCCTGGTTGACAGCGAGATGTATCATGAAAATGATAGTAAAGTACAGCCCTGTCATGAAGTCTCAGCCCAGAATGGAAGACCATAGCATCGGCTCAGCATCCTCATCCTCATCGGCCAGCATTGAAATCAATGTCTCAAATTCATCCTGTGCTCTTAAAGTGATCGCAGATTCGACTTTTTTTTTGTCTCCGCGTCTATATTCTTGGTGAGCTCGTGTCGAGACTGCTTGTATTTACAACTTAAAGAGGACTGTCGCTGGACTGATGTGGTGGTTCCAGCCTTCCGTGGAGGGAGGTTGAGGGGGGGGGGGGAGAAGGGTTGGGGGTGGGGTGGGATGAGGGCGTTCATTCACGCTGACTCCGAGTCTGGGCAATTATTGCCGTCAGTACGGAGCTTCTTGGGTGGTGTTCTGTCTATGTTGAATCAGAACAGGCGCCCCCCTGAACACCATCGAAGTGATTCAGCAGCAGTGCAGTGTCTCCAATGGTGAGTTACCCCGTGACGACTTGGCATTGCTGCCGGTGCCGAGGCTGCGGTAGGACAAGCCATAGTGTGGCTGTGGACAGGAAGCGGGAATGAGCGACGTTGGGGGTGATACCACTGTGATAACACAGGAGATATGACAGGGAAAAAAATGCCCGCTATTGACGACAATAATTATTACTACCCAGCGGAGCCAGGGTGAGTGAGCGCCTTTCTAGGGAGGTCACCACCATGGCCATCCAAAGCCAGACACCATGAACGTGCCGACATTGATGAGTTTGACACCAATCAACATCGTACGGAAATGAAGAGGAAATCAAAATCGAGGTCAACGCGAGGCAAGACATGAACAGCATGTGAACTGCGTTCATATCAGGTACCACTTACAAGGACTTTTACAAAATTCCAACAATCACGTAGCCCGACACGTTTCTCGGCAAAACGACAGAGATGAAAAACAAACGTCTGATTCAGTACGAAGAGGATAGATGCTGTCTTTAAGGGACAGAAGTCAGAACGATGTCGTTTCAGATTGCGTACAGCCATTATCATTTTTCCACAACTATAAATGATACCGTTCTCTGGTGCATGAAATGATCGGCATTCACACTCCGCGAAGGGGCCAGAGGTTTATGTGATACATTTGGTAATTAGTTTTCATGTTATGAACTTCCATTTGTCAGTTTTATATGAAAAACTGCAACTGTTCTTTCTTATGTACCCTAATGGGGAGTGGGGTGGGGTGGGGGGGTGGGGGTGGGGGTACGGATTTATTTGATGTTTTGCTTTGTTTTGTTTTTCTCCTTAAATAAAACGGTCTCCTTGTCTCACTCCATGTTTGTTCATTCCCCCACCTTTTTACTCTTTAAAAGTTTCTGTGCTTGCTGTGTGAATTGTTGATCTTGTGCAAACAAATTATTTCAAGTGCATTACTCTTGATAAATATTGAGGTACTGAAGAGTCAGATGAATTAGACCAGGAGCCTTTTTGTGTCCAGAGAGAGAGAGAGAGAGAGAGAGAGAGAGAGAGAGAGAGAGAGAGAGAGAGAGATTCTTGTTTGTCCTGTTTACGACACGTCATCAAAAACATTAACTGTAAGGAACAATGAAATGTTTATGTCACGTAAGGTGAGCTCAGCGTTCAGATCAAACATGCGGGTATCCACCTCAGAATCAATCAGGAGATATATTTTGTCATACTGATCAGATTTTTTTCTTATCAGAATCGAAAAAAAAATCAGGTGATGTAAATGGCCAGTTGCTGTTGTTCGTTTGTATTTCTTTAGATAGAAATCATGTTGACATTTCTTACTGAAGAAATCATGTTGACTTTTCTGACTGAACCCAGGATATGAACTGAGAGGTTTTGTTTCATTTTTCTTGCACGCCTGTCTGCTGCCTCCTTTCCGACACGTCTCATGCGCATGAGCTGGTTTCTACACCGAACGGGCACCTGTTTTTCTAGGTAGTTCTTGAGTTGCCTGGTGTTAGGGTTATGGGTCTATGGTTGACGATCTGTGACTCGGTGGATGTACCACAGCCTTCATCTTTGTCAGCACTCTGTATTTTGCCTTCCGTAAAAACTCGAATGCATATTAAGCTGCAATAGTGGTTCTGGGCCAGTTTAAGTGAGTGCTTTCTGGAGCGCTGGTGCCTGTTTAGATCCCTGTGCTGTGAGTTCCATCCTGAAACTTAAGTAAGTCCATCCTGCCTTTTGAGGTCTGCCTCCATTATCTTTAAACTGCGCCTGCAGGGTCTTCATGAAATGCTTGAGGCTAAGTCGACTTTGTCGGCCATCTACGCTTACTCATTTCAATTGCCTTCCTACGTGGACACTGTGGACGGTTAACCCTTTCATGATATCAGCGTAGAGAGATCAATGTGTAGTTACATGCAGTCTTCCTCGGCTTTAGGTCTGCTGTTTGCTTTTTTCCCTATAGTTTATGTCTTTTGATAGCATCTGAGACGATTCTCATGCTCATCTTCTGCACTTGGTCAGACGTGAACTTGCTGATTTTTTATGCAGTGTTGCAGGTGGAAAAGGCATGTTATACACTGGTCGCAAGATGCGGTGTCATCTTGTATCAGAATACTGGTGTGCCCCCACTTTGCGCCTGCAAAGATCGTCGTGAGTCACCTTTCGGATCGCTTTGGTGTCTACGTAGTCGTACAATATCTTCCACGTCAAACGCACAGATCCATGATCACTCCTAGGAGCACTGAAAGACTTCAGTCATCTCAGCTCGAGCTTTTTCATGGAATGCCACGAAGAGAAGAGGGTCCCACATATCAGTGTGCAGAGTAAGTGATGTGCACAGTTCTCTCTATCCAGCCGCAAACGTCCTCAATGGTATTTTTGGGGTCATGTACGCACGTTTGTGTCAACACATCTTGTTTTAATTGCATCGGCGTGCAGGAAGTTTGACCTGCCCATTGGTATAGTTGTAACGATGTCAATTTTCATGGACCAGGAAGCGCCGGGATGGGATGACGTCGTCCTGAGGTACCCTCTATCTCATGCTGACGTGATGTCTGGTCTCGCTGTCAACTTTCCATCTTGCTGTTCTGTCCAAGAGGAACGAGCTCAATCAGCTCTTACATTTTATCTTCAACACCAGGCAAGCATGGCCTTCGCTCGATGAGAGTTTCCACTCTGCTAGTTAGAATAGCAATCGGTCTTTCGTGAAGGCAAAAACTGATAGAAAGATAAGTGTTTTGGCACTGAACTCCTTGCAAGGGGACCGGGCTGTATCCAGGTCGTAACTCCCAGATACCCTTCAGCTGCCAACTCTTTTCTTTTTCTGTCACTTATCCCTAGACGGATAACTTACCCACACCACTCTGGGACACTTGCAGGTTTGGGGAATTTAAGGAATATGAGGTTCGCCTTCTGTTCCTCCTCCACCAGATCTATGTGAGACGTTGTTGTAGCTATGTCTGCCATTGCCCTCAGGGTTCTTGTCCTGTGGAAGTTGTCTGGTGGGGGCTACGTTAAGGTCTCCCCAAATCAAGGATCGCCGCTACCCATGCACTGTACTCTATCGAATATGCATAAAGTGAATTGGGATCAACCCCTTAACAGTCAACAGTCTACAAGAAAGAAGATGTCCACGTCCCCCGGAACAAGTTCCCCTAGTTCTGAGAAGCATTTGGAAATATAATCCAAGCAAAACTGTTCAGTCCCGTTTTGATTACAGAAGGAAATGAGAAAGAAATATTGTAAACGCTTAGCAGCTTGTTCTGGTTTACAGTTAAATTTCTTCGTGTCATAAATTATGCAAGGTACGGTTAACTGTGAAGGGGTTTCAGTTTCTCTTCCGGTCTTTTTTTTTTTCCAAAGAAGGAAATTTAAGAATATGAAGATTTGTTGTGTTATCATCTTCAGCAACGGTTTTCTTCATGATCATTATTTTTGTCTGTAACGAACTATCATGACGATGATAGTGGTGATGATAATAGTGAGGTTGATGATGATGATGATGATGATGATGATGATGATGATGATGATGATGATGATGATTTTTATATTCCCGCATGGATATCCTGATTATTCAAGATGAAGAGAGAAACGCTGTAAATATATGCTTTATTTACTTTATAGATTCCGTGTTCTGAGATCACTGTAAAATGCATTTGTTGTTGATGTTGTTTTACGTACATATCACTATTGAGTCTTTTCAAATTCTTTGGGACCGTAATAAATATGATGTAAATGGATGTGTGTGTGTGTGTGTGTGTGTGTGTGTGTGTGTGTGTGTGTGTGTGTGTGTGTGTGTGTGTATGTGTGTCTGTGTGCGTGCGTGCGTGCGTCCGTGCGTGTGTGCACTCGTACGAGCGTGCATGCGCGCGCGCGCGCGCGTGTGTGTGTGTATGTGTGTGCGAGTCTCTCTCTCTCTCTCTCTCTCTCTCTCTCTCTCTCTCTCTCGCTCTCTCTCTCCGGACATTGTCGTGTGCGGACGCCAGTGATCGGCTCTGCTTGTAGTTTGTTTTCCAGGTGTACTTTGAATTAACCGAGCGCCGATTTTGCGCTGATTTTGTGGTGACGATGTATCAGGTGATTTTCACGCCTGAAGATGTGTGTGTTTTTCAGTGTCCTCAAGGGATCAAGAAGTTAAAAATGTTTTTTATTGTTTCTTTTGATGCAAATTATCGACAACACTTGTAGTGCCTCAGCACACCTCTTGCTGAGGCGTCCTATCTGAATTCCGGGCCCAGACATGGTGGTTGCTAGCCCCTGACGCCATGCTGTGACCCAAACCCAGTGTAAGTGTTCAGCTGGCCACTTAGTTCAACAGCCGACTCCGTGTTCCACCCAGGACATTCACCAAACATCATGTGCTCGGCACTCAACGCATGGGCCGCGGTTGGCGCCTAACACGCCAGTTATGGCTACTTACAAAAATTAGCTTTGGCACTGGCATGGCTGAAGCTTTCTAATTGTTTCCATGCAGTGCGGCGCCAGGACCTACAACTATGGGGCCAGCTACACGCTCCATGGCCCAAGACAATTTATTTTCACTGGACCATGCCCTTGAGAACATTCAGCGCAAAATAGATCGAATACAAAAAAAAAAATTGTCTCAGCAAAAACATATGCCACATTGGAGGTATATACTTTACCACATGTATGTAAGCAATTATGCACCAAAGGGCCTTACTACAACATGGACCGATTATGGGCCTCATCACCGACCTTAAGTGAAAAGTGTTCCACTGTGGATTTAGCATGTTCCATCCCATCAGATTTGTACCAGTCCACATTAGGCTGGCCTGAAAAAAAAACTGCTAGATATACATATATACTATACAGCTCACAATATCCTTGTTCAGGGTAGGGCATGTGAGGACTGGGTGGAGACGGTGAGTTCTAAACATTGCGTGCCATTGTGCGCACAATGGCCACAAGCACTGTCTGCCCTGACCTCCTGTCAGTGACAGACTTGCGGCAGCCGGACCACTCCATTCCGATGGCCACTCTGACCAGCAGCCATGCCCGACCAGCCGAGGATGATGACAAACGCTGCATTGTCATTACCACTAACACGCCCACCGTACACACACTACCGTGGCACCAGGGGAGATCATCGACGTAGGGGAGATTGGTGTGTGTCAACAGAGAGACGCAGATGTGTACCTCGACTCTCCCTGTCACACCCCTCCACTCCCAATTCAAAAGCTGGTGTGTTCCCATTTCCCTCCCCATCTACCCATGGTCATCTCTCAACCACCGTGTCCAGCCAGCCTGCTTCTCCATTCTCTTCCCATCCTCAGTACCACACCACAGTGAAGAAGAAAGCTGGGTTTTCTACAGTGGCCTCCTCTACACAACAACGAGACTCTGATGACGTCGTCCCTTCCCCAACAGAATCTTCCGATAGTAAAAAATAGTCCATGTGTTACCCGAAACATCCCTCAACACCGTACCACCCCTACTTCCAATGATCCTCAAAACACCAGCCCCGACAATCTTTCCAGCAACAATGGGCTCATCTCCCACTCCCACTCCAATGATTCATCAGCTGAGGTCAACAGTGAGTCTGTCAATAGCTGTTCCCATGAAGACTGTGTCCCAAGGGAAGAATGTATGGCAATAATCGAAGCCCTAAAGGGGGAAGTCTCCTTTCTACGCTCAGCTCTTCAAGAAGTAAGACAGACGCTTTAAATAGAAATAGATTCCCTCACAACTCAGTTATATCATCTGTCATCTCAAAACAAATCGCCCCCGCCCCCCCCCCCCCCCCCCTTCAGAAGTCATCCAGTTCCCAACAACCCCGGCAGAAGCAGAAAAACAAGCGCCCGTTGTCTGAAAAGCCCTCCTCTCCTCTCTCATCAAGCACTACCCTTCTAAATCCTTCTTCTTCTACCTCCCCTGCGACCCTTGTCCCACCCGTCACCTCTCAAAATTACTTCCCTCCCACTACTACAGTCTCTTCCCCTTCTGTCCTTCACCCACAAGAACCTGAGGACTCCTCTTTAATAACAACTGACAGACACAGTGCTACAGTCAGCCATGCTAATGCTGACCTTCGAACAGCTGGTGAAGTTGAGTCCACCACCAATTCCATTCTCAGAAAATTAACTTTGAACCGACAGACAACTGTCATTATGCTAGGAGACTCTGTCATCAAAGGTGTGGACCTTTCCCGCTCCTTCCCTTCTCATTACAAACAGCCAAAAGTCAGTGTCAGTGGTCTGACACTTTCCCAACTCACAGAGTGGCTAAGTTGTCAAATGCCCACACAGACAACTCGACATGTTGTCTTTCATGTGGGCATCAACGACTGCAGACAGCAATCGATATCAGCAGAGGGCGGCATCAGTACTGAGAGATGGTCACAGCTTCTCTCTCAGTGCAGACACATTTTCCCAAAGGCGTCAATACAATCATCTGGTATTATTCCTGGGAGGGGCCGCCACCCACTGAATGCTCTAATACGTGCTAGCAACAGCAACTTGCAATTAGCATGTGAAAACATGAGTAGGGTCACTACACAAACCACTCGAACGTTTTCACCACAGCAAGTGGGGCACCCAGAATGGCTTTATACAGTGATGCCGTTCACCCCTCCAAGAAAGGAACAGCCGGCATTGCAGAGGGCTTGTTTGCTCAGCACATCGAGCGTGACGCCGGGAAAAGGAGAGGGCCGCAGTATCAGGAAACCAACAAGTGACAATAATCCCCCTCCCCCACTGCTACACAAGAGGGAAGCCCCTTCCCACAGGCGCCCCACCAACCATCTGAGCCACTCTGCTCCCCACCCTCCCTCGTATGATCGAACCTCTCCATTCATCCCTCCCCTGATAACCATCCCACCCTTGTCCCTCATTCAACTGAACATCACCCCTCCCTCAGTTCTCCTATCAACCGTATGGATTTAGATGATTTTCCGCCCCTATCAAGCTATCATCCTAGATCCCGGCCACCCCTCTCCCCATTTAGTACGAAACACTCGTCACTATCACGTGACAATGACCGTCACTGTTACATGCCATCTAGGAGAATGTCTCCTCAATTTCATTCCGTGTATTATCTCCCTTTTTCTCCTCGCACACCTGGTTTCTGGCAGTGGCCATACTGCATGCCTGTCCCTCCCTCCCCATCCCCGTATACTGTATAATCAAGACAAACCTTTCATGTATTTGGCTTCACTGGATCAAGACTTTCAGATATTGCCCCCCTAATGCCACTGTCTTAATCTCCGGCAACAATATTGTGCGCAGACACCCCACCGAATCCAAATCTACGGGTATATTAATTTACATTCATGAAATGTTTATATGAACTTGAAATGTTTATATGAACTTGAAAGTATTAATCAAACTATATATTATGGCACACTGTTTGTTGATTTTGCAAAGGCTTTTGATGTAATTGACCACAAAGTATTATGTAGGAATCTTTTGTCATATGGTATAACAGGAAACACCTTCCAACTAATCACATCATTCCTAGTAGACAATCAACAAATCGTTTGTGTCAACAACAACTCATCAGAGAAGCTACCTATCCAACATGGCGTACCCCAGGGTCCTGTGTTCGGCCTGTTGCTGTTCTCAGTGTATATAAATGATCTCCCTCTTTTTTATTGAGGATTCATGAGAACTCTTTTGTGATGACACCACTGTCTATACAAGTAGCTCCAGCTTAGAAGCTGTTTTCACTTCATTACAGAAGAATGCTGATATCTTAGGTGACTGGTGCAATGTAAATCACATGTCACTGAATCCTAATAAAACATCACTAATGCTGATAACAAGAAGGCAAAGAAGACAAAACATAACCACGCAGCCCCCATCTGTGTTTGTCAATAATCAGGAAATTGAACCGGTGGATAGCCATCGAGTTTTAGCAGTATATATTGATGATACTCTTTCTTGGTCTTATCACCTTCACAGTGTATGTAAATCAATATCCAGCAAAATATATAGGGCAGGATTAAGCATTTCTTAAACCTTCATGCCAGGAAATAATTCCTACACGCACATATTCTCTCTTCAATCAATTATTGTTCAACACCATTTCATTCTGCTAGTGCTGATGCCATGAAATCTCTTACCACTGTCTACAAAAGGGCACTTTAAGCAGTTCTTCAAAATTATCTAGTCTTAGTTAAGGGGATTGTACTAAAGCAGGGCCTCTTTCGCTAAGAGAAATGTTTGCTGTCAACAAATGTTTGCTAATGCAAAAGATTGCGTCGGGTCTACCACCACAAACTCTTCAGCCTAAATTTAACATAAACCCTAGGGATTCAACCAAAGTTCAGGTTCCCATACCTAGAATAGATCTATTTAAATCAAGCTCAGCTTACTCTAGTAGTGTGGTTTGGAAGTCACTTCCACTACATTTTGCGATGCACTCAAAATACTGGATCCTTCAGGGAAAAACTAAGTACTCATTTCACAGCAGATATTACTATTAGAGACAAAATACATATGCCAGGGCACACCCTCTGTTTTGCTGCATATTTAAACTGATACACCGCTATCTTTCTACTGATTTGTTTTCAACAGATAATGAAAAATGAGAGACATGTTAATCGTTGGTTTTATTGATTATTGTAATTATATCATGCTGAAATAATGTTCTGGTCACTGATTTCACTAGTGCATTGCCACTAAATTGATTGCTGTCCTAATACTTTTAATTTCTTGAAGCACTGTAGCTAGACGGTGATAAATGTGTGTAATGATTACGGTTGATTATATTGATGTATTGTTGCTCTTTATTCAAATTCCATGGTAATCATTAGCATATAATATTTTGGATAGGAAAAATTGAAATGTAATCTCTCTCTCTCTCTCTCTCTCTCTCTCTCTCTCTCTCTCTCTCTCTCTCTCCGTATTATCGACTGCATGTCGATGTATTGTCACTTAATTGATAATTCTAGTCTTGGGTAGTGTATGAATAGTTCAAGAAAAAAAAGATGGGGGAGGGGGAGGAGGATTATGATGGCATCTCCCCTCCTCCTCTCTCTCTCTCTCTCTCTCTCTCTCTCTCTCTGTCACACACACAACACAACACACACACACACACACACACAACACACACACACACACACACACACACCATACACACACACACGCACATGCACACGCACACGCACACAATAAGTAACGAGACACGATAAGTAAGTGTTATGATTATTGATGCTAGGAATTCATTGTCGCTAACTGATAACAGATTGTAGTACTGTTCGTTCTCGTCTTGCTTTGGAACCACATCATGAAAAAGTAAAAAAGAAAATTGATATTATTGATGCACTATAGTTGTCTAATTATCAACCTTAGCAGCTTGTTATATGTCAATATTTTACGAAAGGAATGTAACTCTCTCTCTCTCTCTCTCTCTCTCTCTCTCTCTCTCTCTCTCTCTCTCTCTCTCTCTCTCTCTCTCTCTCCTCTCTCTCCTTCGATAACTAATAGGAGGGTCGCTTATTCCATGTCTGTGTGTGTGCTGATTTTCGTCTTCTTTGTAATCAATTTCTTTATTCTTGTTTGTTGTTTCAATCGCTTTTTTTCTTTAAATTCATCTACGCCTCAATGTTAATGGAGGAACACTTCATCAACTTTTTAATGATTTGTGAAGATATGTGTGTTTGTTAAAAGTTTTGTAAGTTTTAGTCGCTAGTCATGCTTAGCTGGCTTCTTATCGGGGCAAGGGCCCGATGAAAAAAAACAACAACACGTGTTTGCTTATCTGTTACCCTTGGAAATAAAGATCATCATCATCATCATCATCATCATCATCATCATCATCACTCTCTCTCCTCTCTCTCTCTCTCTCTCTCTCTCTCTCTCTCTCTCTGCTCTCTCTCTCTCTCTCTCTCTCTCTCTCTCACTGTGCCTGTTACTAAATCATTCGAAACAACCAAGTTAGAAATGTTCTAAATATACATAAGCGCAGTATGTGTAGCAATGGACCAATATATGTAATACTGTACACATACACGGGGCTTGATTATAGTGACAAGGACACAGAACCGAAAAGAAAGCTGACGTATTAGATGCCGGATGCACATAATCGAAGGGGTGTAAATCTCCGAAACAACCCCTGCCCCAGTTTGTCCCCCAGGAATCAGCTTGAACCTATCTCAGATTAACTCCCAGAAGTCAGTTTGTCCTGAGCCAGATTTGCCCCCTGCCTTTTTTAACAATCACGTCCCTTCAGACGTCGATGTGAATGACTGTAGGATTGACTTATTTCGACATTGGGCTTTCCGTGTTTAAAAAAAATATTTTAACGTGTTACAATTGCGGCAACAGACATTGTTTTAGAACAAATGAGGCTTCTTCATCAGACGACACCTCTTCCATATCAATGCGTCGATCTCTTCATCATTTATCACTTTCGGTACTTCACAGAAGGAAAGCTCCTTGTCACCTACACAGTTCATACAACTGAGTTTAACACGGCAAGTCCCCCCCCCCCCCCCCCCCCCTCCACCCTCACCCCCAGGCATGTTGAAAGTGAGCACTAGTAATGTAAGATTTTTTTATGGAGAAAGTCAATGTTTCGAGAGCCGGAAGTAAATATTACCAACGCACGCCCACCCACAGCTGTCTGGAACCTGCAGGATATGTTCCACTGCAGTCTTCCAACTGCGGCTTCTTGGTCCGAAGGTCAATGTCTGTAATTGCCAGGGTCAGGTTTCCACCCCGATTAGATTATTCTCACGGATGGCGTGAGTGGTGGGTCAGAACGAAGCGGTCGAAGACCTCTGTCTTTTCCTCTTTTTTTTTTTACGTGGGTGGGGGGAGGGAGTGGAGGAGAGGGGGTGCGGGGATGCGGGGGTGCGGCTGAGGGTGGGAAGGTGAAGGACACGGCTGTTATTATTTCACCTCAGCTTCTGGCTGTCATTATGTGTGATTGGCTCGTGTCGGGTTGCCTGCTTGGTGGGCGTTTCGTGGGAAACAGGCGGGTAAAAAGGTCATGGTCGAGTCTTATGATTCCTTGTTTTGTTCTTTCTTTCTTTCTTTTTTTTTTTGCCTGTGTATTTTATTTTTCTTTCTTATCTACCTTTTTGTGACCATGTAACGCTCCAGCCACCCACCACCTCTCTCCCCTCCCCTCTTCACCTTCGTCCAGCCTTGCCAATTTCGGGTGAAAGGGGGTGTCTCGAAGCATACATACTGAGAATGATTTTTGAATGTATGTCTTGAATATCAGAGCACATCTCTTCTCTCACGATTGTAGGTCAGATTCTGTTGGTTCAATATGCAGATCGACTTATCCAAGTCATTTACTATTTGGGGTGATAAGAGAGAGAGAGAGAGGAGGGTGGGGTGGGGTGGAGAGGGGAACAGTCACATCGGTGAAAATACGAAGCTTGTTTTTTGACACGACAAATCAAGATATAGTGAGTCTAGCTCTAAGGAAACGATGATGGGCAAACCACACACTATCAGTTCCAGTAACCAGTACCCGCCGCGATGACAGAAGAGATGATCCTCCATGGAGTTCAAAAACCACGATACATCCCAACATGTTTACGATAGTTTGACGAGTGCACACAGGCAGCAGCGTTACTTCTAACAAACGAAAATACGAATGAACACAACGAAACATGGTGCAAAGCAACATTGATTTGATACATGTCTCAAAAGAGACAAGTCAAATTTAAACGCATTTGCTTTGCTCAGACGTTACACAGGATAGATATTTATTTGAAATATGACACAAGAAAAACAAGTAAAACTTAAACACATTTGTCTTTTTCAACGTTACAAATACAGATCTTTATTTCATACATGATACAGAAGAGACAAGTAAAATTTAAACACCTTTGTCTTTTACAGTCGTTACAACCGACCGATATTTATTAGATACGTCATACAAAAGAGACAACTGAAATTTAAGTTCCTCTTCTTCATACGTTACAAACGACTGATATTTGTTTGATACTTGATACAAAAGAGACAACGGAAAGTTAAATACATTTGTCTTTTCAGAGGTTGCAAACAACAGACATCTACAACGCACAAAAGAAACTTTCCTAAATGGTTGTAGCTGAGCATCACTTTTGCACCTTGTTTTTGTCCGTCGAGTTTGTATTTTGGCTTGGTTCAAAATATAAGCCTGCACGCTTCACGTGAATCGAATACAGTATGCTTGTTAGTCTACAAAATATATCATGTATTGTCTACAGAACTGACGGCAGGAGGAATTCAACGATAAAAATGACGACGACACGACAACACCAACAACGACAAGGACAACATCGACAACAACAATAACAAGAAAAGTAGCAAGAGAGAGAGAGAGAGAGAGAGAGAGAGAGAGAGAGAGAGAGAGAGAGAGAGAGAGAGAGAGAGAGAGAGAGAGAGAGCAGAAGAAGAAGGCATAAAAAGAGAAAGACAGTGGGTGGCATTTTCAGACTGACCAGAGGAAGAGGTCAAAGCAGATAGAACACAGGCATGACCTGTCAAAGCAGATAGAAACCACGAGGCATGACCTGTCAAAGCAGATAGAACACAGGCATGACCTGTCAAAGCAGATAGAACACAGGCATGACCTGTCAAAGCAGATAGAACACAGGCATGACCTGTCAAAGCAGATAGAACACAGGCATGACCTGTCAAAGCAGATAGAACACAGGCATGACCTGTCAAAGCAGATAGAACACAGGCATGACCTGTCAAAGCAGATAGAACACAGGCATGACCTGTCAAAGCAGATAGAACACAGGCATGACCTGTCAAAGCAGATAGAACACAGGCATGACCTGTCAAAGCAGATAGAACACAGGCATGACCTGTCAAAGCAGATAGAACACAGGCATGACCTGTCAAAGCAGATAGAACACAGGCATGACCTGTCAAAGCAGATAGAACACAGGCATGACCTGTCAAAGCAGATAGAACACAGGCATGACCTGTCAAAGCAGATAGAACACAGGCATGACCTGTCAAAGCAGATAGAACACAGGCATGACCTGTCAAAGCAGATAGAACACAGGCATGACCTGTCAAAGCAGATAGAACACAGGCATGACCTGTCAAAGCAGATAGAACACAGGCATGACCTGTCAAAGCAGATAGAACACAGGCATGACCTGTCAAAGCAGATAGAACACAGGCATGACCTGTCAAAGCAGATAGAACACAGGCATGACCTGTCAAAGCAGATAGAACACAGGCATGACCTGTCAAAGCAGATAGAACACAGGCATGACCTGTCAAAGCAGATAGAACACAGGCATGACCTGTCAAAGCAGATAGAACACAGGCATGACCTGTCAAAGCAGATAGAACACAGGCATGACCTGTCAAAGCAGATAGAACACAGGCATGACCTGTCAAAGCAGATAGAACACAGGCATGACCTGTCAAAGCAGATAGAACACAGGCATGACCTGTCAAAGCAGATAGAACACAGGCATGACCTGTCAAAGCAGATAGAACACAGGCATGACCTGTCAAAGCAGATAGAACACAGGCATGACCTGTCAAAGCAGATAGAACACAGGCATGACCTGTCAAAGCAGATAGAACACAGGCATGACCTGTCAAAGCAGATAGAACACAGGCATGACCTGTCAAAGCAGATAGAACACAGGCATGACCTGTCAAAGCAGATAGAACACAGGCATGACCTGTCAAAGCAGATAGAACACAGGCATGACCTGTCAAAGCAGATAGAACACAGCATGACCTTTCCATTAATGAGTCCCTCGTGGGCATTCATTCATCAAATCAAGAGGGGATCAAAGCAACACATCCAACACGTAGTTAGACTTGTTTTTAATGTGTTTATTCTTTCAGTTGGCAACGCAGTCATTCTGTCTTTCCTCTTGATAAAAAGAATAAGTCTTTAGACGGAGAGCTAAGCCTTACCACAAAGCCCCCCCCCCCCCCCCCCCCCCCCCCCCCCCCCCCCCATAATCTCATAGGGACATTGAGGGAACTTCTCCCTGAAGTTGCAGGACAGAGAGAGAGAGAGAGAGAGAGAGAGAGAGAGAGTCATCATCATCATCATCTTCATGACGTATTCGTTTAGGCTTTGAATGTCATGCAGTGAGGAAACTGTGGAACTTTAATGCAAGTGTAATTTACAGGTTACACATTCTGAAGAATATGCTCATCATAATGTCATTACAGAATGTAGCTTATATGTTTTACGTAAGTAGCGTAACTTGATAAGTTTTTTTTCGAATCACTTTAACAGAGGGCAACACAAATGCGTCTTATCTTCGCTTCCTCGTTTGCAGTTAAGGCGAATTCAGTCCGTCTCAGTGTGTTTCATGTGACCGTAATGATGCACGGTAAATTCTAAAACACAGTATTCCCATCCAGCTTCCATAAGGATGATTTTTGCAGCTGCACAGAAA
>CM065724.1:46848899-46861399 GCA_033310375.1 Conus canariensis
ACACACACACACACCACACACACACACACACACACACACACACACACACACACACACACACAGCACCCCCCCACCCCCCCCCCCCCCCCCCCCCCCCCCCCCCCCCCCCCACACACACACCAACACGCACACTGGCTATATTCACAGTGGGAATGTTACGCTTGACACGCTTCAAATTGCCGGGAATCATTTATGAAAGTCATCAGACTGGTCAGCAACTAAATTGTTACCGTCAGCGGCCAGTTTCTGGTCTATGGGGGGCCAGATCACATTCTCCCGCGGCGTGTTGGCCTGGTGAAATTTCTGCTTGACCACTGGCCTTGAGATCTCATCAGCTGCCGGAACTGTCTGGATCCAGCGCCTATCTCCTTGCGAACAGGAATAGACTGTCACGAAGAAAACTCAGAAAATAACACAGACTGGACTGTGCTAGTGATGTGTCCCACTTGCATGAATACTGGCTCCAACAGGACGACCCTGAAATAAATGTGGTGAATTGCGGTCTTGTATATACGTCAGCTGTGATCCTTTATTACGAATGAGTTAGTGGACATATGAATCCTACCAGTTAATGAACTCCGAAGTAATACAAAGTTTAACTTTTGCACGAAAACAGCAATATTTCATCGAAAATTTTGGCCCCAAACGTACCACATCTGATTTAAGAAGAAGTGGTCGGAAACGTGCCACAGCTGATTTTTCAAAAACACACACACACACACACACACACACAACACACACACACACACACACACACGTGCATTTATACACTTCAGTCCAAATAATGAAATACATACTCTCAAGACCAGATGATATGGGAATCCCACAAGGATCAGTAACAGCTCCTCTTCCTTTTAGCTATTTGGCTTGCTCGTGCGTGTGCCCATACACAGATACTAAAACTATGGTCCATTTCAGTAAATGAAAATGTTGCGGTGTTAGGAAATACAAAATGCTGTTCACCCATGTAAAACAGGAACATCCGATGTCAAAATCTCGCACGTTTGAACTATTGAGTAAAAACTCTCAACGATTTGATCAGACTTAGCGGCCCGAACTACCAAGCTAAAAGTTCTCAACTGTGACCGATTGCTATCGTTTCCAGCGAACGTAAGCAACTCCCTGTTTCACTCGAAGATGATTCTACGCAGTGCGAATATTGTGTAGTTGCCGTACTAACATGGAACGATATAAAAACTACCATGTTAAAAAAAGAAAGAAAATGAAATGAGGTAGGGAACAGTAAACAATAAACAAGTAGGGTAACTCTTGCTCCCATAAGAAAACCTAACACAGAGTAACTTTTATTCAAGACTGGCACAGCCTTTGAAACTTGAATAAAGCCAGACAAATACAAAGACGAACAATCTAATAGTGGGGGAAAAACAAGCGCAGGTCGACAACCCCTCTGTCATCACACCCTGTTAAGCAAAGTTTTCCAGGCACTTGACTGAGCCAAAAAGCACAAAAAGCGAAACACATCAAACCAAACAACAGCTGCAAGAAACAAAACACTGTGGACGTCATTACAGAAATATAACAAAAATTCTATGTCAGACACTGAAAGAAAATGTCAAAGAACTAGTATAGGATTTCCAGAAAGTGCAGGTAAGATAAGTGCTGAAAGATAACCCCCCCCCCACCCCACCCCGCCTCTCCACACACTTTCCCGTCATCCACACGGGCAACAAACAAACAAACAAACAAACCAAGAACAAAAAACAAAAACAGAAAAAAAAAAGAAAAAAAAAAGAAAGAAAAAGGAAAAAAGTGTGAGGTTTCTGCTGGAAGCAAAGACAGATGAATGGGTCATAAAAGCAGAAAAAGAAAACAATGGTGGACGACTGGAATGAAGGAAGATGAGTGGGTGTGGGGGAAGGGGACTGGGGAGCGGGGGGGGGGGGGGGGGCGGGGGGGGGGTGTAGTCAAAGAGAGGGACAGAAAGAAAGAAGAAATTACCAGGAAAACATTGTGAAAAGACGGGAGATGCGTTTACACATTGAAAGACCCTCCTCTCAACACGCCCGCCCCCCCCCCCCCCCCCGCCCCTCCCCCATTCACCACATCCCCACGTGAGTTGGGATGAAGAGTGAGGGAGGGTGTGGAGGGGGTGAACACGGAAAAGGCGATAGGAGCAGAAGGTAGGGAAGCGGGAGGAGAGAGCGGGGGCGGGGGGGGGGGGGGGGGAGGTAGCGAAGGATCGGCTAAAAAGAACGGTAATCTGCAACAACTGTTTAACACCGCGCGCGACCCGTCGTCTCGCGACTTCAAACTACAGCAATCGGATTGGACAGAGGGGGAAGTAAGTGTGTGTCCGAAAGGTCACGTTTCTGGCCTTTGATGTATCGTTTTTATCTTCTTCAGTGCGTGCTTGCTGGTCATGTCACGGCACCTGGACTTTACAGTTCACGTAGGAGGGGGCGATTCATGTTGCCAGCCGCGGAGGCAGGGTCGTTGGGGATGGTGTGCGTTCGGGGTTTTAAGCGTTGGCGTTGGCGCCTGCATACTAAGTAGCCGCCTTCTTTCTCCCTACCCCCCCCCTCCCTCCTGCTTAGAGAGAGAGAGAGAGAGAGCGAGAGAGAGAGAGAGAGAGAGAGAGAGTGTGTGTGTGTGTGTGTGTGTGTGTGTGTGTGTGTGTGTGTGTGAGAGAGAGAGAGAGAGAGAGAGAGAGAGAGAGAGAGAGAGAGAGAGTGTGTGTGTGTACTTCAGCTCGGATTACCTTAAAAGTTGCACTCTTGTCGCTCTCACATTTTACTTCATCAGTTCTTTTGCTTCAAGGCACGCGTGCTCCTACGGACACACACACACACACACACACACACACACACACACACACACACACACACACACTCAAGCGCACACACTCGCACACGCATACAGAGAGAGAGAGAGAGAGAGAGAGAGAGAGAGAGAGAGAGACTCGATGTGCACGCGCGCGCGCCTGTGTGTGTGTGTGTGTGTGTGTGTGTGTGTGTGTGTGTGTGTGTGTGTGTGTGTGACTACCACTCTTGCCTTGATGTTGCCTGCCACCAAAACACATGTCTCGCATTCAAGTGTCCACTTCATTGTTCGATCATTGTATTACCGTAGTTTGGAAGTGCAGATTGGTGAGTGGATCTCTCTCTCTCTCCTCTCTCTCTCTCTCTCTCTCTCTCTCTCTCTCTCTCTCTCTCTCTCTCTTTTGATTTGTATTGATGCTATTTGTGTATTAAATAGTAATATTGCGTATGCGTTGCTGTACATAACTAGTTAATTAACGACCTTTCGCTCAAAATCAATTCAAGCTATACAAAGTACTGGAAGGTCATTTGAACATGAGGACCTCAAATTCGTCTCTACAAAACAATTAGAAAAAAAAAAGCGATAATGATGCTCTTTCAAACGGATCGGGTATTTGTATTGCATCTTCAGCTTAGTATTGAAATGTGGATTAAAATGTAGCATAAGTCTTCAAAATTTTAAACGTAGAAAAAAATGGTAAGAGTTCATTAGAGGAAAGTCTGCTGACCACACTGAATAATAACATTAATCTCTACGATCTATGATGAACTTACTACAGAGATAGACATAGACAGCCAAAAAAGATAAATAGACAGACAGACAGATAGACAGAGAGATAGATAGACAGATAGATAGATAGATAGATAGATAGATAGATAGATAGATAGATAGATAGACATAGGCAGACAAAAAAGATAAATAGACAGACAGACAGACAGATAGATAGATAGATAGATAGATAGATAGATAGACGGATATATAGACAGATAGATAGATAAATAGACAGACAGACAGACAGACAGACAGATAGATAGACAGATAGATAGATAGATAGATAGATAGATAGATAGATAGATAGATAGATAGACATTAGATAAAGGTAAAATATAGTAATTGTTGTCAATAAAATTTGTGTTCCACCGTGAATGTCGTTATTTTTTTATTTTGAATATTAAAGGATGAACAGTAAATATAGCTCAATGATCCGTTACATGTATATTATGTTCATTTTGATTCTAAAATCATTTTTTTTAATTAAACATGGCGATTTGAGTCACATTAACACACTAATACAGTTAGATGTTAGTCTTAATACACGCGAGACCCTGCAGATATGAAATTCTGCTTCTAGAGATCCTGTGGTGAATTTGTTTATTCTTGTTGATAAAAATCTTCAGTGCTGAAATAAGCTGGTCATATTTTAAAGCAGATCAAAGTCTGTAAAAGCCGTCTGCATTACAAATGACTAATTTTCTGTTATTACATTTTGTGCCAAAATCAAACCTGAGAACTGATTTTGTTGATGTGTCTCTTTTGCCGTGGATATGTTCCTGTTTGCATTTGTTTCACCATTCAGTCGTCCGTATATGATAGGAGCACTTATTTCTTTACACTTTAGTATAGCATGCATCTATCTATCTATCTATCTATCTGTCTGTCTGTCTGTCTGTCTGTCTGTCTGTCTGTCTGTCTGTCTGTCTGTCTGTCAGTCAATCAATCAATCTATCTGTGTGTGTGTGTGTGTGTGTGTGTGTGTGTGTGTGTGTGTGTGTGTGTTGAACAATTTGATGATGGGGGTAAACAAGTGTAGGCTAGCAATTCCTCCAAAATTACATTAATGATGTGGCAAAGACTGGAAGGAAAACAAAAACAGTGGCGGGAGGGAGTGGGGGGTGGGGGGTGGGGGGTAAAGAAAATAAGAATGAAAAGCCAAGGAAATACATTATAAATGTAAAATCCTTCACAAGAAGCTTATGGGGCCATCGTATTCCATCCTGAAGACGAAATTATTCATATTGCCTGCTCCGAGGCTTTTCGTCAGATGGATCGGACTGGATGTGGCTATGGTTGGGGTAGCCAGAGTGAAAGGACATGGAAGTAATGCCATTGATAATGAGACAGAAAAAAAAATCATTGATTCAGTGCAAGCAGAGCAGCCTGAAGTACGACTGATTTTTTTTTTTTAATTTTTTTCTTGTTCATCGGATTAACCACCAATTTAAGCACACCACAGCATATTACTTAATAAATTACAGTCACGATCTTTAGTCCGGTAGTTCCGTTTTGCTGAGACTCGGTAGTAAACGCTGAACATACTTGTACACTTAGAAAATATACCGAATGAATTTTCCCCCCACAATTTTGGTTTCAACGTATGTTTAACATTTTTGTGTAAAAATCCCATAGATCGATCGTCATATTTTACTTACATTGTCCGTTCTGTATTGACTTCGTAGGTTTACGATAGGTATGCCCTTATTCTCTATTCTGATGTTAAAACATTGTTGTGGCATTTTTCAATTGGACTTCATCAAAGCGTTGTTGGTTTTTTTTTTTTTTTTTGTTTATTTATCTCACGGCCTGTTTTCTTAGTTTCTTAATTTTCTTACACACAGACAGCGTACACAGGCAAATGTCTGTAACCTACAATCTCTTACAGCAGCACTACGATTTTTTTTTTTTTTACAAATGACCGGACTTTTGCCAGCCCACAGGCCACCATGAACTCGAGCCTTCTCCTGCGTATAATCCTCGGGATGGCACTTTTGGCACACCATACTTCGTCCTCCAGCTTCTTCATGGCGGCTTCGGGGAAGACCTTTCCAACCAACAACCCCGGGGATCGCCATGGGCTGTTCCTCTTCGCTGTGCCCTTCAGGTTCAGGGGGAGGGTCCTGGGTCCGGAGACCTACCAGTGGCTGGTCAAACGGTTTGGCCAGTCCTTGGTGGACAGGGAGGGCATTCAGAGGGCTCGTATCCTTTGAAATGGCTACTAGTTGTTTTGACTTGCTTGCATGTTTCGCTCAGTGAGTGTGTGTGTGTGTGTGTGTGTGTGTGTGTGTGTGTGTGTGTGTGTGTGTGTGTGTGTGTGTGTGCGCGCGATTGCGCGCGCGCGCGCGTGTGTATGTGTGTGTACACACAGATAGGCGCACGCCCGAGCAGAAGTAATTTTTTGATGATGTATTAATGGTTTATTTTGTTGAAAGATTATCTCATATTTTTGTTTGTGTGAATTCCTTCTCGTTCCTTCACGAATATAATTATACCATGTATATGTTGTTAATATAGTCTTTACTTTCTTGTTTACTATGTTGATAATAAAGACACTTTGTAGTGATAGTAAATGTATAGACTAATACACACACAGGCATGCATAGACTCTCTCTCTCTCTCTCTCTCACACACACACACACACACACACACACACACACACGCGCGCGCGCGCGCGCGCACGCACGCACACACTCATGAATAAGACAAAGGGACGTAACCCTTGCTCCAATTGTTAACAGTTAAAACCACATATATGCAAACGATTATGGTGAAGTAAACAATGAACAAGACATAACTCCGAACTATTGGGAATATGAGCCAATTAAATGCACATAATTCCAAACAAACGTGGCTTGTGGAAAGAAAGTTAAAGACACACACCTCTAAGCGATTGTGGCTCATACAATTAAACATAAACCATTATGAAATATTGGGTTGTTCAAAACAATAAAGGCACATAACTCCGATTTATTGTGACCCGTGAAATAAGTAAAAGCACTTTATTCCAGCCACACTTCTGTTTCTTTATCACTGTCACTAATTGAGGAAGTTACTTCCCTCCACCTTTTTTTTTTTTTTTTTTTTGTCTGTTTGCCTCTCTCAAAGATTTCGAAATACTACTTCTTGCCTAAACGGGCGGAAAACAAAGTTTGTCCTTGACCTTCCTCCCTCAGCATCTGACGACCACTCGTGCGGCAGTGCGAGGTGGTGTCGAGCGGAGTGCGGGGCACGTGAAACACGCGACTGGACACGCAAAGACCTGTGTGGGGCCTTCCACTGTTGCTGCTGTCAGTCCTCAAGGCCGCCCGCCAACAACACTGCTCACAGAATCACAGAGTGACCTGTCGAGAAAGACTCAATAGAAATAGGACAACTTCAGATCATTTTCGTTGGTCGGAATGTCCTCGTTCCTCTCTGGAACAACTTCAGATCACTTTGGGTTGAATGTCCTGCTCCCTCCTCCCCTCCTTTTACCTTCTCCCCCTTCCACATCCTATCGTTCCCGCGAGGGAGGCCTCTTTTTCAGGACTTTTTTTTTAATACACGAATATCGGGGTTACTGTCAGAAGAAAAAGAAATTGCTACTTCTGTTACGTGGATACTGACAGATGGAAAACTGGGAGTTGATGACATGAAATAGCAACACCCTATCACTCTTTTAACAATTACATATAATGAAACATTAAAACAAAAAGCTGCACTTAACCTTGCCATACGTAGATGTCACTGATGCGACGTCACTGAAGTGTGTGGAAGACACAACAAGTGAAATGTACTCAAAGAAAGTGTATTTCGGAAATGCCGATGTACCGACCAAAAAAAAAAAAGCAACTGAGTGAGTGATTCTGTTCATAGAATATTATAAACCAGCGTCCGTTCATCGATCCCTACAGTGGAAAAGAAAGGGAAACTATTGAGGGTCAGCAAGCCCTGATTTGACGATGACAGAAACCGTGAAACATTTTTTTTCAAAATCGTTCACACCCAAATTTGTGATGAGCTTTCAGCTTCAATGTGTGTAGAAAGGCTTTCCCAAAATGAACAAAAGCAATGGCCCTCCAAAGGGAAGAAAACGGTACACAAAATCACAATCCCACTCGTCATTTTACAAATTTTCGGCCACGTGGCCTTTTTCAAGAGAAGAAAAAAAACAAACAAACAAACAAAAAAAAAAACAATACAGGTACGCAATATTCATCTTTGACAACTGGCAAGTGCCAGTTGTCAAAGATGGACATTACGTAGTTGTTGTTGTTGTCTTTTTCTCTTGAAAAAGGCCACGTGGCCGAAAATTTGAAAAATGAAGAGAGGAACTGTGATTTTATTTCCAAAAATGGTTGATTAATTATGGCTGTGAAATAGGAAGCGGAATCTCAGGTATTGCAAACATGTAAATAGTCTGTACTTTACCAACCCTATGATGTAGCTTATATTTTGTTCAGCGAACATATACGAAGAAATCCTTTGTCTACATCTTTTCATATTGTTTTTGATCAAAATAATCCTATTAAAGTGTCATCAGAATAATCTGTCTACCGTGAGCAATTCCATGTCCATTCTATCTTTTAAACTGATATTTCATTTTTTTATTATTTTTAATTTGTATTTATATTTTTATGTTTTTTTTCAGCTGTGTGTCACGCTTCCTGTCACTGGATAATCATAGCTTGCTGACCCACTATCGTCTTCCTTTCTTTATCTATTTATCGAAAAGACCATCGGTTAAATTCTGTAATCTTTGTTTTTTAAAACAAACAATACCTACAAATTAAATGGATCAAAATTATGCAGAAAAGCAAGCCTTAACATGGTTGATCCTCCTGCTATAACCATTGTTTCACAGAATAGCCCATAGGTAAGTTCAGCCGTGCAATAGAGATACCTAAAAAAAAAAAGTTGCAATCCTAGCATGTTGCAACTGTGCTTCCTAAGAAGGCTTTCAGTCCTGGTTTTTCCAGCGAAACACAAAGTTGAAAAAAAAAGGTTATTCAATTTTATAAATACATTTTCGTATTACACAGGATGTCCACACAGGTATGTCGTCAACGGACGGGGAGAGAGTGAGTGGCCGCAAGATGGTGTAGGTTTGGTTGATGGAAATGTTTGTCTTTTATTTCAAATTGTCTACCCATAGGCAATGGTTGTCTTTTATTTCAAATTGTCTGCCCATCTTCCAGAATGTCTGAGCAATTAATTTTCCTTTTCTTCCGTTGTTTTCTTGGACTCTGCTTTTCTTTGTTGTCATGCACGAAATTTTTTTCCCCTTTATTTCAAATTGTCTGCCCGTCTTCTAGAAAGTCGGAGCAAATGATTTCCTTGCCTTCTTGGACTCTGCTTTTCCCTGTGTCATGCACTGCCCCCCCCCCCCCCCCCCCCCATCCCCACCCCACCCCCTCGCATTGGGGCCGACTCACCAATGGCTGCTGTGGAAAGAGTTTGCAATTTTGATCACTTGTAGTTTGTAACATAGGACCCACCAGCATTTTTTTTATGCTGTGATATGTAAGATTGGTAAAGAAATCGTCAAGGTTGCCTACATTGGGCAGTTGTGTGGTTCATTGCATTGTTCCAGGAAGATCTAGGTTTGGGTGATTGTAATGGCATTTCTTTGAAACTGCTTTTATACGTTCCTTTTGTAATCTGGGGACACAAACCAATCAGAAAGATTCACGCTCCCATCATGGTTTAGATTTTTTTTTTTTTGCTGCCTTCAGGCTATCACAGGTTAACTGTCATAATATGAAGTGGGGTATTTTTGAGAGAGAGAGAGAGAGAGAGAGAGAGAGAGAGAGAGAGAGAGAGAGAGAGAGAGAGAGAGATTATTTGGTCAGATTTACAAGCAGAGCAAATATGTTTATCATTGAGACAAGTTCGACCCTTATAAGAAATAGTCCGTCATTGGTGATGGCGTTGTTTGTTTGACTCTGGATGTAGGAGCTGTGTGTGTGTGTGTGTGTGTGTGTGTGTGTGTGTGTGTGTGTGCGTGCGCGCGCGCGCGCGCGCGCGCGCGTGTGTGTGTGTGTGTGTTTGCTTGGTTTTCCACTTACAAATTCTAATGATATGTACTTTGTTGTGCACACGTCAACTAGCAGAGACAAACCTGATAAAGCACATCCCGTGCTCGACTAGGCTGTAAACAATATGAACTGAATGACATAGGAAAGAGTATTAAAATGTGTGCAAGAGAAAGTGTCTCAGTTCAGAGTGCAAAGGCGAGTGGTTAAAAAACAAATTAACTGCATCATGTTAGTATTGCTAACGCCTACTTTTTGACAATATCTTGTTAATCTATATGTTATGTATCCTGCTCTTAATGCGCTGTGTAGTGTACATGCCTGACACAATAGACGTTTTTTGAATAAATGTATTTGAGAAAATTCAATTGAATGGCATTGGGATGTGTTCACTTTCCAGCAGACTGATCGTCATGTGAGCTCTAGCACTGACTCGGTTGTGACCATGTTTATTTTTGATTAAGAATAAGATATAATACATAAGTTAAAACATCCGAGTGCTTTTGCTTTTTTGGCACTCAACAAGGGTTGTACTCTGCGTAAGTGTGATAGGGTATTATACATAGAATACCTTCGACTATTAGAACAGGTGCTTCCGACTCTTTTTTTTTTAATCTCAGTTTGCTCCTGACGTTCTACTGTGTGCTATGGTGGTCCAGCCCACAATAGCGAATGTTCAGCTGAAATCTCTGTCTGTCTCTGCCTCTGTCTCTGTCTGTCTGACTGTCTGTCTGTCTGTCTGTCTGTCTGTCTGTCTGTCTGTCTCTCTCTCTCTCTCTCTCTCTCTCTCTCTCTCTCTCTCTGCTGATCTTCGATTATCGATAGTTATGTAGGAAATGTTACCAAATGTACATTTTAAAAGAAATATGACCCTCGTATACAAGCTTACCTGGGTCATTCAGGCCATTCTGAATGAATCAGTTTCCAAAAGTTCGCATTATGATTCTTTCTCAGGGTGAAGAATGATGTTCACGATATAGAAGTACATATATAGCAGCCATTCTACTTTTGAACATATCATCACGTCGAGAAGACGACACAACGCATAATAATGTCTTACGCAATTGCGTCAGTTCTAGTTAAACGGCAACAACAGCAGCACTCTACAAAGGGGTGGATAGTCCCTCACGCTGATTCTGTGACCAACAGGTCATTGTCAGTAGGGCGCTTGTAACAGGTGGTGGTATAATGCGTATGCTTGGTTAACCAAGGCACCGAAGAACATTCATGGAAGTGACTGAGGAGCAGTGCAACATCTGCGGTGGGTTTTGTCATGGCAACCTGATACTGATTTCTCCTTATGTGCTATTTTGACTGCGACAGAAGGAACCTGCTGGGTATGGATGTATGTTATGGAGCAACAATGAACATTGAGATGTCACTGTTGTTTTGCATCTTTTCAATCTCCCTTCTTACGAGAGAGAGAGAGAGAGAGAGAGAGAGAGAGAGAGAGAGAGAGAGAGAGAGAGAGAGAGAGAGAGAGAAGAGAGTGCAATAGGTTGAAGTCGTGAAGATGTTGAACGTGATCTGTATGATACTCGGCAAGCGTCGTGACTAGTGTGTGGCGTTAATTGGAAGGCCAGTCTTCCGCTACGTCTTGCCCTCGAAACCCTCTTTCCATATGTGTGTGTGTGTGTGTGTGTGTGTGTGTGTGTGTGTGTGTGTGTGTGTGTGTGTTCTTCTTCAGTGTAACGTCTATCCACGTTAAGTGATATTAGACAAGTGTGTGTGTGTGTGTGTGTGTGTGTGTGTGTGTGTGTGTGTGTGTGTGTGTGTTGTGTGTGTGTGTGTGTGTGTTTGTGTGTGTGTGTGTGTGTGTGTGTGTGTGTGTGTGTGTGTGTGTGTGTGTGTGTGTAAAATAGTTTGGAGTCTCTCGCTTAAAAATTCGGTTAAAAAGAAATTTTCATTGACTCATTTGAAAATTTTCCTCGGAGAGCAATACTTATTTCGTACATCCAATCTATTCGAAATCATGCTTGCATTGTTCTGTCAGTCTCAAATGTTTCAGAAAATCTGTCTGTTCCTCGAATGCCTCTGTAGGAACATTCAAATGGAAATTTCGATTATGAATATACGCACTTGAAAAATAGTAAAAACTCTGATATATTAGCTGTTGAAGCTCGAGAACATACAGATGGGTCAGTATGAGAATCAGGTGAAAGTGTTTCCAGATTTGTGATACCAGAGTTAAACATGAGACAATCTCTGCACGTTGGAAAGGGGTTTTCTATTTATACAGTAGAACTGTACGCAAAACTAGTGGGTTTGATGTACATTCCTAACACACCAATGGCAATCTTTAATGTATTGTTATACGTTGATTTGAAATCACTTCTACAATTACTACGACAGTAGAACTGCCAGGCTAGAATAGATTTATTTATGAAATTAAGTGCATTATTCACTGTTTAAGAAACCAGTGTATAGGCATTTATTTTCGCTGGGTTCCATCACATTGCGGCCTAAAGTGGAATGAAATAACAGATGATCTGGCTGAACAGGGAGCTTTGGGAAATATTCGACCTATTTCTGAAAGTACTTTCAAACCATATATAAGTGAAATGCTTCATTTATTGGAACACTATAGACATAATAGAAATTTCAGTAAGAAGTTACATGAATTGCCTTCCTGCCCAAGATAGATAGCACTGATAATTAATAAACCTAGGTTAAACACATGGAACACAAAATTCTCTCCTGAGGTTAGGTGTACATGTGAGGGACCATTTTCTGTCCATCATGCACTTCTAGACTGCCCAATTCTAACAGGGCGATACAAATTTAAAAAGAAATGAAAACTGCATATTTTTGAAAGCACTGGTCATATTCATTATATGACACATGTACTATGGACATCGCAAACGTTATTGCCCAGACAGAGCTGAGTAGACTTTTGTAATGTTTTAAAAAGATTTTAACAGAAGTATTCTT
>CM065724.1:46873899-46876399 GCA_033310375.1 Conus canariensis
TATCAGAAGTCTGTATATCAAGTTGCTATTTTTAATGGCTATTTTGTTCCCAAGACGTTAATGGTGTTTATTTTTTTCAGACATGATTCATACATATTCGAGCCTGGGGTTCCTAGACATTTCTGTATTTTAATACACGCTACTATATGTCTGTTCGAGACTGGATCTGCTGTCTGCATTTGTAATGCACAGCCGCAAACCTCAGTGTATGCACGGTGTTAGGAAAATATATCAAAATTGAAAGATATGTTGCTTTTTGAGAAGGCGTGGAAGGTTCTGGCAGAATGAGCATATGTGTGCGTGCGTGTATGTGCCCATGGCAACCTTCAAAAGGGTATTTTCTCAGCAAGATCATGAAAACGTGTCATCAAACTTTAGCGAGTGATGAATACTAAGACCTTTGAAACCATTCCATGAATGAAGGTGTCACCGAATCGCAACAGCCGTAAATCTGTGATCAGCATTTTGCATTTTCAAGAAATCAAGAAGACATGGCTGCTGGACCTTGTAACAACAACAACAACAAAAACAACAACAGCAAGGTAGCAAAAATATTACACAAATAGACAAAAAAAAACCCTTTGAAATGACTAGGTGTGAAAAGACAGGTAGGTTTGCAAATGTAAATGACTCAACGCATTGTCTTCCCGTCTCTATCATACCTAGACTTCCATACCAAGTCATTTCATAGTTTCTTTGTCAAATTGTTTCAGCAATACTTCAATAAGTTGACATTTTCCTAGACTTGTGATCACTTCAGTTTGTGATTTATACACTGATGAAAAAACCCCTACAAAACGCTATAGATACTTTCTGTAATAAATATTGATCTATGTTCCACTCACTGAATCCAGTTGTGGCAAAAAGGGCCATAATTTTCCCTGAACTGCACAGGATTTGCGAACTGGAAAAGGGAGATTATCCATAACTGTATGCACAGAATAAAATGAACATATGAACATTAAAGCATTAACGAACGGGAGATTAATGAACTAAATTTTTGCCTGATAGTATTACAATCTAGAGATTCATTTCTTTTCTTCTGTTTGTGTGTTAGAAAGTGGTATCCGCACTGCAAAAATAAATAAATAAATAAATTTAAAAAATAAAAATAAAAAAATAAAATGCACACGACACGCTGTCGATGAAACGCAGATATGTTGGAATACCGTTTCCAAAGAACTCGATTGAGTAAAGAGTTTGCCGTGTAATTAAGTTTCAAACTAGACATCCTCACAAATTTAGAAGAACCACAAAATGCAAATGTAGCTAATTATTTGAGGTGAAACAAGCACATGCATTTGCAGTAAAGCAGCTAATGAACATTCTTTCTTGTTTCAACAAGACGAGATATTCACACACACACACACACACATGCAAGCACGCGCGCTCGCGCACACACACACACACACACACACACACACAACCCCACACACATGCGTATTCACGCGCGCGCGCACACACACATGTGCACAGGCGAACACACACACACACACACACACACACACTAACACTCACACACACACACACACACTAACACATGTGCGTGTGCACGCACGCCGCGCGCGCGCGCGCGCGCGCACACACCACACACACACACACACACAACACACACAGGGGAATCCATTTACATTCTAAACTGTTGCTAAAAGGATTAAAACAATAACAACATGGACAACAATAGGCGCCTGAGAGGGAAGACTTCTGAATACAAGTATCCAGTACAATATGTAGTGATATTTAGGCCTACTACCCTTAAGGCTAACCTACAACGTTGACATCTTAAAATACACGTAATGACCACGCCAGCAACATGGTTGAAGAAAGAAGCAAAAGACGATCGACTGAGGAAATGAGGAGCTCAACACCAGAAACTGTGCGTGTGAGAATTAAGTCCATCAGATGTTTGTTTGTCGTTTTTTTGCTGTCCCAACCTCTGCGCCACCTCAGAGGCAGTGCACCCACGCCGCTCATTCCGACACCCCGTCCACAGCCACAGCCCGGCTGGCCCCGCCGCAGCCCCGGCACCGGCAATCCGCAGGGAACAGTCAGTGTCAAGTCGTCAAGAGGCAACCCACCGGAGGAGACACTGCACTGCTGCCGAGTCACTTCGGTGGTGTTCAGTGGCGCCTGTTCTGATCTAACATACGCAGGACACCACCTACTAAGCCCCCTACTGACGACAATAATTGCTTAGTCGCGGAGCCAGCGTGAGTGAGCTCTCCCTCCGGAGGGCGCCACCACGTCCGTCCAACGACAGCCCCCATGGACTCGCCGATACCGGTGACCCCGACGGAACCAAACCAAGGCCACAGACGTGGAGAGGACATCGAAATTGAGGTCACCATGAGAGCAGGGCATGAAGGGCCACAGAATTTGAGACATCTTTTTTATGCTGATCGATGAGAATGAGGATGATTAAGATGATGCTACGGATTTCCATTTCGGTCTGAGACTACATGACAGGGCTGTACTCTACGCTTCCTTTCATAATATATCC
>CM065724.1:46878899-46880352 GCA_033310375.1 Conus canariensis
GACTTTATTTTCTGTTAAAATTGTCTTTATGCTCACGTTTTAGACAAACTGATGGGAGAATTGACTGGACTGTCATGTCACTATCACTTGCAAACCACATATAGTTACACGACTGTCTTCTTGTTGATTTTCTCGGCACAACATTCGCGCGTAAGGTTCAAGTGACTGAAGGTATGCCCCGGCCTTGAACTAAAACCTTCTTGTCACAAATTATAATACCAAGAAGAGAAGGGATGGACAAGAACATGACAGCTTCTGTGAGCTTATTCATCGTCAGGCAAACTGAAAAAAGCAGTCCTGGTATACAACTAAAGGGAATTACACTTCATACACACTGAAGCGAGTAGAATGTGAACATGAGTGACAATAGCTGTCAACTAAGATTCTAAATTGTTTCAAAAGTGCTTCAAGCATGCAAACGTATGTGCACATGTACCAGTGAAGTCATAGGGATGTCGGACGTATTGTTTAGATAGATAGATAATCAGATATGAAATATGTACATATCTTTATATATCTACAGACAGACAGACAGACAGAGCAACAGACAAGACAGACAGACAGACGAGGACGGACGGACGGACGGTGAACGGACGGACGGACGGACGGAGGACGGACGGACGGACGGAACGGACGGACGGACGGATGGATGGGATAGATATAGATAATGATAGATAGATAGATAGATAGAATAGATAGAGATGGTATCGGCAAGCTCAAGAGATCGGACAGCTGCTACTTGAACTTTGCTCCTATTACGACTTCTGTATCACGAACACCTTCCCCACCAAGCCGCACCACAGACTGTGCTGGAGGCATCCCAGATCCCGTCACTGGCATCAGCTGGACTTGTGATCATCCGAAGACCCTCCCTCAGCCATGTGCTCATCACCCGCAGCTACCACAGTGCTGACTGCGACACTGATCACTCCCTGGTCGGTAGGACGGTGCATCTTCGGCCCAAGCGAATCAACCGCTCTAAGTAGCAGGGATCTCCTCGAATCAACACAGCATGACGTCAGTGCCCAAACTGCGCAAACGTTTCGCCAAGCCATTGACAAGGCCCTAGAAGACTGCCGAATAGACAGCACTTCATTACGGTGGAACCACATCCACGATGCCACCTACCAGTCCGCCTCACACAGCTTTGGGAAGAAAGCGTGGAAGAATGAAGACTGGTTCAAAACAGGAATCGTGGAGATGGAGCCTGCCATTGCTACTAAGCGGCCGCATTCCTCAGTAACAAGAGAGAGCTTTCTTTAAAGACACTGGATGCACTCTGAAAAGCTTGGAACGACTCCCAGCGGACCACCCGTAAATGCCCCAATGAGTACTGGCTGAACCTGTGCCAGGGCATCCAGGTCTTCGCCAACTGCGGCAACATCCGCGCCATGTACGAGGGGATTAAGAGTGTTCGGCTCTTGCGCCATCAAGATCGCTCCTCTAAGATCTA
>CM065724.1:46880452-46890452 GCA_033310375.1 Conus canariensis
ATTTGCATGTTTAATCAAAATTTAGTGGCAGACAGAATACTTCGTCGTTTAAGCCAGCTGTCAAAAGATGAACGTGATCCCATTGGGAAAAAAAATCAACTCTCAAGTCAGAAGTGTGTCCAAGATCCAATGTCAGTGATTCCATTGGTCAAAGATCAGCTTGACCAATCAGATTCACTGCGTGAACTTTGCAAAGCGAAGCGTAGTGTTTCTTTTAGTAATAATGATAATAACTTTATTGTCCCACATACAAGGGGAAATTTTGGCTGCTTCCCCTGGGGGAAGCGCGTCGTTACAGTGCAGCGCCACCAAGGAAATCGGGAGTGAAGTGCCTTTCCCAAGGACACAACTCCGAGTGCACCAGCGGGAATCGAACCCAAGACCTCTAGATTGAGAGTCCAACGCCTTACCAGTTACACCACTGCATCTCTCCTGGTAGCGGGCTTTAAACACAACATATTGAAGAATATGCTCCTGGTGTTCACATCATCTCTGCAACACTTGATGTTATTGTGAACAGACTCATCATGCATTTTAGGACTGTAGATAGATAGATAGATAGATAGATAGATAGATAGACAGACAGACAGACTGACAGACAGACAGACAGACAGAAATGGACAGAGAAACAGAATGGGAAAGAGAGAGAGAAAAGAGAGAGAGAGAGAGAGAGAGAGAGAGAGAGAGAGAGAGAGGGTAGTAAAATAAGTTAGCAGGCTTATCTTTTTCTCTTCGTCAGAGTGCTCCTCAAAACGACGTGAGTCAGTCCGTCATCTTGATGAGCAATATAGAAAGTCATGAAAATTGCGGGAATAATCACTGAAAGCGTAGTAATAGTTTATCGTTTTAATCCAAAGAAGCAGGATATAAAGCGTTCGCCCTTTTGTAAAGCGCTTTACAAAGCGGCGGGGGCTTAACCCGCCGATTTGAAAAGCACCCGCCGATTTGTAAGCGCTCTACAAATCGGCGCTGCTTACAAATCGGCGGTTTTACAAGTCATGCAATGTGCGCCGATTTGTAAGCGCTCTACAAATCGGCGCTGCTTACAAATCGGCGGTTTTACAAGTCATGCAATGTGCTTACAAATCGGCGGGTTACACCTGTCATTTAGATCCATGTAACATCATCAGTCACACTCTCTGGGAATGGTACTGTACTACAAATTTTCCGTTCTGCAGCACCCATTGTTGGTAAGTGTTAAACTGTGGCAGATGGTAAATCTCGTGCTGTTGATTAAGATTCAGAATAGATGGCAGACAACTTAAGTTTGAAAAAGCGCTGCATACCCTGTAGGCCAAGGCATTGACCTTTTCACTTCCAGGTTAACACACACCAGACACAATACGCTGCTTTCAAACCTGATTCACAGGTGCCTGCAGTAGGTGTTTTCTCATCTGCAGACTCGTTGTAATAACTATGCGTATCCATATTCCAGCATTATTACTCACTTGGTATCAGAAATCTAAAAAAGACCAGTGCATGGGGGTGAGTCTTGTATCCCATTGTACTGACATCGCTGCTAATGAAGGGGCTGCAGACGGGCAGGAAGATTCTAACACTTTCCAGTCATACGTAGGATGGGACAGCCCCTCAAGAAAACCCTGTGGCTGTTGGCATGTCTCTTCCGAGAAGACAATACCAAGAGCAGTGGTTTTCCAGCCAAGCTGCATCCGTCTTGATGATTTTCTGGAGACACGCGGGAAATAGGAAGTTTTGTGCAGACAAAAATCGTTGGTTGTCTTCACCTTACTACATTTCTCAAAAGATGATGCCGTTTTTATCAGAAACAATTACAGTGATAATGGAATCTTTAAAAGCGCTCTTTCAACTTTTTTGCCATAGTGTGAATGGAGACCAATAGGCTGTAAGCCAAATTTATGCCATTCGAAGATATTTTAGTGAACGACTAGCGCTTCCAAAGTATAAAAAAATGATATGTAAATACATCCCCCCCCCCCCCTTTTTTTTTTTTTTTTTTTTTTTAGGAATTATCATGTTCTGTTTTTGATGTATAAGAAATATCACTGAACGATCTCACTTTTATATGTGCATGTCTCCAGCTTCGTTGACAGGACAAAGACAACAGGCTTCACATTTAACCAAAGTGCATGATTTAGAATTTAGGTATTCAAAACGATTGTTCTTTTTACAAGTAGTGAAAGTCAGGTTTCATACAGAACCTGCAGAAATCTTAACATAAAAAAACAGTATTTTGCTGAGCATTTGCAGGAGTATATTGAGAGGTCTGAGGAGCTGAGAGACAAATTAGCTGTTAGTCAGTTCTGTCAAACAGCATGTGCCCAATTCAAGAGAAACACAAATTGATTAGATTAATTCAACGACTGGGCAGATCGTATGACACGAAAGTTACACAGAGGTAAAAAGTTGTATTAAATCACAGGATCCTTCTGTATAAAAGTAGGATGCAAATTGTTGGAGAAGGTATGTTATAAGCACAATGGGAGAGCACAAATATCAACCATCAGGATCTTTGTCAGGTAACGTTAGCAATTAGGTACTAGTAGCTGGTGTTACAAATTGAAACGCACTGCATAACAGGTAAATATATAAATGACACTACATGTTCATGCGGAGGTAGGATGTTGCCATTTCACACCCTGTTTCAATACCCTATACAGAGAAACCGCTACTCTGCACATATTTCACATTATTATTACTGATCACGTAATTCTTTTAACTGTGGAATATTTTTTTCTTCTTCAGTACTCTTGATTGTAATTACTGTCTATAGTAGTATGTTTAGGGAAAGCTTTGGTTGTAAAATTACTGAGTGCAGGCCTTTTTTTCCTCATTCCCAGTGTGTTAGAAGTCCAGCAGACATCTGATAATATGTGGCAGAAGGCCTCTTGCTCGCTCTCTCGCTCACGACATTCACATGCTGTCATGACTGCGTCTATGCTTCCACTCTTGAGGTAGACCTTCAGTGTGTCCTTGTACCTAGTAAGAGGTCTGCCATGCCATGCTGCCTCTTCTTCAGCTGCTGTAAAGGATCACTTTGGTGACCCTGCTGTCCATGCATATGACATGTCTCGCTCATCGCAACTCAGTAGTAAATTGATGCTGTAAATCTACATTCTAGAACCTGAGAGTCAGACACATAATTTCGCACTTGATACTGTCGATTTTTTGAAGGAAACGCTGTTCCAGCTGACGGGTGCGCTGTCGGTAGTGGTCCAGGTCCAAAACAATACAGCTGTGTGTACTCAGGCTGATCTATGCACAGCAATTTGGTAGAGAATCTGATGCTCGATTGCCGCAGTTTTCTTATGAGCATACTAAAGGCAGCAACATCTTCTGCAATTCTTAGTGTCATCTGTTTTTTTCTCGCAATGCCGTCATCCACAGTCTTGATATTTGTGTTGGTAAATGACAACAAAGAGTGCAAGTGCAGCACAGACAGCTCAAAACATTACAAAATTAAAATGGCTTTGGTTCTGTGAAGACTAATGGTGACGCTTTAGGACAACCCAACGAAGTCTGCAATCCCTCTGACATTTCTGCAGAGACATTGGCCTTGAATCTGGTATTAGTCAGTTTGACAGTGGGCAAGAATCCAGGAAAATCGAGTCATGATGTATCGTCTGTTAACGATGTTTACACATTTCATGTCCCAAAGGGAAATGGAGTGTTCATTATCTCCTTCATATCATTTGGGCTAGAGAGGTGTATGCTTGGGCAGGAATGATTTTCTGAATGAGACTGTGTTTTCAGATACCTTTATCACTGCTCTCCATATTCAGAGAGAGCAGTGCTGTCCTACAAAGGACTGCTCTGTCACTGTGATAGGATTTAGGCATCCAAATTAACGCAGGGTACGGTAGACAACCATTAACCCACATTCACCATTAACCCATGCAGAGTTATGCCTAAAACCTCCCAGCAGCGTCCTATGCTGTTCCTGTCACCACTTCAGTCACAACGGGACATGAACAACAAAGCTGGTCGCTATGCTTCCCTAACTTCCAGTGAACCAGCTACCTGACTGGAACAAGAAGTGTTAATACTGAAGAGGGAGAGTGCAGTCTTCCCCAACCTTTCCACAGTCTACGGACGCTCAAGGTGCGGATACTGCCACATGCTCACTGTCCTGTGAATAGCGCTGTAAAATCACCATTAACAGTTGACTTGGGAGAAAACAAAAGTAGCCCTCTGCTTGATTACCGTTGGGGCTTCAGTTCGGAATCTTCTTTTTCGTTGAATGGCTGCCAACCAGGACTGATGTGTACCATCTACATCTCTCTCTCTCTCTTCTCTCTCTCTCTCTCTCTCTCTCTCTCTCTCCCCACACACACACACACACACACACACACACACACACACACGCAAACGCACCCCCCCCCCCCACATACACACACACACACACACACACACACACACACACACACAACACCACACATACGCGTGCGCACGCGCACACATACATATACACATCATGGATGTCCGTCGTGGTCGACGAAGACGTCAGTGACTCCGCATGTGTGAATGCAAGCCAAAGCTGGACACACAGATACGTCCACACTCTGGGCATGCAACAGCTGTCATTGGGTCAGGTCTCCTCTCTTTGCGGGCTTGGCGCTTCTGGTCCAATTCCTGCAAAAGCTTCTCTTAGAAGCTGTTTACTCCTTTGTGGACAGCAAGTCGCCAGGCACTGCGGTCTGTGGCAAGTGTTTCCCAGCCCTGAAGCGGGATGCCACAGGCTGCCAGAGATACTTTCAGGCAGTCCTTGAAGCGTTTGAGTGGCCGCCCAGTGTTTCTTGTTCAAGCTGCCAGCTCAGGGAAGAAGACCATTTTTGGACGTCGCGTGTCGTCCATTCGTACCACATGCAGCGGAGGCGGAACTGATCCAGAGTCTTCAGTTGTCTCCTGTATAGTGTTCAGGTCTCACAGCCGTAGAGCAGCAAGGTGACAACTACTGCTCTGTAGACTGCCAGCTTGGTACTTAGAGTGATGCCACGCTCTCCCCACACTCTGTTCCAAAGCCTGCCTAAGGAAGCTCCTGCTTTTGCCAGTCTGTTCGACACTTCTTTATCCAAGCCACACGATGAAGACAAGCAGCTCCCCAAGTAGGTGAAGCTGTCAACATTGTTCAGGGTTGTGTCCTCTATCACGATCTTTGGTTCTGGAGGAGAGAGGCCGGGTGCTGGTTGGAGCATCACTTCAGTCTTCCGCAGGCTGATCGTCAAGCCAAAGGCCTTTGCTGCTGTAGACAGGCAACTGGTAAGCTCTTGCAGGTCTGGTTCGTTGAGTGCTGCGAGTGCACAGACATCCGCAAACAGGAAATCTCTCACAAGGGCCTCAAGAACTTTTGTTGTGGCCTTCAAGCGCCTTAAGTCGAAGAAGCGGCCATCACATCTGTAGCGGACAGTGATCTCTGCGTTGGTACTGGAGAGAGCAGAGAACAGCATTGTGGCAAACATGAGGCTGAACAGGGTTGGTGCCAGGACACATCCTTGCTTCACTCCATTGGACACGGGGAAGGGGTCAGATACAGAGCCGTTTTCCACTACACGAGCCATCATGCCGTCATGGAAGGATCGTATAATCTTGACAAACTTCGGTGGGCAGCCAAGTTTGGACAGTATAGCCCACAGACCCTCGCGCCTGACAGTATCGAAAGGCTTTGTCAGATTCACAAAGAGGATGTACAAATTCTGATTCTGTTCCCAGCACTTCTCTTGCAGCTGGCGAACAGCAAAGATCGTGTCGATTGTCCCCCTGTTGCTCCTGAAGCCACACTGGCTCTCGGAGACGACATCGTCCAGCAAGTGGTGTATGATGAGATTCAGCATGACCCGGGCATAATCTTTCCTGATATGCTCAACAGTGAGATGCCTCTGTGGTTATCGCACGATGCTCTGTCGCCCTTGTTCTTGTACAAGTGAATGATGTTGGCATCCTTAAAGTCTTGTAGTACTGCTCCCTCACCCCAGAATTGCTGCATCAGCTCAGGTAGCTTGTCGACCATGGCCTCTCCACCAACCTTGAAGATCTCAGGGGGAATGCCATCAGGGCCCGGTGCTTTTCCAATTTGGAGCTTCTTGATCGCCTTCTGGATTTCCTCCTTAGTCGGTGGGTCGTCAAGCGATGTCAAAACTGGACATTGGGGCATGTTGATCGCTTGATGATCGATCTGAGATGGTCTATTCAGAAGCTGGCTGAAGTGGTCACACCACCGCTGTACAGTATCACTCTTCTCAGTAAGCAGAGTGCCATCAGCTGTCCGTACAGGTGCCATGGCATTGGCGGAGGGGCCACACACAGTCTTCAGGCCTGCAAAGAACTTCTTGGAGTTGTGCTCATCAGCGTACTGTTGTAACTCTGCAGCCTTCTCTTTCCACCAATTGTTTTCCATCTGTCTCAGCTCAGCCTGGACCTTGCCTCTGAGATGCTTGAGACGATCATGCTTAGCTGTTGATCCCTTGTCGTTGGGCCAGCTTGTGTGGGCTTCGTGCTTCTGCTGTAGCAGTCTGCCGATCTCCGTGTTGTTGCTGTCGAACCAGTCCTGGTGTTTCCTCTTTGGGTGCCCAAGAGACAGCCTGGCAGAGTTGTAGACTGCGTTTCTGAAGTTTACCCAGGCTTTTTCTAAGTCAGCTTCATCTGGTAAACTATTGAGCTGGTTCGCAAGGTTGGTCACGAAGGTTTCCCTTGTCGCTGGATCATTCAGTTTCTGGACATTCAATTTCTTCTTGATGTCGGTTTTCTGGCGTCTGTGGGTGCTAACGATGGAGATGGAGAGCTTGCACCTCAGCAGCAGGTGGTCAGACCAGCAGTCCGCTCCCCTCGTTGCTCTTGTGATGTGGACATCCTGGATGTCACGCCGCCTAGTGATCACATAGTCGATCAAGTGCCAGTGTCTGGAGCGAGGGTGCATCCAGGTGGCCTTATGGATGTCCGGCAGCTGGAACAGTGTGTTGGTGATGGTCAAACCAAACTCGGCGCAGAGTGTAAGAAGCAACTGGCCATTTGAGTTTTCCTGTCCCACTCCATGCGGTCCGATAATATTCGGCCAAGACTGGGAGTCCCTGCCCACACGAGCGGTGAAGTCCCCAAGTAGTGAAAGCTTGTCATCCTTTGGGATACTGCGTAGCAAGCTTGAGAGGCTCTGGTAGAACAGTTCCTTCTGTTCTCGGGTGTTAGTCATGGTGGGGGCGTACACACTGATGAGTGTCAGGTGCTGTTTTCTTTGGAGAGGCAATCTCATAGTCATCAGACGATCACCAATTCCCTTTGGGAGAGACTCTAGGTTCTTGACCAGCGAGGTGCGGATGGCAAAGCCCACTCCTGCTTCTCTTTTATCCTCCAGGGGCCTTCCTGTCCAGAAGAAGGCGTATCCAGCTCCTTCTTCTGTGATTTCCCCAGTGTCTGCCAGGCGCGTCTCGCTAAGTGCAGCAATATCAACTTTGTAACGTTTTAGTTCTCGGCCCGCAAAAGCTGTTTGACGTGAGAGTCCGGATGTTCCAGGCTCCAACACATAAAGTGCGTTTGTTCTTTGTGGTAGATCTTTTTGAATGATTTTGACCGCGTTGTTAGATGTGCGGACAGCTGCAGTATGCTGACAGGATGGGATGAGGCAAGCTTTCTTTAGGCCACCTTTTCTAGGCCCCTCCCCATGAGAGGGGAGCAGTGCTGTCCCTGAATAGGGCTGCTCCGTCGTCAGGGTGGTTGCCGAAACCTACTCTTGCCCCGGTGAGTAGAGTATATATAACGACCATCCTGCCCTGACCGCCTGAGTGCAGGTCCGTGGCTAGCAGCTCCCAGTGCCATATCCCACCTGCCACTGTTGCCACTCGCCTGTCGCCCCAGGACTTGGGAAAGCAGAAAGGAAAGGTGGAGTCAATGAATCCTGGGCAAAGAAGTATATGGAGGCCGTGGGTTGCCCAAGCACCACGACCCCCCTCTCGGTCCGAGCTGTTATTGCCAAGGGGGATGCAGGTCATAACATCTTGACTACGACTGGACTGCAGGAGCTGCCGGAATGATGATGGTGTTCACCACCAAGCCGTCTTAGGGGCTCCACTCCGGATTTTTCGCTAGGGGTTTACTCCCGAAGCCTTTGCCTTTCCCAAGGCAGCTTGCAAGGCAGCAGGACCCATTTTACCCATGGTTGGGAGACTCATGGAGGGTGGGGTCGCCTATCTACCCATGCAGGTCTGAAGACCTGCCCACTGCCCAAGCATGTACACAAGCACACACAATGCACACACAGAGACACATACACGCACGCGCGCATACGCGCGCGCGCGCGCGCACACACACACACACACACACACACACACACACACACACACACCATACACACACAAAATTTACACATGTATGCATGCACACACACACACGCACGCACACACACACACACACACACACACACACACACACACACAAACACACACACAAACGCGCGCGCGCGCGCGCGCGCGCGCATACTGATGTACCTAACACTGTGAGGTGTTTGAGATGTATACTTTTTAGACACACACACACACACACACACACACACACCACACACACACAACACACACATACACACACAAAATTACACATGTACGCATGCACACGCACACACGACACACACACACACACACACACACACACACACAACACACACACACACACACACACACACACGCGCGCGCGCGCGCGCGCGCGCCGCCATACTGATGTACCTAACACTGTGAGGTGTTTGAGATGTATACTTTTTACACCTACCCTGTGAGGTGCATACATTTGTCAGCATTTCAGAGCAAGTGCAAGGAATTATGTCACGTCCTGTTTTATGAAGCATTATGCTACCTGTCAAAAGCATTGCTATGAGTCAGTGTAATCGAAGGCTTACTTTTTTTTTACAAGTTTTTGAACATCACTGCGAGGTATTATACATATATGAATATTCATAAGACGACAGGAAGTACCTCAGAATGATGGTCAAAAACTTATTCTGTTTTTGTGATAAAACAATGACACTGTGTTAAATTTCATTCTCATTATAGGCTTACTCATTGCCAGTGATAACTTAAGATTACGTGCGGTATGTTTAACAAACTGGTTCATGCACACTGGTTTGAAGATTGTGTTAAATAAAGACGTTTGAAAAAGGTACTTACACTGTTGCTCTTCATCATGTAAATGTTGAATATGAGAGAGAGAAAGAGAGAGAGAGAGAGAGAGAGAGAGAGAGACAGACAGACAGACAGACAGACAGACAGACACAGAGAACGATAAGTTACACAAGTTAATGAGGTACAAGCAGTGTTTCCCATAAAGCATATTATGCTTCACTGAAGAACAAAAAACAGGAAGGGACTGTTTGTTTTTAGCACTGTGCACACATGTACACATGACACATGGATGCACACATTTTTCATAGACCAATACTTAAGTAAACTCAATGATCTGTGGCTACGGAAGTTTCAGTTAGAGCAGTTCAAAGATGATTTGCCAGACTTAAATAAAGACTTAAGCAGCCAAAGGTTCAAACGCACAAGTAAAACACAATCAAGACGTCATTTGAAAAAGAACGTATTCTACTGAAAATAAAGAAACAAAAGTATCACTTGTGTCACTTGTACAGTCTTACAGTGCAGCTGCTCACATGATGACAAACCAAAGTGCAGTTAGTTGAAAAACATTTAAAATGATGTATGGTTGCACTTATGCTCTTCTTTTGCAAAGCTACAGCACTTACATGTCCATTTTAAGGACCAAAAATTTTTTTTTTTAATGTGGATGCTTGTCGTGACAAACACATATCTGCTTTTATAACAACTGCACATGAGACTATCTACAAATCTGTCTGTAATAATGCCTCTATATCTTGCCATTTAATGTACTGATTTCCAGAACATGCAAATGGATTTGCCAGCATATAATTCAAGATTTCTGTTTCTTTTTTCAAATAAGCATGCGATCAGTCAAGATGTCTTTGGTCATGAAATAAAAACCTGACAACCATCATAGCCTGAAAGGGATTTTAGAAAGAATA
>CM065724.1:46895452-46915452 GCA_033310375.1 Conus canariensis
TTTCAACTCGAATCATCAAGTTATTATACCGTAAACCACTAGTATTCATGAACGTGCACGTGTTTAATGCACTTGCTTTAATATAACTCTTAGGATCACATAATAAAAATACATGAACGACGTGATCGTCTGGTAAGACAAAGGAAAAATGCCGAGAAAATGTATCAGTTGACGTAGCTGAATATGAATATTCCAGTAAGATATTAGAATGAGAATCATTATGTGGATATAATCGTATTTCACACAGTAATAACAAATCTGCATAACTGTTTGACCAGGAAAATATCAACCCTTTGATGAGAATGTAACTGTCCACAGATCTTGAAGGAACATATCGACTTTTTACTTCTATGTGATTCAAGGTATATACCACGGTGTTCTCTGACCATGCGCGGAATTTGCTGTATGGAAATGGCACGGATTGCCAGCCTGCTTTGAAACCTATTATCACAGAATAATGACTATAATTCTGAAAGATCGAAAGGAAATCTTCATATTCTTTTCTGTTTTTCAGTGACACTAATCTTCCATTCCTTCTCTGACATTCATATTTTGATATCCATATGGAAACTTCCGTTTCCAGCTTGGTTAAATTAAAACACTTGTTTGTTGAAGCCACCAACCCCTGGCAGATGGAATTGCTGAAAGGACAGTGCTCTGTTTCATCCCGACCATCTTCGCACTCTGGCATAAAGTTACAGTCCACGTGATGCTGAAAATAAAAGTAATGTTTGACAGAGCAGTTTAATAAACCGCTGGCCAGTTGGGCATCTTGTTCAATCGTGGGAAGTGCAGACAAGCGTATTGACAGTCCAGGATGAATGAAAGCCGAGTATGTTAACTTGACTTTCAGGGATGATGCAGGAATGATGTTAGCTGATGTTGGACGTTCAAAACAAATTCGTTCAACGGTTTCATTAGTTGAGTTTGTTTTGGTATATGTTAACGCTATAGCATACATTGAATTCCTGTCTATTAAACACATGAACATTGATGGGAAGTATTGAATGCTGATCATGATTGCTGATGTATGGGGCACTTTCCATTCTCCACAGAAAAGTGTACCCGACTTTCTCATGTAGGGAACAACTACATATAATGGATGTCCTGTAATTTTTTTCACAATAAAATTGTTATATCTAGTTGTCTTAAAATGCACTTTTATTGATGGACTGTTGAAATGCAGCGTAAGCATGCTGGGGTTGGTTGAATGAACGACCATTTCTTTAAGAGTATGACGATTACATATTATGCGATATCTAATACCGCCCCAAAGTCTATCAAATGTACTCTTCCAGCGCCTGGCATCACACCAGTATTCCAAACGTTCAACAAAAGCACGCACATGACCCGTTGTCGCCTGAATAAAGAGTTTACAAAAAGTGTGGAAATAATTGCACACACCGAACACAATTCCCTGTTGTGCAGTATGTTGCGGCAAATTGTTCTCACAGTCTGAGACATTCACCTGTAAAATGGTATTTTTTGTGATGTTCTTGTGTATAAAGTAATGTACACCAGGACAAACTTCACTGATGTTCAGTAGATTACCCATGGTTTTCGTACTGATTTTGTTCATACTCCACTGGTGCGTTACTATGTCAGTAAATGGAACATGAAAAATGCTTCATTAAGGAAATTGTATTGAAGTTAACAAGACAGTTCTATTGATCGTTTTCATCATGCAGGAAATTTATGCATTACCCATGTTCTTTTTATCTCCTCATTAACTGAATGGTGAGGAAATTGAATGTATATTTCTTGTGAAAGTTTTTTTTTTCAAAGTGAGGTGACCACATGCAGAAATTGAAACAAATTTAAAAGAAAAGAAAAACTTTTTTTCCGCGGGACAAACTGGACAAATTAGAAAACAGTACCTTTGTACCTTGTTTCAATTTGTTTAGTTTTCTTTCCTGTAATTTGCTTGTCTCTTTTTTCTGGTGGAACAGGATTCTTTGTTTTAAGTTTGTGAAAATTAATCTACATTCATTTTAGCTTAACATCTTCTGCAAGTTCGTGTCTTACTATTAAGAAACATTTATTGAACCTTAATCTAAAGAGTGGAACAGTATAAGATAATCATAAAAATTCATTCAGTGAATCATTTGACACAATCGTCACAATCACGTTGAACTGAAATAAACCAGCACACTAATGCAAAGTAATCCGGTACTAATGTTACTGAAATATTGATCACGTGACTAAAATAAAGACGACACCTACCAGATAACCATCATCACCTAAATAGATGAACGTCATCACAACACATCGCAGCAGGTAAACAGACTTTCTATGTCAAAGTCCTGGCACTCTGGTAATCAAAGAGTGACAACTTCGAACGCCGTATGCAGGAATCTTATCTTTGTACCAGACTTGGAACCTCCACCCTCAAGGCATCAACATCCAAAAGTAGCTTGTACCCATACACCTCTGCAACACCAGCCCGCAATATCCTCTACCAATACACAAGCACACTACCATAGCTCCCATTATTACGTGAGACATAAGTTACAGCTATCTTCCTTTTCCCTATCCTTTTCCCTCCCCAATCGTAATGTTAGCTTTCTAATTGTTGCCAGCCACTATTATTGTTACCAATATTTACTACACTTACCATTGCTACTATCATCATCATCATCATCATCATCATCAACCGACAGTACTGTCTGGTTTTAATTCATTGATTATTTCTACTCCTTCCCACCAAATATTATCATTACTAATATTATTACTATCATTGTTACTACAATTACTATTATCATCGTCACATTAATATTATCATTACTGTTATCATCACCATCATTATCATCAACATTACTAATGCCGTTACTATCAATACTATCATTACTATCACTTAACTTATAACCATTTAACTTACAATCAGTATGTCCTATTACTACTAATCCCATCGCCAGCATTAATTGTGGAAGTAATTCAACACCTTCTTCCTTGCGCTGAACTCTGAAGCGATCTGAAGCGATCAAAGCTAAGTGAATTTTCGTTATTTTATTCGTTTGTGTCTCACCTGAAGAAGACCTAAGAGGTCGAAACGCGTTGTGTTTTGTCTTGTGACTCGTTTGTCCACGTTTTTCTGGGCGGTTCGCTAACATCTATTTAAGATTTGTTTTGAAGTAATTGTAGTAATGATTATGTACAGTAACTTCATTTTTATAAAGTGCGTGCGTGCGTGCGCACGCGTGGTTTTGTGTGTGTGTGTGTGTGTGTGTGTAAGAATATTACTCCCCCCTTTTGATGATACGTCTTACATAGCAGACAATGCTTATAAACTTCTTGTATGCGCATCAGCTATGTTATTGATGATGTAACCTCCGACGCTGATATCCAACGGCTGATTTTCGGTTTGGTCAATTTAGATATTTTGAGGCTTTCGAAGAGTCTTAGTGTTGTTAGTACAACACGAGATCGTTATGTAAGCTCGAGGCACGTTAGATGGTGGCAGCCGCGAAGCAGCAAGAAGACTGTAAGTACAAGTTTTGTTAGTTTTAATGGATAAACCGGAAAATCGATGGCTTTCAAAGCGCCTGACGAATTCAACTTCAAGCCAGAGCAATGGCCCATATGTCGACAACGCTTTCTTCGGTACCGCACTGCATCAAAATTAGACAGAGAAGACTTTGACATTCAAGTTCGTTCTTTGATTTACAGCTTGGGCGCTGATGCAGAAAAGATCTACAGCACTTTTACCATTCGTACAGGGCATCGTGCAGATCAACATCCGCCAGGTCTGCCAAACACAACATTTTGACGACGCCATACACATGTTCAACGATCACTTCAATCCCAAAGCCAACATAAGTTCTGAAAGAGCCGTTTGTCATCAGCGTAATCTGCATTCTGATGAAAATATTGAGACATATGTCTGAGTGTTGTACGAGTTAGCAGAGCATGCTGACTTTCCTGATAAAGACTCAGCCATTTGGGACAGTCTTGTTGTAGGGCTTAGGGTGAGAGAGATTTCTGAAAAGCTACAACTTCAGTCAGATTTGACGCTGAAAAGTGCTATTACTACAGCACGACAACATGAACTGGTAAAATCACAGTTATCAGAACAGCGCAGCCAGGCAGTTGATGCAGTACAGAGTGGGAATAGAAATATGAACCCAAAAGGTTGGCATGGCAACCAGCGTGGCAACGTCCGTGGCAACCAACGGCATACTGGAAGTAGACCTTCCTCACGTGGTGGACAGGGTGGTGGAGGAGATGGACAACGTAGTGGACGACACAACAGTCAAAGCAACTTTTATGGCAGAGAGGGAAGAGAACAAACTCCCAAATGCAACAGATGTGGAAAACAAATTCACAGAAGAGAAGTAGACTGCCCAGCAAAAGGAAAGACATGCCACACCTGTGGAAAAGTAAATCATTTTTCCACAGTTTGTCACAGTCACAACAGCCACAGTCACAGTGTTGACATTGGTGAGGGCACTGAAGAAAAATATTTTCTGGAATCAATCGACTCTAATGTACCACCATGGCATACTCAACTGAACATTTGTGGCACAAACTGTCAAATTAAGTTTGACACGTGTGCTGATGTGACCGTAATTTTCAGTGAAACAGTCCAACAACATTCACCCAAGCCAGCATTGAGCCCAACATCAACAACTCTCAAATCACCAGGTGGAACCATGACATGCCGTGGACATTTTACTACAAGTGTGAAGAATGGCGCAAACTGCAAATTTTCTCTACGCAGTTTCGTTGTTGATGCTGACACTGATAACGTGCTAAGTCGTGGTGCAGCAAGTGGCTTCGTCCTTGTCCAGAGAATGGAGAGACTAGACAACATTGAAAAGACAGTTTCTGGAGATATTGATGGTCCTACAATCAAATGCAAACAGGTAACATACAACTGAAAGAAAATGCTGAACCACTCAGTCTGACTACTGCACGTAGAGTACCAATTCCGCTCTTGGAACAAGTGGAAAAATTACTACAACGCATAACAGAAAATGGAATCATAGAAGAAATAACCGAAGCAACTGATTGGTGCGCGCCAATGGTTCCAGTTGTGAAAAAATTGACAATGTCAGAATTTCTACAGATTTCAAGTACTTGCATGAAGCAGTGAAACGTGAGAGATATATTCTACCAACGTTAGATGACATGTTGCACAAACTGAAATGACCCAAGATCTTCAGCAAATTAGATGCAACTTCAGGCTTCTGGCAATTATCGCTAGATGAAAACACTGCCAAATTAACAAACTTCATCACTCCTCATGGTCGTCACCTCTACAAAAAGCTAGCATTTGGAATTTCTTCGGCATCGCAGATTTTCCAAAGAACCATGGAAGAAATTTTGGCAGGAGAACAAAATGTCAAATGCTTATTCGACGATATTCTTGTCCACAGTAAAGACACCTCAGCCCATGCGAAACACTTGGATAGTGTCTGCAAGAAACTCCAGTCTGTACGTCTGAAACTGAACAAGGAAAAAAACAAAACTAAGCAAAGAAGAAATTGGATTTCTTGGGCATCGCATCAGTGGAGATGGAATAAGGCCAGATCCTGAGAAGGTTAAAGCCATTCTGCAAATTCCAGAGCCACAGAATACAACAGAACTGAAGAGAATCCTTAGAATGATCAATTTCCTGGGTAGATTTATTCCAAATTTATCCACAACTCTTCAGTCAATAACCAAACTGCTTGAGCAGGACAGAGAATGGTTCTGGGACACACTACAAGCAGCAGACTTCAAAACGGTTAAATAACTCTTGTCACAAGAACCAACACTTGCGTTCATCGACCCCAGAAGACAACTACTGTCAGTGCAGACCCAGTAGCTATGGAACTGGAGTTCTACTGCAAGAGCATGACGGTGTCATAAAACCTGTGGCTTTCTGCTCAAGAGTTCAGCAGAGCGTGGATACACTCAAATCGAAAAAGAACGCCTCGCCGCAGTATGGACATGTGAACAATTTGAAAGATATCTCGTTGGATTAGAATCGTTCAAGCTGGAAACGAACCACAAGCCATTCGTTCCATTGATTAATGTCAAGTATCTGCATGAGACCCCTTTACGCTGACAACGATTACTCATCAGACTGATGCACTTCAACCTAAGAGCTACATTCACTCCACGAAAAAAAAGCTGTTGCGGACACCTTGTCAAGAAACCCTTTGCTGACAAAAGGAGATCAGAAAGTTTGCCACATGACTGATGATGTTGAAGCTCACCTCGACTGTGTTCGATCATCATGGCCAGCGACAGACAAGACACTTCAAGAGATTGCAGAAAAGACAAGAAAAGATGATAAACTCAAGAAAGCTCTCAAGTACACCACAAACGGATGGCCTCTCTACAAGACCCAAGTCAGCCCAGATCTACAAGAGTTGTACTCCGTCAGAAATGAACTGAGTGTCCATGGAAATCTTCTTGTGAAAGGCAGTCAGATCGTCATTCCAACTACAATGAGAGAAAACATTTTGAAACTGATTCATGCTGGTCACCAGGGAATCACGAAATGCCGTGAATGTGCCAAGTCTTCAGTCTGGTGGCCTGGAATGCACAAAGACATTGCCAACATGATACAGTCCTGTCGTCACTGTGAAGACAGAAAACCTACGCAGAAGAAAGAATCACTGAATCCAACTCAACTTCCTGAGCATCTTTTTCAGATGGTGGGAGCTGACATCTGTGACGGCAAGAACAGCCAGTACCTTGTCACTGTTGACTATTTTTCCAAATACATAGAAATAGCACACCTTCCAAACCTGACTGCAAACAGTGTCATTCTGATCTTAAAGAACATTTTCGCTCGTCCTGGAGTTCCTGAACTACTCGTGACTGATAACGGGAGACAGTTCACATCAGGAGATTTCAAAGCATTTTGTCAACAGTTGGAACTTCAAGCATGACTCGACGAGTCCATACTTTCCACAAGCAAACGGAGAGGCAGAGCGTGTGGTCCGAACTGCAAACGCATCCTGCAGCAAGATGATCCTTTCCTTGCTTTGCTGTCACACCGAGCTACAGCGACTACACCAACAGGAGTGAGTCCGGCTCAACTTGCAATGGGACGTCGACTACGCACAACACTGCCTATTCTTCAGTTAAACCTGGAACCACAGCTAGTCGACAAGAGTATCACTGCTGAGAATGATGCTCGGGTAAAAAGCAGAAACAAGCAGCACTATGACAGGCACAATAGAACTGAAGATTTGCCAGAACTACGACCAAATGACATTGTGCAAAAGAAGTTAGATCATGAGCGCTAATGGTCATATCCAGCTACAGTGCTTGGTCAAGTCGCACCCAGATCGTACCTTGTGCAACAAGTACAGGCGTAATAGAAAGCATCTTTGCCCTTCCACGCCAGTGACACAGCAAAATGGTCTTGGCAGATTCTTACTATGGTCTCCTTATCCCAAAGTCCCATCTGCCAAGCCAGCCAAGCCAAGAGAGGCCTACTATGCTCAACATGCCAGCCAGTCCAGACGTACCAGAGGAACCACCAGTAGAGCCTGCTGGTCCATCTCCTCTTCCAGAACAAGCGCCAGGGTCTCCGACTCCAGTAGCTGAACCAGTACGCAGGACACGCAGGGGCCGGGTCATCAACCTTCCTGCCTGCTACCGGGATTGAGCCTCAGTGACAGTACAATTACACACTGACACTTCGGTTTAATAGTCTCTCCCTCGTTTATTTTCATTCAGGCTCTAAAGATTAATTTTGCAAAAGTTTGAACGTGGTGATTGTCCAGTAACAAAAAGGGGGAGATGTGATGATATGTCGTACATAGCAGACGATGCTTATAAACTTCCGGCATGCGCATCGGCTATGTTATTGATGATGTAACTTCCGACGCTATTCCAACAGTTGATTTTCGGGTTGGTCAAGTAAAGTCTTTGGAGGCTTTCAAAGAGTCTTAGTGTTGTTAGTACGACACGAGATCATAATGTAAGGTCGAGTCACGTTAGACCCCACCCCCTTTTTAAAATTTTTATTCATTTCTTCTTTTATTATTTCAATTTCTATTATTTCACGTTAACCCCTCCCCTTCTTCCATCCATCATCATAGCTTCAACATCCAAAAGTAGCATGTACCTAGCCACCACCGCAATATCAGCCCACTGTAATCCTCCACCTACTCACACATACTACCATACCTCCGACTATTTACCTGATTCATAAGTTACAGCTATCTTCCTTTCCCCTTTCACTACACTCTCTGTGTTTGCTACATTAATCTATTGCTTACTCAGATACTTATCCACTCCCTTTTCTTCATCTAGTTGTCTTTTAATTACATGTACTATCTCCTCTCCCAAGAGTTTCTCTTCCGTCTTTCCTGTGCATATTGTGTGTAGGTGTAAGTGTAAATAAGAAGAAAACACACAAAGAAAGAAAGAAACAGATAACCACACAATTACAACACCATCATCACCACACACCACGACCACCACCACCAACAGCAACAAAACCTTTCTCTTTTACCCATAGGAATACCAGCACTCACTGGTCATTTCTATTTCTTTCCAACCACTATTACCATTACTAATGTTACTACATGTATCATTGATACTGTCATTATTATCATCATCAAGTAGTACTGTTCGCTTTCTACTCATTGACCATTTGTATTCCTTTCCTAAAACCATTACTATTTCCAAGATTACCTCTACCGTATGATATCTTTACTATTATCATCATGTCATATTATTATCACTACTATCATCATCTCCATAATCATCATCATCATCATTATTACTGATGTCACCGTTGTTGCTGTATTACTACCATTATTATCACTAACCATTATGCTTTTAACTACTAGGTCCTGTCATCACTAATCCCATTACCAGCAAAACGTTTTAGTAGCAATAGTAACAATACTTATATACAATAACTAAATTAGAGAGAGACAAAAAGCGGGAGTGTGTGTCTATGTGTGTTTCTAGGCGTAGGTGTGTGGTCCTCTCCCTTTTCCTCCTTTTTTTACCTCCCTTCTTCCCTGCTACCGACACCCACACCCACACACCCACACATTATATATATATATATATATATATATATATATGTATATATATATATATATATATATATATATATGTGTGTGTGTGTGTGTGTGTGTGTGTGTGTGTGTGTGTGTGTGTGTGTGTGTGTGTGTAAACGCACATAAAATGAAGATTAAAAACAACAGACTCATAAAAATCTTTCCAATATTTCGACCGAACCCGTGTTCCTCAGGGAACTCTGTGACAAGAATGAGACCAGGTATCAAGTCATCAACTAATGAAAACAATTCACAGATGTTCCCACATTGTCAACTGTTCTCTTTTTCCTTTTCTTCTTCTTTTTCCAACTCACTCCCCGTGGGTCCCCGTCCACCTCCCCCCCCCCCCATTTTACCAACGCTCACATCCCGTGAAGAGAAATCTTTCCACATGCAAAAATATAAATGGAAATAAAACATTTTGACGCATGCCCCCTCAAACGCCATATAATCGCGAAAGTGGAAAGGCATGCAAGACATGTACACATATAACAAATGGCAGGCAGCAATCCAAGAGCAGCTCACACACACACACACACACACACACACACACCACACCACACACACACACACACACACGCACACACACACGCACACGACTAACACATTCCCATGCCCACACATCCTCATGCATGTGAACACACATACAGGCACACGAATCTGCATGAGTAGGAACTAAATATAAACATAATTCCTAGCCGTGTCTAACGCATAAGCACATGTCTGCCATACACGAAAGCAGGCATCACACACATACCTGTCTGTGCAGGTACAAATCACCTCCTTCCTAGGCACGCGAGCGACAAAACTTCCTGCGCCCCAGAGAACCAGAAGATTCGTCAAACCGTAAAGGGGGAAGGGGGGGGGGGGGGGGGGCTTAGCGGAAAGGGGAAGGAATATAGTGAATAACGTTAACACGTGTAATAACTGGAGTAACAGGTAAACAGGAGATAGAACCAATTCATACAGGGTAAAACTGTTATAAGTGCTTCAAGACAACACGCCAAAACAGTGAGGGGAAAAAGGGTGGAGGACGTAAAGCCAGTCTGTTTGGAGTAAAACAGCACAGGAAGACATAAAAGCAAACCATACAGGATAAACGAGAAAAAAGATACATCAAAACAATCCAAGTGGAATACAATAATAGAAACAAGCATAAAAACTAACCAGTACACCATTAGGAAATGCGGGGGGGGGGGGGGGGGGGGGGGGGGGAGTGGAAAAAGATCAACCCGTGCAGAAAGGCCAGTACTAGCTCTCTTGACTGTTTAAACCCAAAGGTGAGAGAGTTTTTGATTTGGTTATCCAAAAGTTTTCTCTTTTTAATCTGGAATTAAGATTTTCACTGTACACGCTTTGAATAATAACACATTTAAGATTAGAAAGGGAATTGTCAGGGGAATTAAAATGTTTAGCTGCAAGCGTTCCTGTGTTTTTTTCTTATATTAGATCTGTGGAGATACAATCTGGTTTTCTTGGTTTCGCCAACATACTGTGTGTGTGTGTGTGTGTGTGTGTGTGTGTGTGTGTGTGTGTGTGTGTGTGTGTGTGTGTGTGTGTAGGCATTTGTTGCAAAATAAAAGATAGTTACATTTTTGCTCTCACAATCCAGTCTCTCGCTGATGGTAAAAATCTCGTTAGTTCTGGAACTCGAAAAATGTTTAGTTTCTAAAAGATGGTTAGAGCAAACGACACATTTTTTGCAGCAGTTATAGCAGCCTGCAGTTCCCAGTGACAAGGGGGGCAAGGCAGAAGGCATTCAAATGTTTTTTTTAGAGACTTACAATTTCTTTCACCCACTATCGGCTCTTTAGGAATTGCCTCCCGCATTATTTTGCTGTTATGGAATACTGGAAGCTGTTCTCTGAGCCACGTCCGGAGAGGAGGGTTGGAAGGATTGTGAGCTATAATCATGGGCACTCTGCTGGTATTCTTTTTGGGTCTGTAGTTCAAGGTAAGAGATCTGGGTGTCCTTTCAGCTTTAGATTTTGCGGCTAGAGAAGAGGAAAGGGGGTAACCTCAACGTAAAAAATGCTCTGTCATTTGTTCGCAATTGGTAGTGAAATCTTTGTGGTTAGAACAAAGTCTACGTAGCCGCAAAAACTGGCTAAGGGGTACGAGTGACGAGGGTGGCAAGACCTAAAATGTAGATAAGAGTTAGTATCTGTTTCTTTCTTTAAAATTCTAATACTGATGAATCAATTGTCAAATTTCAAAAGTATATCCAAAAAAAAAGAAACTTGTGTTGAAGAACTGTTTACAGTGAATTTTATTGACGGATGAAATCCATTGATGAAGCTGATGAAGTGGTCAAGATCAGATAGTGTGCCCATCCATAGGACCAAAATGTCACCAGTGAATCTCCTCCAACAGTTAGGTTCTGTTTTAATGGGGCTATGTTCTAATACACTGTTTTCCATCTAGCCCATAAAAAGATTAGCCACAGCAGGGCCCATAGCTGTGCCCATGGCCGTGCCTGATTTTTGATGATAAGTAGTGTCTAAAAGGGGAAAAAAGTGTTTTTTTGTTTTTTGGGGAGGGGCTTTTTCATCGGTAAAAGCTGTCAGAAAATGGGTTATGGATTTTTCCATGTCCTCATGGGGGATACTCGTATAAAGACTGACTACGTCTATAGTCACTAGCATAGTCTGGTTACTAAAAGGACCCATTTTAGTATTCCATTTGTCAATCATCTTTAACATGTGGGCCGTGTCTCTAACATAGCTAGGTAATCTGGTTACATAATTATTTAGCCAGTAGTCAAAAAGTTTGGATAACGTTTCAGTGGGTCCCCCGACACTGGAGACAATACGGCGGCCTTATCCATATATGTACACATGTGTGTGTGTGTGTGTGTGTGTGTGTGTGTGTGTGTGTGTGTGTGTGTGTGTGTGTGTGTGTGTGTGTGTATAATGCTGAACAATTCAGTAGTGGGGGAAAACAAGTGCACATATATATATATATATATATATATATATATATATATTATATATATTATTGTGTGTGTGTGTGTGTGTGTGTGTGTGTGTGTGTGTGTGTGTGTGTGTGTGTGTGTGTCGCGCGCGCGCGTACGTGTGTGTGTGTGTGTGTGTGTGTGTGGCATCGGCAAGCTCGCTGAGAACAGACAGTGGCTACTAGAGCGTTGCGCCTATCACGACCTCCGTTTCATGAACATTTTGTTCCCCACCAACCCACACCACAGAGTGTGCTGGAGGCAACCCAGATCCCGTCACTGACATCAGCTGGACGTCGTGATCACCCGAAGACCCTTGCCCAACCATGTGCTCGTCACCCGCAGCTACCATAGTGCTGACTGCGACACTGACCACTCACTGATCAGCAGCACGGTGCGTCTTCGACGCAAGCGAATCCACCGGTCCAAGCAGCAGGGAAGTCCCCAAATAAAGACAGCCATGACGTCAGTGCCCGAACTGCGCGAACGCTTTGCTGTGCCATGGACAAGGTCCTAGAGGACTGCCCAATCGACAGCACTTCAACACGGTGGAACTCCATCCGCAATGCCACCTTCCCATCCACCTCGGACACCTTTGGGAAGAGAGTGTGGAAGAATGAAGACTGGTTCGAAGCGGGAATCGTGGAGATGGAGCCTGCCATTGCTGCTAAGCAGCCGCGCTCCAAAATCACAAGAGAGAGCCCTCTGCAAAGATATTGGATGCACTCCGAAAAGCTCGCAACAACACCCAGCGGACTGTCCGTAAATGTCCCAGTGAGTACTGATTGAACCTGTGCCAGGACATCCAAATCTCCGCCGACTGCGGAAACATCCACGCCATGTATGAGGGTACTAAGTAAGTTCGACCGTACCGCCATCAAGATCGATCCTCTAAGATCTACCTTGGGGGGTGTCATCACCGACCACAGCAAACAGACGGAGAGATGGGTGGAGAACTATCAGAAGCTGTACTCCAGGGAGAACTCAGCCACCCACACAGCCATTGAGAACATACATCCCCCCTCTCCCTGCCCGCCATGGAGAAGCTGATGGCCCTACCCACCATTGAGGAGCTCAGCAAGGCCGTCGACTTCCTAGCCTGTGGTAAAGCTCCAGGTGCTGACGGCATTCCGCCAGATCATGGAGAGTTCTCTCCTCAGTCACCTCCATGAGCTTCTGCTGCAGTGTTGGAAGAAAGGGACTGTACCCCATAACATGTGCAATGCAAACACCATCACGCCATACAAGAACAAAGGGGACCGCAGCGATTGCAACTGTTGCGCAATATTCTTCCTCAGCATTGTCAGCAAAGGCTTCGCCCGCGTCGTCCTCGACAGGTTGCAGCTATTCGCCGAACGAGTGTTCCCAGAAGCACAACGCGGCTTCAGAGCTGCGAGGTCGACGATTGACATAATATACCCCCCTGAGGCAACTACAAGTGAAGTGCCGCGAGCAGAGACGACCCTTGTTCATCGTCTTCGTCGACCTGACCAAGGCGTTCGACTTGGTCAGTAGCTCAGGCCTCTTCACCCTACTACACCGGATTGGACCCCACCCCCTCCCCCACAACTCAACGTCTTCTTCTCCCTGCTGCTGCGCTACGTCTTCCAACAGTCTGAAGAAAGCATCTTCCTCCACACGAGGAGTGATGGAAACCTCTTCAACCTGGCACACCTCCGAGCAAAGACGAAGTTGAGGAAAGTCCTCATCAGGGAGATGCCCTTTGCAGATGACACCGTCCTCACTGCCCACACTGAGGAGGCGCTACAATGGCTCATTACCTGCCTCGCTGATGCCTGTACCGAGTTCGGCCTCACAATCAACCAACAAATTAATGCGCAACAAGCGTACAGAAGTGCGACGAATGAGGAATGTTATAGTGATCAATAAAAAAAAAAGTAAGTATCGACACCCATCGTTGTCAAACCTGAGCTTCCAAACATTCCCGGTAATCATCCTTGACGAAAGACGACGAAAACAAATGCAAGGACGACTCTAGGTAAGAAGATATAAGTATGCAGGAGACACAGACGATGGTCACACATAATCTCGGAGACTGGACAGTTCCCCAAAGATGCCACCCTTATAGAGCAAAGGAAGTCTACAAGGAAGACATGAGGAAAGCCAAGAAGCGGGATAATAAATATATAAGTGTGTGTGTGTGTGTGTGTGTGTGTGTGTGTGTGTGTGTGTGTGTGTGTGTGTGTGTGTGGTGCACGCGCTCGCATGTCAGAGTGGATGTGGGTGTGCAATTTGTGAATGAGATGGACATTGTTTTCTACAATTATAAGTCAACAGATGATTAACAACACCGTGCTAGAATGATGAATTGTGCATTATGCGATGGACCCAGTAATATATTTCCTTCTTAATTGTATGTTTTGTTAAAAAAAAACTATTTGTATTGTGGATAATGTTTTGTTTTTTTACTGATTGACATTTTAGCAAGTAATATAATATGATTTATTTTTGAACAGGTATATCTATTCATCTGGTCTGATTGAACACCGAACAGACCGTCAATCAAAGAGAGTTTTAGCGACATGCCAACTTCATATGAAATAAGCGCTTCCACACTTTTCAAAAGTTTATTTATAGGAGGGCAATAAAAAAAAGTATTCAATAAAATCAATTTCGTTCGGACAGTTGTCGCATTTATTTGTTTCTGTTACCTTCATTTTGTGTAAAAGTATATTTGTAGGATATATATGTTATGGATGATTTTCCATTAAGTTCTCGTAGTCTAACTTCCTAATCTTGGTGAAAGCCAAATATTTTCGTCTATTTCAAAATTCAATTCTCCGTGCCAAAAGTCCTTGCACTGTGGTGTTACATTTGTTTGTTTTCTTTTGTCAAGTATTTGTTTTATATTTGGGTATTTGGTATTAGATAAGACCGCATCACATTCAACAGAACCAATGTCATTCCCAGAATTTCTGTTGCTCTCTATCCATTGCAACCAGGATTCTGGCAAAGCAATTTTTAACGCATTGTATTCGAAGATTATCTCACCACTTTTGTATCCTAAAACAGTGTCTATTCCTTCAACATGGAGCAGTTTGCCTTCGGTTGTGTTCACTGCATCTCTTACATGCTCTAATCCCTTTTCTTTCCATCTTTTGAAATATAATGTTTTATGTTTATACCTTATCAAATTATTGAAAAATAATGGTTGGGACAGAAAGTTACAGCAAGATATTTCTTTTAACGTGATCTCTTTTATGTCGTCCAAGTATATGGTCAGCACATTTTTCCAGAATTCGTTATCTATTTCTCTATCTGCCATACATGCTTTGCCCTACAATTAGTTTGAAATATGCCATTATGCTTTAATATTTTATTCAAGTGCTACTTGGAAACTTTAGACCAGTTTTCTTGTGTTGAGGCGAATAATTTTCCCGCCCATTGCAAATAAATGAGCGTTTGAAGTTCTTTTATATTTAACATGTCCACACCACCATATTTATAGTCAGACTCCATTATTTGTCTCTTTACTTTTTCAAATGCTCTTCGGTTGCTGTGTTTTCTTTACCAAATGAATTTGTATAAAATTGTGTTGATTTTATTCAATATGTTTTCGGGAATACCAATGGCTTGCATAACGAAAACAAGCTGGCTCAGTATAAAAGTCTTTATCACTACAATTTTACTTTGAATGCTAAGATCTCTTCTGCTCCAGTCCGTTATTAGTTTTTGTATATTGTATTCAATTTGCCCTTTCCAATTCTCTTCAATGTTTTTTGCTATGGTGTCATTCCAAAAATAAATTCCCAGAATTTTAATTCCATTCAAATGTTTTTAGAATATCAAAAGATAACAACATGTCTTGTTTTGTATTAAAAAAACAATGTTTTGTCATCTGCCAGTTGTTTTATTTTTATAGCCTGGCTTTGTTCGTGATCATTATTTGGCACCTGATGCCAGTTATGTTACAATTTCTTACTTTAATAGCCAGTAGTTCTACTGCTAATACAAAGGCTAAAGGTGAGAATGGACAGCCTTGCCTAGTACCTCATTCCACATCAAATGGTTCAGATAACCATCCACCACGGTTAACACTGCTTTAGCTCTTGTTGGTCAAAACCTGTATCCATTTCTGGAAATCCGTTCCAAAACCAAACATTTTAAATACATGCAAAAGATACGTTTTTGAAATGCAGGTAAATGTTTTTGAGTAGTCCAAGGCCAGTAAGTACCCAGCTTTATCAGTTTTATTCAGGTAATTAATCACATCATCAAAGGGTCGTTAAACGGTTGCTATATTTCTTCCTTTTATATATCCTACTTGAACTTCATTTATCAATTTATGGTTCATTTTGCTTAATCTTTCTGCCAGAACCTTTGCCAAGATTTTATAGTCTGTATTTGTCAAGGTCATTGGTCTCCAGTTACTAAGTTTATCTCTTTCTGAATTTTCCCCCTTATGTATCAGAGTTATAATGCCTTGTCTTTTATTAGATGAGAGCGTTTCTTCATAAAATAATGCAATGAAGGAGTTAGTCACAGTACTACCAATCCTACCCCAAAACAATTTTTTTTAATCTACGGTCAAACCGTCGCTTCCTGGAGCCGAATCATTTTTCAAGCTTTTAAGAGCAGAAGTTGTCTCACTAAGCGTAACCATACCTTCGTATACTATGGCTTCATTTTCATTTAAGTGTTTTAGTGGTTCATTTTCCATGAATGTATGGGCTGCGCGTTTTACATCATCCACTTCAGTCATCTGACTGTACAACTTTTTATAAAAAGAGGCTTGTTCATGTAAAATTACTTTTTGATCTGTACGAATTTCCCCTAACTCTTTGCACAGTTTTGTAATAATCTTATTTTTACTTCGCGCCTTTTCCAGGCTGCAAAAGCATTTAGAATTCTTCTCTCCTTACTCTATCCATCTGATTCTAGCTCGAACCTGAGCGCCTTTAGTTTTGTGAATTTGCATTATCTCTAGTTTTTGTTTGGTTTTCATATAATCCTCAAGAATGATTTCATTTTCGGGATTGTCTACAAGTAGTTTTCCTAAATCTTTCAAATGCGTTCCAAGTTTCAGTGATTCGTCTCTTTTCTGACATAATTTTTTTTTCCAAATTCAGTACAAAACTTTTGTATTTCCACTTTACACAACTCCCACTTCTCTTCGTTGTTCAAGTCCCTGTTTTCTGAGAAAAATTAGTCTAAAGTCTCGTTCATTTTTTGCACAAAAATATTGTTTTTTAAGTGACTATTATTAAACCTCCAATATCCCGGACCTCGTACAAAATTATTCTCATTAAGATCCAGAATGACAACTTTATGGTCGGAATTTGGAACTGTAAAGTGTTCACAAGAGGTACAAAAACTCAAAACGTTCTCGGAGACAAAGCAATAGTCCAGCCGGCGAGCAATGTATGGATTTGATCGCATCCAAGCTGCCTCTTTTTCATTTGGATGATACAGTCTCCATGCATCAGTTAATTCTAACGTATCTATTGTCAGTGTAAAGGCATCAGTTTCAGATTTGTGGTGTGGATTTCCTGATACTATGTCCAGGTCACTATTGAGTGAACAATTTAAAACCACCAAAAATCAGTAGATTTTTATCATCAACAGGAATTAAAGTTTCAATTAGATTTTGAAAGTATGCTATCTTTTTTTTTGTATTGTTGGGTGCATACACATTTGCTATTGACAAATTGCATACCTCATTCACAACAGAGACAATTAAGATACCATCTTGTAACAGTATTGGCTTTACCTCAACCTTAAAATTTTTAGACACCAAAATTACTCCCCCCCTTACTCCTATTTGTACCTGGATTACAGAAAATGTTCCCGCCCCACTGCCTTTTCCATGCTTCTACATCTGTATCCATTACATGAGCTTCCTGTATACATATATCAAATGGATGTTTTCTAAAGTAAGAGAACAAAGATTTCCTTTTCATTACAATTTTAGACCTCTGACTTTTAGAGGCACTATACGCAGTTTATCCATTGAAACAATAATGGTGTTTCTTTTTTTCCCTTTAACATTTCAGTTACCTTCAAATGGCTATGCAAAAATCACAGTCCAAAATCGCAATCCGTATACATTATCAGGGTCGTTTACCGTCAAATCCAAGTTATCGTGACACAGACTCTACTGCCACTGCGCCGCTGTTACCGAACGGGATTCGGTGACATCCTTAACAGGATCCGCAGGGTCGTCGGACTCCTTGCCTCGTCATCGCTGCTTCCCCGCTCCCTGTTCTGCACTGGTGTGCTGACCGGACAGGCGCCGTTTGGTGGGGGTGCTCGACCTGTGACGGGGGGAGGGAGTCAAGGGTGGTGACCAGCGTAGCCTGACGCGTGAGGGGGCGGCTTCTGTCGTTCCCGCCCAACAGACTTAGTGCTGGGTTCTGTTACCTTACTGTCATGTTTGGCCTCGTTTGTTGGTTTTCTTGGTTTGGGCAGTGGTTGTGTATCACCCGTTTGTTTATCTGCGAGATCACACACTGCATCCCCTCGTTTGGGTCCCGGTTTGCCGCACTGTTTACGCACAATCTCACCTGAGTTTTGAGACGCATGGTGGTTAGATTTGAGACATCGGGTGCACACAACAGTTTTCTCTGCCTGTTTTTGTTCTTTGTGAAAAAGCTTTGCAGAGAATATGTTGATTTTAATGAATTTATCGAGAGGAGTGGGAGGGACTGTCATGAAAACAAATCGTCGACCCGTTAAGAAACGAGTCAACTTGTGGTCCGCATCCCTTGCTCTCTCCATTTTTATCACAGATCTTAATTCATATCCGAGTTTTGTGAGGGAATGTTCAATTTCCGATTCTGCGACTGATATTGGAATATTGTCGATCCACAGTTTTTGTTGTAGGTTTCTACTCACCTGTCTCGTTGCGGAGAATGAAAGGGTTAGTGTTCGATACCTGGAGAATAGCTCCTCTCAGTCCAATCCCCTTCACCAGGATGTCCGTGCGTGCCTCCTTCGTGGCCGGATAAATGCGCCAAAGGCCACGTATGTTCTGGGCGCCGAGAATGGAACCTTGACCAGCAGCACGTTCGCCCGCCAAACATATTTCTAGAACGGAAGGACGGTTCTCAAAATGCCATGAACTTATGACAGAATACAAATTTGTTTGGAGGTCAGAACTGACAAGAGAACTGACAAAAAAGTGATAAAAGAAATGTTGCTTCACTCCCAGCTGCGAAGTTAGGAATGTTGCATTACCACTGTTTTCAGACAGAATGAAAGAGAATTGTTTGCGCTGAAAGTCAGATTTACAACAGTGGATCTATCATGCTGCTGATGCATGCAGTGATTTGTTAGAAGATCAGAAATGTTCATCACCTCTGATCTCAGTATATCAAATTGGGAAGTGTAATAGAGGGATGGTGTGAGCATGGTGATTTAAAAAAGCAAATCCGGTATCAATTACTTAGAAGTGAAGAGGGGGGAAACATTAATTTGCATTGTAGAGTTTCCCAAATTGTACGGACAAAAGCAAACGCGCATTTTAATGAATAACTCCACAACCCTTGAGTGTGTGAGCCAAATGCGTACCTGTCATTCAAATCAAAGTAACATCATCAGTCACACTCTCTGGGAATGGTGCTTTGCTAATATTCACCCATTCCTGTTTAGTGTAAAACTGTGGCAGATGCTAAGTCTCGTGCTGTTGATTAAGAGTCAGGGTAGATGGTAAACAAGTTAACTCTGAAAAAGCGCTGCATGCCCAGCAGGCCAGGTATTGACCTTTTTGATTCCGGGTTAGCGCACACCAGACCCAACATGCTGCTCTCAGACCGACTAACAGGTGCCTGCAGACAGCAGACAGGTTGTAATAGCTATGCGAGAAGACGATACCAAGTGAACAGCGGTTTTCCAGCTTAGCTGCAGCTCTCTTGATCACTTCCTGGAGACACGCGAGAAATAACAAGATTTATGCAGACAAAAAATCATTTGCTGTTTCCATCTTAGTACATTTCTCGTTTTGTCAGAAGCAATTACAGCAATCACAGCAATAACAAAACCTTTAGAAACGCTCTTTCAGTTTTTCTGCT
>CM065724.1:46920452-46942952 GCA_033310375.1 Conus canariensis
AAACGAATTTCCAAATTCATGCAACTCTGCTTGAATCCTTCTAGGCTTTTATAAAATGAATGGGAGAAATTGCAGGCCGGGAGATTGTGAGACTGAAATCACCTATGCTGCCAATACGTTAGTGTTACTACTGATACTATAATGGAATAAATTGATCATGTTTAATATTTTACAAAGAAAAGCCAGTAAAGTCCAGGTTTTTGTAGTCAGCTCATATCATCTTGCCCAATGGAATAAGGCAGAAATATTGGGAAACACGCGAGATCTGTTATGGTTGTAGTGACATTAATCTTATAGAAGACAAAAGTATTACTATTGCAAAGCTGAAAAAAAAAAATTTGAACTGATTTTGTTGTTTAAAGGGTGGTAACCATGATTTCACTGTTAGCACCACAGCATTTGAAATGGTCAGACTAGAGAAGACCCCAATTGAACCATGATTTCACTGTTAGCACCACAACATTTGAAATGGTCAGACTAGAGAAGACCCCAATTGAACCATGATTTCACTGTTAGCACCACAGCATTTGAAATGGTCAGACTAGAGAAGACCCCAATTGAACCATGATTTCACTGTTAGCACCAAAAGCATTTGAAATGGTCAGACTAGAGAAGACCCCAATGAACCATGATTTCACTGTTAGCACCACAACATTTGAAATGGTCAGACTAGAGAAGACCCCAACTGAAGACAGAAAGGGCCGAAGTAAGGCTGTTCTCATAAAAGTTGATCAGTTTGTCGATGGGAAATGTCAACACTGATAATAACAACAGCTGGGATGCATGCTGCTTTCCAAATGCTTAGATGAAGAATACACGTCCTCTTCGTTGTCACGTATTGAGTGTCAGGTTGCACAATTAGGTATCAGAGAGTGTGACAGTACTGGCAGTATAACAAGAAACAGCCATGCTTCAAAGGTCATGTGGACTCATCGTGATGCTGTTTCTACAATGATCGATTTCAAGTTCGCTCCAAGTTGACGCGTGCACAGCTGCCTTGATATGTCACAGAAAATGGCGACTTCAACTCAAGAAAAAGACTTGGAAACTACGGTGCTGTGTTTACTTCTTTACCTCGGGTCTTGACTATCGTGCAACTGTGAATAAAACAAATATCATCTGAAACGTTTTCTTTATAAACTATTCACCAAAGAACAAAGAACGTGGATTGACAGCATGCTCAGATATTTTCTGATAAAGTACAAGGCCTTCTGGATTTTTTTTTTATGGAGTTGTTTACAACTACTCATCTTTAAAAAAAAAAAACCAATGCTAATAAATCATTCAAGTTTATTCTTCGCTGGAAGCAATGATTTATGTATGAGCAATGATGTAACATGAGCCATAATAGGTGGAACATCAGTGTATACCCTCTTCTCTCTCTCTCTCTCTCTCTCTCTCTCTCTCTCTCTCTCTCTCTCCGTGTGTGTGTGTGTGTGTGTGTGTGTGTGTGCTGTGGTGGTGTGTGCGTGCGTGCGTGCGTGCGTGCGTGTCGTGGTGCGTGTGTGTGTGTGTGTGTTATTGTGTGCGTGCGTGCGTGCGTGCACCTCTGCGTGAGTGTATGCGCGGGCGTGCATGCAGGGCGCGTTTGAGTGTCTGTTTATGACATCAAGTGTGCACGTGAATCTTTAGGCCTGTTTGTGTGTTTCCGTGTCTCTCTCTCTCTCTCTCTCTCTCTCTCTCTCTCTCTCTCTCTCTCTCTCTCTCTCTCTTGTGCACCCTGCACCACAACACACACACACACCACACAAACACACACAAACAACACACACACAACACACACACCCACACAAGAGAGAGAGAGAGAGAGAGAGAGAGAGAGAGAGAGAGAGAGAGAGAGTTATCCTACTTGCTACCACAGAGATCGTATTTAAACAAACTGTTCTACGGAACTGCACCGTTAGCCTTCCATTTATTAGACTGTTGCTCACCCTCCGATTTTGTTACACTCCATGTTTTTTCGTTTAAGGTTTATTAGTAAAACATCATGAAATATGTTGTCTGCAGTGACGAATTAAATGTCGGATATGTATGTTTGTATTTTGCTGAAAGTCTTGGAAATGCAGTGCAGAGCGAGAGAGAGAGAGAGAGAGAGAGAGAGGAGAGAGAGAGAGGAGAGAGAGAGAGAGAAGGCGGACAGAGACACAGAGAGAGACAAAGAGAGATAAACAGAGAGAGACAGTCAGATACACACACACACACACACACACACACACACACACACACACACACACACACACACACACACACACACAGATTCGGATTCGGATAATTTATTCAAGCATAGGCCATTGCCCCTCTTGAAGGGGTACACTTTTCAATTCTCGAACATTGCAACATTTCCTTAGTATCTATACACACACAGTCATAAATGCTTATTATGTATTTTAAGATCTTAAGATATAGCAGCAGATCGTATTTTAAACGCTTTATATAAGAATACTGATAATTTTCTGACAATGTTTTCATTCTTAGATGCCAACAGTAAACTCAATCGAAAGTGGCTTGGATACTTATAGAATTTCAAAGGTATGTACTGTTTTCGTAAATTAGTTAATGCAGGACAGCATAAAAGAAAGTGAACTTCATCTTCCTTGGCATTCCTACACAATGGACAAATCAAATCTTTTTCTGTATGTAATCTTAACGATAGTAGTGACACGCAATTTCAGACACACCAAGTCTAAACCTTGTCAATACAAATTTTAAATGCCTGTCTAAATTCAACTTCAAATAGATTTTATCATCGTTTACAGAACAAAATGTTCTATACACTTTAAACCGTTCGCTGTTATTCACATGGAAATCCCATTCTTGCCACCTACACAATATCAATCTGTCTTTAAAATGATACAAAAATTGACGTATTTCTTCAACACCTTGGTTCTCCCATACATAACTAAAACCATACGCATATAATTTGCATCTAACATTTGAGACCCAATTTCTTTTATTCTGTGCATCTAAATCAAATAACATTCTGTAGGCTTTCCGTGGTAATCTACTTTCTTCTAGTCGTGTTAATTTTAACCAGTATCTCATACACTGCACAACTGAATTGATATATATATAGGATACCTGTTCGTCTCCCCATAGATGAGGTCATTTGGTGTTCTCATTTCCACTCCTAAAAACCTTTTAAGTGCGAACATGTGTAATTTTTCAGGATAAAGAGCTGCATTTTCAAGACCCCATATCTCTGCACCATATTGAACAATCGGTTGAATTTGAGCATCAAATAACTTCAGGTAAAGATCAAGAGAATTATTCTTCAATTTGTACAAATTTTGCAAAATACATAATAAAGCCCTTTTGGCTCTGCTCACAAGATCCCGGCATGCTGCAGTAAAACTCAGTCTAGTAGAAAAAGAGGTTCCTAAGTATTTGTATATATTCACCACAGGTATTAGGATCCCATTATAAGTCCACCTTTCTCTGTTGGCCAAATATCCACCTTTTCTAAACACCACTATATTGCTTTTGGTCATGTTTACATTCAAATGAAGTTCTGAGGCTGCGCGGTGTAGACTATTAAACTGCGTCTGTAATCCAACAACGGTTTCAGACAATAGAACTACATCATCTGCCAGTAACAAAATGAATAATTCAGAAAAATCATATGTGAACCTTGCACCATGTCTCCCACACCTGATTACTTCTAATGCCAGTTCATTAATGAATAGTGAAAACAATACAGGACTGGTAACATCACCTTGTTTCACTCCCCGTGTACAGTTGATGTATTCTGTTAATTTATCTCCAGATCGAATTCTACTTTTGACGTTTATGTACATGCTATTAATACACCGAAAAAGCTTACCTTTTATTCCATTTTTTAAAAGAATAGGCCACAGTAAATTTCTTTCTATAGAGTCAAATGCTTTCTCAAAATCAATGAAAGCTATATAAAGTTTACGATTCATACAAAATTGTTTTTGTATTAAGGCTACCAGCGTGAACATATGATCGATAGTGGAATAACCTTTTTTAAATCCTGCTTGATGTTCACCTGTAAGGTTTTGCTCTTCTATCCATTCCTGTAGACGGTTGTTTATGATAGTGCTATAAATCTTGCTACTTGTATCACATAAAGATATGCCTCTGTAGTTGCTTGGATCATTTGGATTTCCTTTTTTAAATAAAGGGACTACAATGGTTTTTGTCCAGTTTTCCGGAAAAACACCCTTGTCAAATAATGTATTACATAGCTTGACGAAAAAATCAACAACTGGCTCTCCCACATTTTTTAACATTTCCCCGATAACCTCGTCTGGTCCGGCAGCTTTGCCATTCTTTAATTTTCTTATGGCTAACACTACTTATTCCCTAGATATAGGGCGATTCATGTAAGCATTTTCCTCTTGTTCGTTGTCGATTCTATTGACACCCGCATAATTTTCTTCTGTTACTGTATCTCTTTCAAGCAGACTTTTAAAGTGTTCAGACCAGTCATCTATTGTTAAATTATTAACTTGCTTTCTTTCAACAGAAATTCTATGCATGTTTTCCCAGAATTCTTTATGATTATTTATTGACCCAGTTAACTTATCCAGTAGTAAATCATTATGCTCGCTGTAAAAGATTCTTATATTCTCTTCTTGCTACACAGTAAGCGTCACTGTCGGTTGGATCTTTCGTTTGCCGAAAAACTCGCAATAAACGTTTCGCTTTTCCCTTACTTGATTTACATTCTTTATCATACCAGTCACTACTTTTACTTAAATTATCAATATAAATTCGTTTCTTCAAACAAGCTCCATAAGTTTTAACAGCCTCAACAAAAACATTCAGAGCTTCATTGTAGTCATGTTCAATCAAATTAAACGCATAATTAAGTAAGCTTAACACTTCAAAAGAATGCATTGCATCCAAATAAGACTGTGTTACATCACTATTCCACACAAACTTTTCAATATACTTATTCACATTTTCAACTCCAGAAGAAATGGTAGCATTCTTAACCACATTTAAATGAAATTCAAGTGGTAAGTGATCAGATTCTACTCTCTCTGAAACTACTAATCTACAAGACGAGGAGACAACGAAGAACAATTCTTTAGAAAGCAAGAATTAATCATTAACACTGTTTCCAGACTGAGACAAAAACGTATAATTTCCATCAAGGTCTCCATTACATGCACCATTAAGAATATAAAAACCAAGAGTAGTGCACATATTCAACAATTTTTTTCCATAGTTATTCAGTACCTGGTCAGCTGATTTTCTATTAAAATACGCAGAGCAACTTTCAATACTAGTACCAAATCCATCATCATGTAAAATATCAGGAGAAAAGTTTGCAGTTCTGCTGTTTAAATCACCGGAGAGGATCACATGCACATTGTCATATTCAAGTATACAGTCAACAATACACTCTTCAAGTGAATTAATGCTGTTGTCAATATCTAAGTGGGTATAAAAAGGCGAGCCTTCAGGGGGCACATACGAACACACATACAAAACATTCTCTGATAAATCAAACAAATTCTTTTCAATCAGAAACAAAAGTACATTGGGATTATCTACCTTGATCTCATGAATGAAAGGCACTATCTCATTTCTAACAAGACACATTATACCCCCAGATCGTCTCCCTTGATTTGAAAGTTTTATGCCTGGCGTTATAAAGCTTGTATAGTTTGTGAAACTATTAAGAGTCAGATTCTCTACAAACGTTTCAACAAGACATATAATGTCGAAATTGAATAGGTAAGATAGAAATTCTTTTTGATTAATTTTAAAAAGAAGTCCATTTACATTCCAGTGTAAAAATAAATAACTGGTACGATTTCCATCAAGATGGTGTGAATTAGAACATATTGATGATACATTTTCATGCATATTACCATTATTTGTTCTGTGGTCATCCATTCGTTCATGTACACTCTCGCAAATATCACTTTCCACACTAATATCACTTCTTTTCTTTTGATACAATTTCACACTACCTTCTGTTTTTTCGTTAACTTCATTAAACAGATCAGTGTTTAATTCATTGTAAATATGTACATCCTTCCCCTTGCTTATGACATCCAGTGCATTTGTTTAATGTATCATATGTTGTACAAAAATCAGAAAAAACAACATTATCAAAACAGTCATGAGGATTATTAACAACAGTTCTTTCGTCCGTGATCCCATTTGACCCCCGCCCTTTCACCGCGGACAACTCAGTGCCAACTCTGTCATCAAGTTTATCTTTCACAGCACACGATTCGCTTTCTGTGCAGCTCAGTTCCCGTTCTGCACGGACTATTGACACGTCGTACAGTTCAGTTGCCGGTGTCACCGGTGTCATTGCGGGCAGGCCACCCCCCTATTGAATTTCACAGAGATTTTGTCCATCGGCTAGTCCGTACTTTTTACCCTCAATAAGGAGATGGTCAAACACCATAGTGGCACGTTTTCCCTCACTACGTGCTTTCTTCAGATGAGGTGTAAGCTGTCTTCTTATTTCTCTCACCCGGAACGAGAAGTCATCTCCCAAAAACACCTGAGTACCCTTTAGTTTCTGTTTTGCCTTTGGAATTTTTTCTTTGTCCTTGAAAAAGGTGCAGCGTCCAATAACTGGTGAATTCTGCTTAGAGTTAAGGCGATGAACGCGGTCGAATTCTATATCACCACTTATTTCAAGTTTTTCTTTAAGCAGGTCCTTCACAATACTTTCACAGTCTTGCGGTGTCTCGTTGTCTTTGCGGGAAAGTCAATAGAAGATGACGTTGTTCCGCTTCGACCGTCCCTCCAGGTCGTCTGTCTTCTTCTCCAAGTCCTGGATCCTCTTCATCAGGTTGTCGTTGGTGTAGCGTAGGTCTGCGTTCTCATGTTGAAGGTCCTTCACCTCCTCCTTCAGGGATTCAACGTCACCATGTAGGGCAGCAAAACCATCACGGAATTCTTTCATCTCTGCCTTCATCTCATCAAACTTCGTGTTGAGTCTTTGAAGCATGGCCATGACATCCATTATGGTAGGTTCTACCGGAGATGATGTAACAGTTGGCGTGCTGGATGAGGCGCTTTCAGATTTGTCCGTGCTTGTTCTTCGTCCCGGTCCACTGTTCAGGCTTGATGTCGCAGACTGCTCTTGGTTGGCCCAGGGTTTTGCTCGACATCGCCACATTGCAATAAAAAACTCCTCTAAAACAAGTAAGTGAGGAGGCAACCAACGAGCGCACCGTCTGCTACACGCCGAACCTTCAATGTCTTCTGTTGCATGGCGGCTCTGTTTCTTGCTCTTTTCCACATGAATGCCACAAAATTGGGCACAAAACATCCGCATCGCATGCGGAAATCCTGATATCCACAAGGCATAGCACCTCAGGAGCTCGTACACCAAGACAGAGGGCGAAGTGACGTCATAAACAGCAGTAATTATCCTTTAATTACGGAGCAAATTAGCAGTGTGTCTTCTCCACTGAACACAGATCAAGATCCCCGAGAGAGAGAGAGAGAGAGAGAGGAGGGAGAGAGAGACGCTTTGACGCTTTGACGCCTTGATGTTTTATTGCCTTCAGCGAAGTTAGCCATAAAGGCAAGGGGGTTCCACACATAGTTTTAGCAATCGCATCATTCACAAATCATAACAAATAATAATCATAGTAGAAAACAATACAGTCAAAACAAATATTACAAAGTTTTTGCGTATTAATGTTGCCGGGCATCTTATACACGTTCATAAGGAGTGACATAAAATTAAACACACACGTAGAATGTACTATCTTCCCTTCCCTATCGCACCCCTCCACCCCCACCCCGTCCCCCTCCTCGCCGCCCCCACCCCCCACCCCACCCCTCCACTCTTGCCTTTTCCTATCCTAACCCACCAGTCTCCTTCCTTTGACCCTCACTCTCTTACCCTCCCCTCAGTCCTAACTGACAACACGCCACGCATACATGAGAACCAAAAGGAGCACACGCTCACTCATACGCGTACGTCGCACAAACACCGCTCTCCTAGCTTGTCCACCCCCCCCCTTTCCTATCCCTCCCCCCCCCCTTCATAATATAACTGTTCTCTCACTTCACGCGCCGCCCCCTCACACCCCCACTCCATCTCCCTACGCCCCCTCCCCTCCCACCCGCCCTCCCCCCTCCCCAACGCCCACCAACCCTCTCAAACGCACGCACACTTGGCCAACAACATTCGGACCATCCAATGACTGCAGACTTAGTTATTTAATTATTAGGTTCTAGTTTCTTATTTCTTATATTCGTAGCTTCCACTATATATTTAGCAAAGGCAACAATGGTTGAATTATCATTTGTTAAAAGATCCCTTATACCATTTATTGATGGCTGGATATGAATCATATTAAAGAAGGAGTATTTACGACGAATGTCTGAGAACAGTTGACACTGGAAAATAAAGTGTACTTCATCTTCAACATTCTGACCACACAATACACAGTTTGTGACTTCTCTATCCATACACCAGTGTTTTGCAACACCTAAGCCGTGTACTCTTAATCTAAACCTTGTCAGTGCTTCTCTCATTCTTTTGTTTGTAATTAAAGTTAAATACTTCTCTGGTTCAAACACAGATTTGAATGAATAATACCATGAGTATTTATCGCTAGTTTCAATCTCTGAGTGCCACTTTTGCTTGTAGCATGATATAAGCCTGTCCTTGAATTCTGATATAAACCCTTCTTCAATTCCGACATCTTGGCATAGCCATACTATTCCAAAGCCACTTTCTATTAAAATATTCTTTACTCTCGAAGCCCAGTTACAACTATCTGTTTCTAGCCGCATTAGCATCATCTGATAAGCTTGTCTACATATTCTATTCATCGGCAGTCTAACCAATCGGATCCAGTACTTAACGCATTTCATTGCTGTTCTGACAGATAGCGAATATCTTCCTGTTTCTCCATAAACCATTTTGTTAGAAGAGTGCAATGGAAGTCCCAATAATCGCTTGATAGCAAAAGTATGAACTTTTTCTATTTCTGTTACATCTTCCAGCCCCCAGATTTCTGCTGCATAAGTTAAGATGGGTTCAATTTGCGCATCAAACAGTTTCCAGAATAGAAAAGGATCAATCGTACGTAATCTTCGAAACGATCTCAGGATTTCCATCACTCCCTTCTTACCTTTCTTACTCATTTCAAGCAAAGAAGCACTCGTACTTAATTTTGTGGTAAATACCAGACCTAGGTATTTGCCGTATTTGTTACCTTTAATGCTTCACTTCCGTATGTCCATCTTTCCCTTACTCCAAGGTAGCCTCCTTTACGAAAAACCATTACATTAGTTTTATCTAAATTAACCTCTAAATGCAATCTATCTGCTTCTTTTTTTTAGATTGTTTAGCTGATTTTGTAGGCCTATGACCGTATCTGATAGTAAGATTATGTCATCTGCAAAGAGCAGCAGAAAGAGCTCGATAGATCCTGGTACCATCTGAATCCCGTGCTTACCCTCCCTAATTAATTCTAGGGCCAGTTCATTGATAAAAAAGTAAACATTATCGGACTGAGAGAGAGAGAGAGAGAGAGAGAGAGAGAGAGAGAGAGAGAGAGTGTATACCTGCATCTTTGTGTGTGTGAATGCGTGCGTGCGTGCGTGCGCGCGCGCGCGCGCGTGTGTGTGTGTGTGTGCCCGTTGGTGTGGACACGCATGCGTGCGTGTGTATGCGTGCGTGTGTATGTCCATATGAGAGAGAGAGAGAGAGAGAGGAGAGAGAGAGAGAGAGAGAGAGAGAGAGAGAGAGAGAGAATCCAAGTAAACAGTCCAGTTTGTATAGCTCTTTTAAAGTTCCGGAAAATACAAGAAAGCCTTGGGTGCTTAAGACTTCGTGTTGTGTGCGTTTCCAGTCGCAATGCAAGGGTTCATTCTGAGGTTTGAGTGAACAAACGAAACAGATAGCACAATCTAAAACATTTTAGAGCCAAAGCATGCTCTTACAGCAAAATGTAAAATTGGCAGGTAGAGCAGTCAGTCGTAAAGCAGGTACTGTTGCCAGTAGAAAAAAAGTTGCACCACAGTTGGACCATATGGTTTAACAATGGCGAAATTAGGGACCACAGTTTGACATCTGAAGAAAAGCGATCTTTTGGGAGGAGGAGTAAATGTCAGGTCTCATGATCCATAATAAGTTGTCAGTTTGATGGGATATATTAAGTGTTTGACAGATAGTCCAAAAGGAAAGAAAGGAAAGAAAGAAAGAAAGAAAGAAAGAAAGAAAGAAAGAAAGAAGAAAGAAAAAGAAAGAAGGAAAAAAGGAGACAAGAAAGAAAGAAAGACAGCGACCAGTCGAATCATTCCTGACTGGGCCAAAACAAGCCATCTAAATGGGCATTCTCACCTGTAGCCAATGATAAAGGATGTAAGCAGCCAATTCCTGACATTGCTTTACCTATCTGGAAAACAACGTGCGAAGCATATTCAATGTGGTTTGATGCTCAATACAGGTCGGATACACCATCCCATAGAGCTCTCCATTCCATCTTGCAGCGACTACTGAGTGCACACATCGACACCAGAAGCCTCTGGATTAAGTCGACTAGAAGATTTCGAAGAAGACAAACACGTTTTCTGCTACAGTCGTGTGCTTTCCCCTCTGTGTAATCGGGAAGGCTATCCTATGTAACACACATATTACGTACATCTTTGTGGCGTCTCCCTTTCTGTTAACAACACGCGTTCCTGGCAATCCCAGACAAAAGGCAGGAGTTTTAGATCAAAGTTGTGTCTTGAGCAGTCCTCTGTAACTGAAAGACCCTTGCTAACACATTTGTCTATTGTTAGTCAAGATTGCTGTAGTTTTGTTAACATCAGAAAAGTGAAAACAACTCTACAAGTGACATCAAAGTGTTCTGTCTCTGGCGCTGGGTTTGTACAGCCAAGCGAAAGTGTTCTTTTATTCGTGACACTTATATGGCAATTCTTTTTTTTCACATCATAAACATCGTACTACAAGTACATGACATGCAGGCCTGTTTTAAACAAATAATTCCCAATTTTGGGAGTAGCCTTTAAAGAAATAAGTCTGTTTCTGCATCCAGGAGAGAGTGGGATGATACGAGAGCAACACAACTGCTTCAATGTATTGTCAGTTTCAGGTGGGGATGCTCATTAATTATAGTGTGGAAGAGAGCAGGAAGGAGGGATTTCCAACTCTTGCTCATGCCGCGCGCGCGCGCACACACACACACACACACACACACACACACACACACACACACACACACACACACACATACGCGCGCGCGCGCGCACGTACGCACGCACGTACGCACGAACATGAACTCATGAAGAATCACTGTTGGTATAATTATTGTTTTACCAGTTACTTCAAAGGTCTAAAACTTGCATACCCATTTTATATCAATACTATATATCACACATGATACATTTCAGACAGCTGGATATGTATTTTAGCATATCATATATTGTCTTGTGTTATCTTAAATGAGGACACCATTGTGCTTTTCTTTACAGTAGAAACAGTTAGACAGCATAGCCTCGTGTAAAAAACAACTGATAGGTTAAAGGCATAAACCCGGAAAGTGTGCTTGGTGTTTTCACACGACGGTCTCTACGTACACACTGACATGATAATCAATGACTCAAGCCTTAACTTGAACCGTAAAGTAAGGAGTAGAAACCTCCACCAAGGCAAGGGGTAAAGCGGGATTTACACGTACACGATCTTTTCTCTACGACCTGGCACGATTCCATTCCGGCCGAAAGTTTGGAACCGTGGGAGAGCGTGAGGGAATCGTAGTAAGTCGTGTTAAAAGCGTACAAGGTCGTGGTAAGAAGGTAGATATTACCCCCGCTGGGCTGGAGTCGTGCGAGATCGCCTGCAAGTTACCAACATGTTTGTAACTTTTTGATTTGCCCGTACGATCTTTGCACGATGGCTGATGGGTCATGCATCGTACCAGGAGCGTACCAGATCGTAGCAGAGCGTACCAGAGCGTATGATAACGTACCAGATACGTATCAGATCGTACGAGGTCGTACAAGGACGTGGAGGACCGTGTCCCGTGATGTCCCCCTGGATATAAAACGGGGGATGTTCCACTTGGCTGGTCATTCATGGTGAACTGCTCAACCAAGATGCTGAGACTCCAGAGACGTGCAAGAGAACGCAGAAGGCTGAGACTGGTGGCTGCCACATGGCTGTTGCAGGAAGACATGCTGTGACTGGATGCTGAGGAGGCGAGGGACCGTGCTGAGCTGGCAGCAATTGAAGAGGCAGAGAACAGGCGACCAAGAGTGTGGGTGAGACCATGGCTGCTGAGGAGGACAGATTTTGGTGTCTACGACAAACTGATGGATGAGCTGCGGAGGGAGGACCAACCTGAGTTCACGCGGATGCTGAGGGTCACCCCTATGATGTTCCAAGAACTGCTGGGTGCTCTGACTCCATACGTCAGAACACAAGACACCTTCTTCCGGGAGGCCCACCCACCTGGCCTGAAGCTGGCAATTACCCTCAAGTACCTGGCATCCGGCACGAGATACACAGACCTGAGCCACTATTTCAGGGTTTCAAGCTCCGCCATTTGCAACTATGTCCAAGAGGTGTGCGATGCCATCCATCAGCACTATGAAGAGGAGGTCCTTGTGTGCCCTACAGAGCCTGACGAGTGGAAGGCGGCAGCCCACAGGTTCCAGGAGAGGTGGAACTTTCCCCATGCTGTTGGTGCCCTCGATGGTAAACACATCGCCATCAAGAAGCCGGCCAAGTCAGGTTCCGAGTACTACAACTACAAGGGGTACTTCGCCATTGTGCTGCTGGCCGTCGTCGACGCAGACTACAAGTTCCAGTGGGTGTGTGTGGGCTCTGCAGGCGCTGCCTCGGATGCACAGATATGGAAAAAAAAATCAGTAACTACATTTCTGCTAGAGGAAAGGCCTGTCCTGGACAAAGTCTGCCATCTCATTCCGCTGCTGATCAGAGAGATTCACAGGGGGTGCCTTTGGCTTCCTCTTCTTCACACCTTCCTGAGATGGCGCACGCTCCTGTGTGTTGTCACCCTCGTCAGCTGAGTGCTCTGCATCTGGCTCTGGCTGTCGCTTAGGTTCTGGTTCTGGCTCTGGCTCTCGGCCCTCCTCAATCTGTACCTCACTCTGTACCTGTGAATGACAACAAGAACATAAAGGTGAGAGAGAAAAAAATACAAATTCAACATGCATATTCAACTGTAGTAAAAAAACGCCACCCATGATAGAAAATAAGGCCCCACCTCCATGAATGTAATCCCCACCCCCGTTCTGAAAAAAATGCCCCACCCCAGTGAAAACAGTATTGAAACTCACCTCTGAATGGGCAGAGTCTTCGCCCACAGTCATTGATGGAAGTGGAGATAGTCTGCCTCTCCTCCTGCCTCTGGGTCTGCCTCTGCCTTCCCTTGTTGCCTTCCCCTTGCCTCTGCCTCTTCCTGACATGACTGGAAGTTCTGGAAAAAATTCTGCAGCACTTCTAGGTAGAACTACTGGTAGCTTCTTGAGTTGTGTCCTCTGTGAATTCACTGAGCGTACTGAGGATCGTCGCAAAGCGGGCCCGTTTTAAAGCCACGACTGCGGACGTAGGAGTAGACTCCTGCGGGAGCTTGGGGGATCGTGTGAGAGCGTGTGGGAGCGTGTGAGAGCGTGCCAGAGCCTGTGAGATCGGGTGAGATCGTGTCAGGCATCGGGTGAGAGCGTATGAAGTCGGGGCATGTCGTATGATATGTTGGCTCTACAAAAGCCTATCAGATCGTGCCAGATCGTGCGAGAACCTGCCCAGTCGTAGTAGAGCGTAGGGGGACGGGCCAGGAGGCTATCGTGGCCAACAATTACCCCAATTTCTCACGCTCTCAACCCAAGATCACCCATGATATCGGGGGAGTCGTAGATGTTGAAATCGTACCAGGTCGTAAAGAAAAGATCGTGTACGTGTAAAAATCTGCATAAGACTTCGACCTGAGCACCAAAAGACGTCACTTCTGAGTCTTACCAATGAGCTGGTCCTAACATACCTGCGCACTCCAGCATTCTTATAAACTGAATCCCTGAGGCTGAGGAGAGTAGCCTGAAAGCCATTGACAGAGCAAGGCTTAATGAAGCGACCATCCGTGAGAACATGAGAGACCATACAATAACCTTCCTTTCTTTTAGGACGGGTCTGAGAAGCTTGAGAAGGTTTAGCTTTGTACGGGCACTCATTTCCATAGTGAATTTACAGCCACCAAACCAACAATGACATTACCTTTGACTGAAACCATAGCCACGACCACGACCAAAACCACGATCACGACCAAAACCACGAATACGACCAAATCCTTGATCACGACGAAGTAAGCATCAACGCTGAAAAGTCGAAGCACCTCTCTGCTGATACCCCTCTTGCATAAAGTTAGAAAGTGATGTATGCTGCTGACATGAGTAACCCTTGTAAGAAGGCCTACGAGTGTAAGATAATTGACCGCGAGAATTTTGAAAGTTTCGATTTTGATTAAAACCACGTTCCTGGGTATAGCCTGTTGACTCACTGGCCGCAGAAGCGGAATTCACAAGCGGATGCGCGGATTTGTACTGATCGGCAAGACGACACATTTCAGCACTTTTGACGGAACATTCCTTGAGAAACACAGCAAGATCTTTGGAGATGCTCTGTAAAATTTCTTCCCGGAGAACAAGGTCACAAAGGGAATGAAAATCCTTGCCAGTATCAGACAATTCGACCTAACGATAAAAAAATGAGAAGTGCGGATCAAAAAGGCGGAAAAAGATTGTTTTTCGTGGGCCGCATGAATCTGGATTTTTCTTGGAATCCTTCAGCGGTACATTTAAACCTTTTTAAAAGTTCCGGATTTAAGTCCTCCCGGGTGAGCGATTCTTTAGTAACCAGAGAATGGTAGAGAGTAAGGGCATTCCTTTGAAAAGGGACGCAATGTACAAGACCCATTTGTCTTTGGGCCAGCCGCAAATAATTGGCGTGGGATTCAAAACAAGAGAGAAAAGCGTCAATCTCATCCTTAGACTCGTCAAAAAACAGGAAGCTTGGGAGTGTAAGTAATTTTAACAGAAGGGTCTTTGAGGAAACAGAGGTCAGGTTTAGACTCTTCAGAATCCAACAGAGACAGCCTGGGCTTTCGTAAGGTCAATTTCATCTGCACTTGGAGACGCTGAAATTCTCTTTCCTGTGTTTTTTTCTCCATCTCCATCTGTTTTAATTTGATAGTTTGTTTATTTTCCTCTTTCTGTAATGCAAGACCATGTTGCCGCTCCTTTTTTTCTCCTGTCTTTAGCATTTCTTTTTCCTGACTTTCTTTTTCAAGAGCACGTGCCGCTCGATCTTTACAATGAGTAATGCTATTGGCGAGTTCTTCGCCGTCCAAACCAAGTTGCTGGCCTTGTGCCAATTACACATTATATGACTCTATGATTGACTTTTAAGCAGGAACCCGATGAGAAAAAAAAAAATTCAAATTAGAACACTTGCACGGTAAAACTGGTCTTAAAACAAATAGGGAGTATGAACATTTGTACTGAAAAAGGAGAAGAGACATGAAAATTTTTGTTTGAGACCCAAAGCTGGCAACAGTACTGGCTATTGACCACAGTGGAGAAGAATACGTGTAAGTAAAGTATTAAACAATTCAGCGGTAAACGATTCAACGGAAAACAAACGGAGTAATACACAAAACAGCCAAATAAATAAGGGAATATGGCTCATAATACCAAGATGCAGCTTTAACCCAACAAACTGAAAGAAAAAAAAGAATAGGAAACAAATGAATATCTTTGTGGCAAAACCGAAAGATGTGGCAGGAAAGCGAAATCTATCAAACATGTTTACATACATGTCATCAGATAGGTATAGATAAAGAAAATGAAGGCAAGAAAAAGGCACACGAATAAAACGGGGAAGAATACACGCACTATTCAGAAAACTCCCTAAGTAAAATAGGAAAATGAATAAATGCAACTAGACAGGCTTTTATGGTGAAGAGAGAAGGGAGACGTGTTGAAAGGGAAGACAGAGACCAAGGGTGGCACTGCACCGAGATAGAGAGGAGACACGAGAAACAGTGAAAGAGGCCCTCTGGTAGAACTGTAGCGGCTTCTACCGCTTGTACGCTGGAGACGGGGAACCTACCTAAGAAATAGAATTTAAAACAAGATGCAAAGCATATAAACGTACTCCCAGTTTATCCTGAATACGCGTGAAATATTCCATAAAGAGGAAAAGCCGTCTTGAGCTGGTGTAACCGTTAGTCATGGCTACTCTGGTAAACATCGGCCATCATCTGTGACCTATAATGAACGTATTTACAAATTTTCAGAAAGATCGGCCAAGAACTTTCTGAGATTTTCCATAAAGACGAAAACCATTATGTGCCGTTAGTAACGGCTATAACGGTAAACTTAAACATTGGTCATGATCCATGACCCATAATGAACATACCTACAAATTTTCAGAACGATCGGCCACGTACTTTCTGAGATATTCCATGAAGAAGAAAAACACTTAGGGGCCGTTATAGCCGTTAGTAACGGATATAACGGTAAACTGAAACATCGGACATTGTCAAGGGCGTTCAACCTCTCACAAAAGCCATTAAACGCTTAGAGGCAAAAGGGACGTTGTACGTAGTATACAAATAGGTAATAGAACCATTAACAAGTGTGCCTTACCCATCGCACACGGTCGAACTGTGTCAATGAGAACGAAGTGGTCAGGCAACAGATGGCACCTAAGGTAGTAAGGAGTTCGGACCTGCCCGACAGCGAAAGGGGAGAGGAATGTAACCACTAGGACCTCGGTGCACCAAGTGAGCGCTAAATACTCAGTCAGCTGAGGTTCTTTTGTAAACAGTCATTGAAGAGCACGAGTCTTGGACTCGTTCGGATGGTATTGCCGTGGGTCACTGGGTTGGTTCTATTGTCAGGCTGGTTGAACGCGCGTGGAAGTTGTTATCATAGCCCTCTTTAAGATAATTACTGTGTTAAAGTGGCCTCCGAAGTCGGCGGGGAATTTTCGATGTCCATCTGGTGCCAAGTGTTTGTTTGCTAATCAGTTAGGTAGGGATGTGTGTAAATGCAGATATGTGGAGAATGTAGCGAATGGAGAATTCAGGGTACTTGTGAACTAGGGGGTTGAGAAGCAGCATGGACAAAGGCATGGCCCGAAGGGGAATCCTTTGTTTCCATCCTCATATAAACTGAGGGAGAACAACGTGAAGGGAAGAACACCAGGAGAGAGAGAGAGAGAGAGAGAGAGAGAGAGAGAGAGAGAGAGAGAGAGATAGAGAGAAGACAGAGGAGAGAGAGAGAGAAGAGAGAAGGGTGGGCAGGACAGAGAACGGGTCGAGAGAAACGTGGTCTGGGAGACAGAAGAGACAGCAAAGTCTTAGGGAAAGACAAGCTGGAAGAGAAGAAAACTAAGTTTGAAGCCCAGAGGTGGGTGAAAACAGACAAACTGAAACTGAACCCAGAGGTGGGTGAAAGAGACGAAGAAGAAGAGTTCTACGTCGAGATCCCAGAGACGACCACGAAGACCCAGTCCTGAAACCTGGAGCCAGTCAACCAAGGGCCTCACCATCAAGCAGTGCTGAAGAAGACGTGAAGAGACTTTTCAAGAAAGCGTGGTTGTGTGTGTGTGAAAACCTGGCCAGGTAAGAAGTCATTTTTATTATAACCCGGGATTAGGAAGTATTGATCTTTTATGTGTTGATTTGTTCATTTTGTGTAATTGGATTTTTCATATTTGATTATAGTAGCATAGAAATTGGATTTCTTGTGCTCAGTCGTGTTAGGAGAGAAACGAATGTGTGACATCCCATTCCCAGAGAGAGGTGAATGTTTGGTGGGCGCATGATTGTGCATATGCGTGTACGAGTGCAAAGATAACCTTGGTGTGTTAAACCTGACTAATAATACATCAACTTAGTGCACTTAAGCAATACCATCACGATTTCCCCCATCTTGGACAAAGTGGCGAGCCTGCCAGGATTGCATGGCCCAAATTAGTCTCAGGCAGGAAACAAAGTGAGTACTAGAGTAGTACTGGGGTGAAGCATCCACTAAAGGCAATTATAATTAGCTCTTCTAATTATTTCCTTTAGTTCTTTGAGCGTTGAGTATTGACTTGTGTGTAGGGTGGGTGTATTAATCAAAGGTCGTTCAGAGAAACGAAGAACGAGGTTCTAGTCTTAACTCTCACAGAAGCTGTGGTTTAAGATTAAGGCTCCTTTGTGTTGGGAACACTACCACTGGTTGGTGTACTCGTAACGTTTGGTAGATAAACTGTTTACTGACTTTTTCCGGGTCTATAAGAGTAACTGTTTTAGTGGTGCTAAAACATATTGGGAAAAAAAATGGCTGAAGAAAGTTTTACTCCCATTGAGAAACTGATGAGTTTCGGTGAGAAACTAGGATATACAGGAGATGAACTGCGTAAGTTCATAGAGACTCAGCAGAAGGCTGAGAGAGATGAAAGGGCCGAAAGAAGGAAATTTGAAAAGGAACGTCTAGAGGCAGAAACCGCTGCGTCAAAGGCTAAAGCAGATGCAGAGTGTATAGCGGCCAAAGCGAGAGCAGATGCAGAGAGTGCAGCAAGGGCTAGAGCAGAAGCGGAATCAGAGATTTTAGCCAAACAAATTGAGTTGGAAAGAATAAAATCTGAAAATCGTAGTGAAATAGACACCAGTTCTGAGTCAGTAGGCCGCAGACTAAGTTGCGCACCTAGACTTAAACTCCCACTGTTCAGAGAAGAAACTGATTCGATCGATGCCTATATCAGTCGGTTTGAATCGGTTGCCGAGCACGAGGGCTGGCCCGAAGATGACTGGGCAATAAACCTGTCTGCCTTGTTGACAGGTCGTGCGTTACACACTGTTTCCACCTTACCCAAAGGTGATCAGAGGGATTTTGACAAGGTGAAACAAGCAGTACTAAAGGCATATGATTTGACTGAAGAAGGTTTTAGGCGTAAGTTTCGCAAGGCGAGAATCGAACATGGTGAGACATACACACAGTTCGGAGTTAGACTGGATCACTATTTCAACAAGTGGGTAGAACTTAGCGGAGTGGACCGTGATTTTGAAGGCCTCAAGACACTGGTGATGAAGGAACAGATACTTGATGGTTGTGGGACGGGCCTCACAATCCACATTAAGGAAAAAGGTGCAACCACAATAGCTGAAGTACTTGAGACAGCTGAGACTTACCGGGAAGCGAGGCGTGATTTGCCTGAACAAGAGGAAAGCCCGGAAGCATATTCAGAGGATAGCAGGCCAGCACATATCTCACGCAACGGGACAGTATTGCACGCCCGTAGGCCCACAGCATCACGTGAGCAAACAAGGGTGAAGGCCCACGTGGTTAAGGCTGTAGATGAGCGTACCTGTTTCCTGTGCAATAAGACAGGGCACTTGGCTAGAGACTGCATATTTAAGTCACAGAAGGCAGCAGCAATGAGGGTCAGGCCAAGTGAGAGGCAGGTAGAAAAAGATGAAAAAGATAACAGTGTTATTTTGTCTGGATTGTGCTGTGTGTTCACAGATTCAGGCGATAACATGGATGTGCACAAAGGCAGAGTGGGGGACAATGTGGTTAATGTCATTAGAGACTCTGGGTGCACAGGTATAATGGTGAAGGAGTCCCTGGTTAAGAAGGGACAATTCACAGGTAAAACACAGAGGTGTAGACAAATAGATGGAACAGTGGCAGAATTCAAAACGGCCCTGGTGGTTATTGATACACCATTCTATAGTGGAGTCGTACAGGCTTTGGCTGTCCCAAAGCCGCCGTATGATCTGGTAATTGGAAACATTCCAGGAGCACGTGGGTATGGAGACCCAGACCGTGATTTCTGTGTTGAATCAGGGAAAAGATTTCTGGGGAGAGAAAGGCCCCAGGCAGTCACACACTTCAGAAAGCGTTGGAGCGTGTCCAGTGAGGCTAACCCCACTCACTTACGGGAGGAACAAAAGGGCGATTACTCTCTTAGAAAACTGTTTGGTTTCGCTCACACAAGGCAGAAGAAGCGTGTTAAGGAGGGTACCATCGGTTTTGAGATAAAGGATGAAGTATTGTACCGAACTTTCACTCACGTGAGTTCGGGGAAAACGAAGAAGCAGGTTGTCGTTCCTAGGCAGCGCACAAAGGCGGTGATGTCCGAAAATCATGTGACGTCAGCCTCGGGCCATCTCGGTAGAAAGGCCACACAAAAGGTTGTGACGCGGGAGTACTACTGGCCCGGTATCCTAGGTGATGTAAGGCGTTTCTGTGCACATTGCAGCACATGCCACGGGGCACGCAAAGGTGTGTGTACAGAAAGGGAGATCGGACGGGTCTTACCAAAAGGGGGCCGTAGGCCGAATTAAAAATGGTAGGGCGAAAAGTCAGATATTGGGTGCGTGTGTCTTTTGCAGTGTCGTGTATGCGTGACGTGGCTGGTTGCGGGCCACGTGTATGAAGAAAAAGGGGGAGAATTTCCGTAGAAACATAATGTTTATCTATATATGGCCACACTACTTAGAGCTGGTGGAGATTTCAGATTGGCGTCGATATTTGCTAGGTTCTTAGTGTGTATGTATTGATTTTTTCTCTAATTTTGTTGCAAGACAAATCTTGCATGCGTTCTCTGGTGTAAGTAGGCTTATTAGAGGCCTAGAATAGAGTTGGTTTAAATGAGAGAATTGTGAGAGTTTCAGCTCCTTGAATGTGTTCTAACTAATGCAGGGCATTGTCTTGAAGTGGGGGGAATTTGTCAAGGGCGTTCAACCTCTCACAAAAGCCATTAAACGCTTAGAGGCAAAAGGGACGTTGTACGTAGTATACAAATAGGTAATAGAACCATTAACAAGTGTGCCTTACCCATCGCACACGGTCGAACTGTGTCAATGAGAACGAAGTGGTCAGGCAACAGATGGCACCTAAGGTAGTAAGGAGTTCGGACCTGCCCGACAGCGAAAGGGGAGAGGAATGTAACCACTAGGACCTCGGTGCACCAAGTGAGCGCTAAATACTCAGTCAGCTGAGGTTCTTTTGTAAACAGTCATTGAAGAGCAGGAGTCTTGGACTCGTTCGGATGGTATTGCCATGGGTCACTGGGTTGGTTCTATTGTCAGGCTGGTTGAACGCGCGTGGAAGTTGTTATCATAGCCCTCTTTAAGATAATTACTGTGTTAAAGTGGCCTCCGAAGTCGGCGGGGAATTTTCGATGTCCATCTGGTGCCAAGTGTTTGTTTGCTAATCAGTTAGGTAGGGATGTGTGTAAATGCAGATATGTGGAGAATGTAGCGAATGGAGAATTCAGGGTACTTGTGAACTAGGGGGTTGAGAAGCAGCATGGACAAAGGCATGGCCCGAAGGGGAATCCTTTGTTTCCATCCCTATATAAACTGAGGGAGAACAACGTGAAGGGAAGAACACCAGGAGAGAGAGAGAGAGAGAGAAGACAGAGGAGAGAGAGAGAGAGAAGAGAGAAGGGTGGGCAGGACAGAGAACGGTCGAGAGAAACGTGGTCTGGGAGATAGAAGAGACAGCAAAGTCTTAGGGAAAGACAAGCTGGAAGAGAAGAAAACTAAGTTTGAAGCCCAGAGGTGGGTGAAGACAGACAAACTGAAACTGAACCCAGAGGTGGGTGAAAGAGACGAAGAAGAAGAGTTCTACGTCGAGATCCCAGAGACGACCACGAAGACCCAGTCCTGAAACCTGGAGCCAGTCAACCAAGGGCCTCACCATCAAGCAGTGCTGAAGAAGACGTGAAGAGACTTTTCAAGAACTGTGGTGTGGTGTGAAAGCGTGGTTGTGTGTGTGAAAACCTGGCCAGGTAAGAAGTCATTTTTATTATAACCCGGGATTAGGAAGTATTGATCTTTTATGTGTTGATTTGTTCATTTTGTGTAATTGGATTTTTCATGTTTGATTATAGTAGCATAGAAATTGGATTTCTTGTGCTCAGTCGTGTTAGGAGAGAAACGAATGTGTGACATCCCATTCCCAGAGAGAGGTGAATGTTTGGTGGGCGCATGAGTGTGCATATGCGTGTATGAGTGCAAAGATAACCTTGGTGTGTTAAACCTGACTAATAATACATCAACTTAGTGCACTTAAGCAATACCATCACGATTTCCCCCGTCTTGGAGAGACATCATCCGTGACCCATAATGAACATACCTACAAATGTTCAGAAAGATCGGCAACGTACTTTCTGAGATATTCCATAAAAAAAGAACAAACATTATGGGCCGATATAGCCGTTAGTAACGGCTATAACTGTAAACTAGAACGTCGGGCATCATTCGTCGCCCATAGTGAACAAACCTACAAATTTTCAGAAAGATCGGCCAAATACTTTCTGAGATATTCCATAAAGAAGAAAAACCGTTATGGGCAGTTATAACCGTTAGTAACGGCTATAACGGTAAACTAAAACACCGGGTATCATCCGTGACCCATAATGAACATACTTACAAATTTTCAGAAAGATCGACAAAGTGCTTTCGGAGACATTCAATAAAGAAGAAAAAACCGTTATGGGCAGTTATAGCC
>CM065724.1:46947952-46990452 GCA_033310375.1 Conus canariensis
ATGACATCTCAGTCATCTGGTGTCATTGAGCCAAACAAAAATCTGAGTGATGCTGAGACATGTAACTATGTCATGGACATACCAGTGCCTGCCAGTAACGCGGTCATGATCAGCTTCAAACAAACAACATTGAAAAGAGCACACTTGGAATTGTTTCGTATGCCTGAATATGACATTTTACCTTAACAACTACTTTTATGTGAAAAAAGACATGATTTTCTGGGCGTCTGCTGATCCGAGTCAGATTTCGCTAGCTTGCATAATGTCACTCAAATTAGTGTTCGAGTTTACAATATGAAACGGAAAGTACCCGTGAACTTTAAACTTTTCTTCTCATTCTTCCCAAGGAGTCAAATTCCTTGTAAGACACCCACTGGTTTCTGGAACTGTTCTGTGAAACATTACACTAGCTTCCATCACCACGTGGCCTGTAACCTGAAGACAGAGTGTGAAGACGGACGGGATGAAACAGGTGAGTGTCCCTACAGCAGTCCTGAGTGTCAGGGGATGATAGCATTGTGTGACCTTGCTACAGCATCGTCAACACTCTACGTGGTATCAACCAAGGGACAACAGGAGAACTTAATGCTACTTTAACTTGCCAATACGCACAAGAAGTTGAACGTCATTGTGTTTCTCTAAGGAGCATGTTAAGTTTGCCAAAAGTGTGTTTTTGACATTTTTCATGTGATTTTTAATATAACGAAAATACATTACAAAAGACTATCAAACATATTTACTGGTCTGTATGCTAATGATATATCACAACCGAGGATGTATATTGGAAGTTTGATACACGGCGACAGAACAGTTCTTCATCACTCTCTTAATGATCCACAACACATAAATCTTAGACCAAAGTTGTGTCTAACAATGCATGTACATACACACCCAGACTATGGACTTCAAATACTATCCAGAGGCAATTTCACTTATGGTGCATTTTGTCAGTTTACAAACAATAAGTCAGAGCAAAATCTTTATAAAGCAAATACGAATATTTTGAGAACCATAGACCTTTTGCTTCCCTCAGGACATATGAAAAAATGTTCACATGGTCATGTAACACACACATTCCTTCCGTGTGATTCCCACGAGCTAACACTGTGTCAACAAGACCTCAACTTTCCTTGCAAGGTTCCTCATACTCTAGAGCACAAAACCCCGAACGATTCGAAACACCATCATGTCACTTTCATTTACGCATTCACATGCAGTGGTGATTCTTTGGTGATATCATATACATTGGCATGTGACATCATAACTGACTGTCAGGACGGGAGTGATGAATTCTTCTGTGAATATCCTTCCTGTATCAACTCGTTTACATGTCGTAGTGGTCAGTGTGTGCACTTTGATCGGGTGTGTGATGGTATGTACCACTGTCACGACAAATCAGAGGAACAGAAATGTGAGGAATTTAGAAATTTTCTTGTTCATAGATATGCTGTTCGTCCTCCTGCTCTTGTAGATTTTGATGGCAATAAACATTTCATCAGCACCCCAATGAATTCCACAGAGCCTTGTCCAGAGAGTCACTATCGATGCCCTGGTGACTTCAATGACTGTCTGCCTGTCTATACACGGTGTAATGGACTGTATGATTGTATTGACCACCAGGATGAGGAACGATGTGAGGAAGAAAAATGTTCAGGATTTTTTCGATGCAGAACGTCATCCATGTGTTTACACATCGACCACATATGTGATGGTTGGCTTCATTGTCCAGAGGGAGATGATGAATTAATCTGTCAAGTGATTTGTCCTGTATCTTGCATTTGTCGAGGTCACACATTTTTGTGTAATCAACCTTTTACAGCAGCAAATATCAGTCAGCTCCGTTTCCTGGATGCTACGGGCTCAGGTATGACACTATCTGATGTGGGCAACAACACTCTCCTCATTGGTGTGGATTTATCACGCTGTTTTATAACATCATTGCCCACAGTGCAATTGCGAAACTTACGTTTCCTTGATCTTAGTGAAAACAAAGTACAATACATCAACGTCACTACTCTTGTTGGTTTAAAAAGTCTGCACGCTCTCTCTTTGTCTAACAATCCTCTAACGACTATCCAGACTGTTCAGTCATCTGTTCATCATCAAACAGCACTGACAGTTATAGACTTGTCTCATACAATGATGACTGTGTTTGATGCCAGAGATTTACTCTTGTTTCCGTACATAGAGCAATTGAATTTAACTTCCACTCCCATTCACACTATCAGCCTATCTGGCTTTCAGTACATACCACAGTTAACTCGCTTACATATGGATAGAAGCCCTGTGAAATATTTTCCACAGGACATCTTTAAAGGTCTTTCCAATCTACGCTTTCTATCCACACAAAACTATAAACTCTGCTGTAAAGATATATTCCCCTATAACAATGATGCATCCGTTTGCATCGCTCCAACGGATGAAATTTCTTCATGTAAAGATCTGTTGGAATCGTGGACATATCGCCTGTTTCTGTGGCTGATCGCTTGCCTATCGGTGACAGGAAACGTCTTCTGTTGTTGTGCACGTCTGTTTTCAAAGAGCATGACATCTTCAAGTGGCTTCAGTGTGTTCGTCACCAACCTTACTATATCTGACTTTTTGATGGGTGTCTACATGACTATTATTGTTGTTGCAGATGAGGAGTTCCGTGGGCGATATCTACATAATGAAGACTCGTGGAAAAACAGCGTCGCCTGCAAGGTGGCTGGATTTTTCTCCATACTGTCTAGTGAGGCCTCAGCTTTTATCATCTGGCTCATAACACTCGACCGTTTTATTGCCCTTCACTTTCCTTTCTCCACCACCAGATTCCACGGACCATCAGCGGCTGTGGCTTGTCTAATTACTTGGTTCATTGGCTTTCTTTTAGCATCAGTGCCTTTACTGCCAATAACATCACACTGGGAATTCTATGGCCAGAAAAGTATTTGTATCCCTTTGCCAGTCACGAGGCAAGATTTCGAAGGAAAGGTTTATTCTTTTAGTCTTTTAATAGCATTTAATTTCATTTTATTTTTATTTATTTCAGTTGGACAGGCTTTCATCTACTGGTCAATAAAGAGCAGTGCTATGAAAACTAATTCTACGAAAGTGTCACGGGACATGACCATAGCTCGACGACTGATCACTGTCGCTGTCACAGATTTTATGTGCTGGTTTCCAATCGGCCTCTGTGGCATATTAGCAGCAGCTGGAACTCCAATCCCTGGAGAAGTGAGTGTGGCTCTAGCTATATTTGTTTTACCTTTAAACTCTGCCATTAATCCGTTTATGTATACATTCAACACGTGGTCTGAAAAGAGGAAAAGAAGTAAAGAAACTAAATTGTTAAAATTCCTAGAGTCCCATCTTGATTTCAATGTTGCATAATGGCTATTCAAAATTACAATATATTTTGTGTAAGCATACTAAAGGTTATTCACACAATACGTAAAAAGATGTTTATGCAATCAACGTATTCTCCGTGTGTGTGTGTGTGTGTGTGTGTGTGTGTGTGTGTGTGTGTGTGTGTGTGTGTGTGTGTGTGTGTGTGTATGGGGGGAGAGCGTTAAATGTAGAATTAGCAAACCAAACTTTGAAGTTCTTCAATCTTTCTTGACAACATTCCGTCCGTGCTCGATTTGATATTCTATGTACTTTCCAGTGACGTTTTTAATCCAGAAAAAAAGGTTTTGTATATTTCATAAGTTCAATGTTTACTCTCACTTTCACTTGCATGAATGAGAATGCTTTAGACATCATTGAAGGGGATGCCAACCACGATGTACATCATAGAGGGTGACACAGACAGCCTTTTGAGTAGGTTGACGGCCACAGCACTGGATCTTGACAAAAGAGTCGGCAACGTAAAATTCAGCGCCATAGACTGCACACCAGTGAAAATCAAACTTCGTGAAGGTTCAGTACCCCACAGTGTGCCCATAGCTAGGCGAGTGCCAATCCCCTTGATGGAAAAAGTCGAAAAAGAGCTCAAGAGAATGAAAGAAGAAGGAGTCATCGAAGAGGTGAAGAAGCCAACACCGTGGCTGAGTGGCATGGTACCTGTGCTAAAGCCCTCTGGAGAACTACGAATCTGTGTAAATATACGGAAACTGAATCAAGCCATTGAGAGATAGAGGTTCGTCATTCCTACGGTTAATGACATTCTTCACCAACTTCAAGGATCCAAAGTGTTCACAGAACTGGATGCAGCCTCGGGTTCTTTGCAGTTACCATTAGATCGAGAGTCAGCAAAACTCACCAGTTTCATTACACCGATGGGACGTTTCTACCTCACACGCCTTCCTTTTGGAATATCTTCAGCACCCGAAATATTCCAGCTCATCATGATGGAGATCCTAGGCGACATGAAAGGCGTGATCGTCTACTTTGATGACATTCTCTGTCACTCCACACACGCTGAAGAGCATGAAAAATTACTGAAGACCGTGCACAAAAGACTCAATGAAGTTGGTCTCAAGCTGAACTACGGAAAATGTGAGTACAAGAAATCAGAAATCAACTTCCTTGCCATGTCATCAGTGGAGATGAGATCAAGCCAGACCTTTCAAAGATCGAAGCCATAGCCAAGATGAACGAACCAAAGGATATCACAGAGTTGAGACGATACCTGGGAATGGTCAACTACATTGGCAGATTTCTCCCAGAACTGTCAACAGTTCTACGCCCACTGAACCTCCTGCTCAGCGAGGACATTGCCTGGTATTGGGGCACAGAGTAAGCAGCAGCCTTCTCCAAAGGTCAGGGAGCTCCTGACGACGGCACCGACCTTGGCATACTTCGACCCAACAAAGCCAACCGTGGTCAGTGGGGATGCTAGTCAGTACGGCATTGGTGGCATGATACTTTAAGAACACAGTGATGGGATGCGCCCTGTTGCCTGCTGCTCAGAACATTGACGTCATCCAAACAACACTACGCTCAGATCGAAAAGGAGTGCTTAGCATCTGTCTGGGCCTATGAACGCTTTGAACGCTACCTGATAGGACTTGACACATTCACTGTGCACCGATCACAAACCGTTAGTGCCGTTCATCAACACGAGAGACCTGTCTGGTACTCCTTTGAGGTGTCAATGTTTGCTCATGAGACTGATGCGATTCAAGCCAAAAGCTGTCCACGTCACTGGGAAGGACATGGTGATAGCTGACACTCTGTCAAGGTGTCCAGTATCAGCCAGCGTGAACTCCTCGCAGTTGCAGGAAGATGTGGAAGTCTTTGTTCAGGAAATTGTATCATCGTGGCCAGTCTCAGACAGAAAACTCCAGCAGATCAGAGAAGAGACCCAGAAAGATGTCAACTTGAAGATGGCGCAAGAGTACACTGCATCAGGGTGGCCAACCTCCAATGAAGATGTGAAACTGGCAGCTCGTGACATGTTCGCAGAGATGAACTTGTAGTGTTTGGGCCATGGGAAGGACTCTTGATAAAGGGAAGTCAGATTGTCAATCTGTACATCATGAGAGAAAGGAAATCCTGCAGACAATCCACAGCAGACATCTCGGCATCGTGAAGTGCCGGGAGCGGGCCAGACAGCTAGTATGGTGGTCTGTGATGAGCAAGGATATCCAGGACCTGGTATCCAGGTGCAGGAATTGCCAGGAGAAACAGCCAGCACAGAGAAGTAAGCCTCTGCTGCCGTCGTCCCCACCAGATCGACCCTTCCAGAGAGTTGGGGTTGATATTTGTGAACTCAAAGGAAGTTTCTATCTGGTAACTATGGATTATTATTCCAGGTACATTGAGTTAGCTCACTTGACCTGGCTGTCTTCGCAGGTAGTCATCTACAAGATGAAGAACTGCTTCGCGACCTATGGAATTCCAAAGACTTAGGAATGATATAGGGATGAGGTGAATGGTGATGGATGATGATGATGATAATAGAAGTGACTTACGCAGTGACTTTGCTTAAAGTGAGGAGGAGTTGCGCAATTTGTCGACCTTACTCTCTTGTCAAAAACCATCTGAGTTCAGCAGCAAAACAGGGTCAAGAGTGAAATGCAGTGGATGACCATGATGTCTTTTGTGTCTCACCATGTTCTATGGACTCCACAATGCATTGCTGAGAGTCATCTTTCTTTCTTTTAAAGCATTTTTTTTATTTCCTCTGCGCAGTCCGCCGAGTCCAGTCTTCATTTGCTTAGATAGACAAGCCCCATCTCACAGAAGGTTTGAGACCCGTCGGCGACCCTCACCTGGTTCTGCCAGCCTACCAGGGGTGTATGGGGTGTCTGGCAGAGGTAGCATCTCTGGTGGGTGTGCTTGCCAAGTCCTTCTTAGGGCTGCACATCCATCTTTGTTCCTCACCCGGCACTCAGCTCTCACCTGTAGCTCCCCGTAGTTGTTAACATGCGACAGCGGCCACTACTCGGGCAAGCACTGTCTACAAAGTAGATAAAACCCGTACATTAAGAACACATGCCACCATTGTAAAGTACACTTAACATGTTTTAAAATCCATATACTTAAGAAGGCTCCATATCATGCCAATCTGGAATTGAACTAGTGATGCTAAGACATTGTGGAAATATCAAAATATAGCACAAACTTTGTAAATTGCCTTAGCCCCGACCCTTCCCACGCCTATCAGAAACCCTTCATAATTTCACACATAGGTGCTCTTTCAACTCTGTTGTCACAAAGAGACACATTCCACCTCCCACAAAACTCCATTGGCTCTTACCCCTCATCTTCCCCTTCCTCCTCCACCCCCCCCCCCCCCAAACCACGGTTCCTTAGTCTTCAACTGCCACATGTCCACTGTTGTCTGTCATCACACAATGGGAGAACAAAAACAGGTAGAAGAATAAGAAAAAGCAGAGAGAGAGAGAGAGAGAGAGAGAGAGAGAGAGAGAGAGAGGCTTACAAAAAATAGGGGGCGGGGTGTTAAATTATTATTGCAGTCCTTTTTCGTCTGTTCTCTTGTTTAACTAAAACTGGTCTGTGGATTGCTATAACTGATGAAAATAGAAGTAAATTCAGGTTGATTGTACCTCGACTACTGCAGCACATGCTCTTTGTCTGTCTGTCTGTCTGTCTGTCTGTCTGTCTGTCTGTCTGTCTGTCTGTCTCTCTCTCTCTCTCTCTCTCTCTCTCTCTCTCTCTCTCTCTGAAGGTATCTTTTGTATGTAGATGGTACAATAAAAGCAATACGTTACTGGTTCAAATTGCAAAAGCTGTCACTCGCTAGACTACCAAAACAAGCATGTGAAATGGAAAACTCAAAATTATTTCAATGTACTAGAAATTGGAGTATACAAACTGGTTATCTTCGATAAAACCTTGTTTGGATACTTATGGCTTTTCTTTTGTTTGGTTAAATGGTGAGTGAATTATGAAAAAACTGTTTTATGTGAACTTAAACAACGCATGTATGACTGTTATAGACAAAATTGGGATAGTAGAATACTTAATAGTGACAGATATTCAACATATCGTTCCTTCAAATCCTTATGGCAGCCTAAGAATTATTTAACTGATATTACAACTCTTGAATTTCGCAAAGTGTTCGTGAGATTTTGATTTGGTATTACTGATTTGAATGTCCATCAAACATATACAATAAACTCCAAAATCTGTCCATTCGGTAACGAAATTGAGGACAAAATACATTTTGTGATTGTTTGTCTATCCTATAAAGATTTGAGAGAGAAATACATTTTGCCTCAACTAGAAATATTCATCAAGTGTCATTGCTTCTTTCACTGCAAAATAAAAAGAGAATTGTAACTCGCTCTGTAGCTATGTTCATTTTTAAAGCACTAAAACGAAGAGAAGAACTGTTATCAGTTAACACGCGAATGCCAGAGTAATTTCAGGAAGAACATTTTGTTATGCAAATATTTTCTTTCATAATTTTCAGTATATGCACCGAGCGCGTGTGTGTTCTACTTTTGTTCTTGACCTCATTGCAGATAGGTCGGTGGCTTTTGCAATTAAACTATTTGAGTTGAGTTGAGTTGAGTTGAGTTGAGTTGAGTCTTCTCCTCTCTCTCTCTCTCTCTCTCTCTCTCTCTCTCTCTCTCTCTCTCTCTCTCTCTCTCTGTCATTGTTTTTCCATAGAGTGAATGGGGTCAATCCAGGAAAATCCAATGTAAATGCATGAAATATATTAAGACGTGAGATGTGTTACCTCAGCATATGATGTCTTTGTTACTGGAAGATGAACATTTGAAATTTGTGAGCGATCTGGTCATCAAACAAATAGAACTGATATAAAACAGCCTGATTGTAATAGATCTTTCACAGCATATGCTAATTTCATTTGAAGGAATACAGGTGCTAGAATGAGAAATAAAAGATTGACAAGAACAATTTAGAATGGATCCTCGCATTATAAGCAGACACTGCTGCTCTTCTGCCCGCGGTTGCTTGTAATGAGATTGAATAAAAGGAGATGAATCAGGATGTCGCTGGTGGTAGGAACATGTGAGAGGAACGGCAAAATGAGACGTGGGGGACTGGGCAGGGAGTGGGGGATGGGTGGGAGCACTGGAGAACTAACAACTCATCTGCTCGGGCATGCACAGCTGAATAGATGTGTTGTTACCAGTCTAGCCCTCGTAGTTTTTCCCTCCATCACCTCCTTGGTCTGTGTCTTGGACGCTGCTCTTGTCCTCAGCTTTACAGGAATGTGTACTTGTTATGAATTTCAGCTGGACTCTTGGAAGATAAAACATGAAGTAAGGTCTGATCTATAGTGTTTGATTAAAGTGTCCCTTCACTCGCATTTTTCGTCTTTTCCACAATAGATATCTGAGGATATTTATCTCAGGATTGTGTGTTTCTTTCTGCCAATACAGTAATACAGTATTATGTCAGTTACAAATGTCAGTTACAAACGCAGAGAAAGGGAAAGAAACGCAGTCCAAGATGAAACGAAATTTAAAACGCACATGTAAGCTTTGGTGTGTGTGATTAAACAATACTGTCTTTTTAGTGGGAAAAGCAAAGTGTTCAACATCATGAACGTGGTATGTTCCTCCTCTGATGGTCTGTCAAGATGGGGTAAAGCTTGTTCAAACATTCAGAGCTGAGTGAGTTGAATGCAAATAAAACCATAGAGCACACTAAAAGACAGCCTTAGAATGTTAAAACTGAGAAACAAGGAGTAAGTACTGTGATAATTATATGATATGGTATCTTATTTTCCTTCATGGATTCCCACTCCTTCCCTATACAAAAACCTTTTTTCAAAGGTAAATAAAACCAAACGATATTATTTTCATCATGGAAGGAGGATTTTTCTTCCTCTTTTCAATAAAGGACATTTGCCAGCTGGTTTTTTTTTTTTTTTTTTTTTTTCATTTCAAGAAAACATTTAGCAGGAGAGGGGTCGTAATAATTTGTGATCGCGCAATAGTTACTAGTGAGAATTGTAGAGTGAGTATGACAGACTATATGAATAAAGGTCGGGTGATAGCTGGCATATACTAAACAAATTGTCACTGTAAGTGTGTGACTTAAAAATGACTTAAAGACACAAACATGAGCAGAATTGCCACTCACTGCTGACGTTGTCGTCGGTGTGTTGTACCTAAGTTGTATATCAGCTGAGGCAATCTGCCGTAAGCACATGAAAATAAACTGATGGACGCTCGCGCAAAGAGTGGTAAATTGATTGTAAGGAAGGAATGCTTTTAATTTCAAATAGTGATTTACAAGCCAAGATGTTAAAATACTTATCCGAATTTTCTTGTCATAACGTTTATAAGGGTTAATGCGATTGTCACGTTATTAGCTAATATGACTTTCAGAAGATGGTATCGCAGAAAACAATAGTAATAAACCATAATTGGATATTTGAATATGTATCTTTCTCATCGAGATGTGCGTAGGCAATACTGAAGCCCGGAAGCAATTATGTTTCAGAGTAGTGTGGACGTTTTTACGTAAGCGAATTTCTTCTTTTTGTATATGATTCATGCGAATAAAATGTTTTGGAATCTATGAAACAAGATCACATGCCACCATTACTTCGATTTTGGCAACTGAAAATGATAAAGACGTCAGAACATGAGCTAAATCTTGCCTTGGAGACATATTCGGATTAAGTGATCAACGCGTCACTCTGTATTGTGGTACTATACTCAGAAAAAAAATGTTCAAGAAAAGTTAACATGGCGATATATTTTTACATATTAATTTAAACAACATATGTCGTGTAAATTACGATCGTAAACATAGGCTGCACTTGTCTTATGAAAAGAAGTGTGTGTCCCAAAATGGACAAAAACGATTATTTAATCCCCAGTGTGCTCTTACTTAAAAAGAAATATAAGGAGATCCTGTAAAATAACCTTCATGAACGAGACAAAGAAGACGAGAATGCTTATTTACTATTAGCTGAAAAGAAAGCAAAAGGGATTCGAACCGTTTTAATGGATGAGCTTGTAGCATGTGTTAATATGAAAAAAAGGAATAGTGTATATTAGATACCACTGTAAGACGAAAACAACAATTCCGATATCATTAAGTTTGACTGCATTCAAATGTTGAAACAAGTAAAACGATGAAATGTTTATTGATGTAACTAAAATCATATGAACCGTCCTGACACCGAAAGGAAACATTGTTAAACATCACTTTCACTAAAGATACTGAGTACTGTAAAATTTACAAAACAAAAAAAAAGAGATTGCTTTTTTTTCTTCTTCTAAAATTGTGTACTACACTTTTTGTTTCTGCTGGTCCCCTGCAGCTGGACGGCAAGAATGATTTGATCACTTTTTGAGAAGACTGTTACTAATAGTTGGTTATAGGAATGTGTTCCTTCGTAGCATATTTAGTAAACTATTTGGGATGTTGATAACCATGGCTTTGATGAATGTCCAGATGAGAATATTGTGAAACTGGTCAGAAGATTTAAAAGTACAAAACAATCTGTTCACCTGCTGATCTTAGCGCCAGATTAAAAAAATTCTCAAATAATATCAGATTCTATGCTGCTTTAGTATCTTTTCAAAAACAGGATTACTATTGTTTTTTGATCCACTATTTAACTTCATTATTACCTCTGTTTTGGAAGCAGTTTATTTAAAGTGGATAGTTATATGATAAGCACGCATTTATAATTGTCTGTACAAGTTTGTAAGACGGAAATCACTATCGATCTACATTGACAGACCGTATTAATTTCATATCTATAGTTGAACATGAAACACAAATATTCCAATTTTGTTTGTTCGTTTGCCTGTTTGTCTTTTTTTAACGACCTAGTGCCATTAACACTTTAGAGCTGCTTAGTCCTGTGAGTCTCCCGTCGATTTCTTTTAATGGCTGGTGACAGGATTCTGATATTGGAGACAATATTAAGCTTACAAACACAATTTAACTATGAGCCGTAGGCAGCTGCATTATTCCAACTTTAAGGATAATTTATCTAAGGGGAATACAACAGACTTTGGCAAGGGAAGTTATCCGAGAGGCTATTTCATGACAGTGACGTGTTGCCTGTTGTCAATTATTCCTCCAGAAGTTAAGTTCTGACGAACCATTTACAAACTGAACTAGTTGGTCTAAAAGTTTGACTTGAATGGTAATTCCTTGAGATGTGTATGCAGTATGGCTACAAAACTTGGGTCTGACAAGGCTACTATTTATTCTGAATCAGTATATATTTTTGATCAAAGAAACTCTCGGGTGTTATTACTCGAACCTAATGACATGTATGATGATGAAATCAGATGATGAAATCAAAGATGTAATGTACAAGTATTTTTGTCATTAAACATACTTGCTATCGGATAACTTACTGCAACTTTCAGACCATAAAATAACTGACTATAAGATATGACCCAAGTGTTGGGGGAAAGAATTGGGTAGTTCAACCGTGCCTTTCTCTGAAGTTGGGTCTGGTGTAAGTTATTTAAATCAGTTGTTGAAAATGCACATTTATGTATGTGATATTTTTGTCAAAGATTAATTGTCACAAGTTAATCAAAAAAGACTGACATAAATAGGATAGTACATACTTGAATATTGTAGAGTTGTGATCACGTTTATCATCTAAAACCATATTCAGCTTTTCAGAGGGAGAGATCATTAACATTTATGGCTTACAACTTAGATTTCGATCTTCATAGATAGCATTACATCATCTTACATGCAGAGATGGTAAAGGTGAGAACTAACTCTATTACATAACAAGGAATCTAGAGAATCGTGTTACGCAGCCTGCTCAAATAATAAAAATACAAGATCAGTTTGATTTTTTTCGTTCAGAAAAGTTCTGACGCAAACTTTTCTTCTGCCCCGTCTCACTTTGGCGTGTAAGCAAACGACTGGGCAGATCGTATGACACGAAATGTACACAGAGGTAAAAAGTTGTATTAAATCTAAGGATCCTTTTTTTAAATATAAAAGTAGGATACTAATTGTTGGAGGGGGTATGTTATAAGCACAGTGGGAGAGCACAAATATCAACCATCAGGATCTTTGTCTGGTAACGTTAGCAATGAGGTACTAGCAGCTGGTTTTACCATTTGAAACGCACTGTTTGACAAGTAAACATATAAATGACACTACATATTCATGCAGAGGTAGGATGTTGCCAGTTTATACCCTGTTCGAATACCCTATACAGAGCAATGCATACCAACTTCACTAAAGAACCTCTACTCTGCACATATTTCAAATTATTATTACTGACCACGTAATTCTTTTAACTGTGGAGAACTTTCTTCTTCATTACTCTTGACTGTAATTATTGTCTACAGAGAAACTGGTCGGCCTTTAAAAACAAGACTAAATGAACACACTACCAAAATTTCTTCTGCATAATTATGAACATATAACAACAACAACCCACCATACCAACAAGTTTCAAGCCACCATAAATGCAGCTGAAACACAGTTCACAAAAAGGAAAGTGAAAGAAGCAATAGAAATCGGGGAGAGAAAACCAAGATTGAACAGAGACTGTGGCTATGACCTGGCCCTCATTTACAAGTGTGTGCTGAACACCAATCACTCCACCAGAGAGGACAACTTAGAGAACACCAACACCCACCACAACTACCAGTTAGTTGGGGCTGACAAAGACCAGCAGTAGATGGCCGAAAATTTCTCTAAGGTAATTCTTTTTTTTATTAGACTCTTGAGTCAGAACACACAGAAACATGTCTACAGTAGTATGTTTAGAGAAAGCTTTGGTTGTAAAATTACTGAGGTGCAGGCTTTTTCCCCCTCATTCCCAATGTGTTGCAAGTCCAGCAGACATCTGATAATATGTGGCAGAAGACATCTTGCTCGCTCTCTCGCTCACGTTCACATGCTGTCATGACTGCGTCTATGCTGCTGCTCTTGAGGTTGGACTTCATTGTGTCCTTGTACCTCGTAAGAGGTCTGCCATGCCATGCTGCCTCTTCTTCAGCTGCCGTAAAGGATCACTTTGGTGACCCTGCTGTCCACCATGCATATGACATGTCTCGCTCATCGCAACTCAGTAGTAAATTGATGCTGTAATCCACATTCTGAAACCTGAGAATCGGACACATTATTTTGCCCCTGATGCTGTCGATCTTTTGCTGGAAGCGCTGTTCCAGCTGATGGGAGTGCTGTCGGTAGTGGTCCAGGTCCAAAGCAATACACCTGTGTAATCAGGCTGATCTGTGCACAGCAATTTGATAGCGAATCTGATGCTCGATTGCCCCACATTTCTTATGAGCATGCTAAAGGCAGCACTGTCTTCTCCAATTCTGAATGTCATCCGTTTCTGCTCGCAATGCTGTCAAAGTAGAAGAAGTAATCCACAGTCTTGATATTTGTGTTGACAATGACAACAGAGAGTGGAGGTGCAGCACTGACTCCTCAAAACATCACAATTTTAAAATGGCTTTGGTTCTGTGAAGACTAATGGTGACGCTACAGGAGAATCCAAAGAACCCTGCAATCCCTCTGACATTTCTGCAGCTGCACTTCCCTGGAATCTGGTCTCAGTCAGTTTTATAGTGGGCAAGAATCCAGGAAAATCGAGTCCTGATGTGCCGTCTGTTAATGACGTTTCATGTCCCAAAGGGAAATGAAGTCTTCATTCTCTCCTTAATATTGCTTTGACTGCAGAGGTAGATGTCCAGGCAGAAATGATTTTCGGAATGAGACTTTGTATTTAGATTCCTTCATCCCTGCCCTCCACATTCGGAGAGAGCAGCGTTGTCCTTCAAAGGACTGTTCTGTCACTGTGATAGGATTTAAGCGTCATAACCCGGAGTACGGTAAACAACCATTATTCCACATCCACTTACATGCAAAGTCATGCCTAAAACTTCCCAACAGCGTCCTATGCTGTTCCTGTCACCACTTCAGTCACAACGGGACATGAACAACAAAGCTGGTTGCTGCGCTTTCCTAGCTTTCAGTGAACCATCTGCCTGACTGGAACAGGAAGTGTTAATACTGAAGAGGGAGTGTGCAGTCTTACCAAATCTCTCGTCTACAGACGCTCAAAAGTCCACAGGTGCAGATACTGCCGCACGCTCACTGTCCTGTGAAAAGGGAGGAGAAGAAAGAAAGAAAGAAGGAAAGAAAAAAGATTAACAACAACAACAACAACAACAACAATGAGAATCATACCCATGACGATATTGAAAAGGGTCCTTGTGTTGAGAGCCCTTAATGATGACGGCTTCCTGCGCTAGCTCTTGAAGAGCCCTCAGTTCCCGGGAGACGTAGGCCTTTTCTCTTCTCTTTTTCTCTCCATCATTTTAATGGCAAATAGTTTGCCAGGGTTGTCGCCCCTGTTTCTCCTGGCACATCACACCTCTGTCCCCACTGAATGAATATGGGAACGCGTCTACATTGCCTCTACTTCTGTGCATATCAGACTTCTGTTCTACCTGAAAGGCAAAATGAACACATGTTTACATAACCTCCCCCTACCCCAACCTCTTCCACGTAATTCTACAAACCCGTCGAAGAATCGATGTTTGGAGAGTCAGTAGAGAGAGATTACACTTGCTATGGACGCGATCACAATCATTTCCCTTCGACCATCTTCAAATCCCGACATCGTTTTATTCGCGATTTTGTTGCATTACCAAAGACACCGTATTACCAACGACACAGTCTAGCGCAGTCATGATCGTTTTTGATCTGCCCACCATAGAAATGAATCATCATGCCAGATTAAAGGAGATCAGACAAAGAAAGCATATATGAAGCAAGACCATGGACTGACAGACATATAACGTGTGTTTTACATTATATTTTATTTAGGTGGTTTCTCCGTGACTCGTCCATTCACGACTCTCAAACGACAGCAGTTGTACTAATTCGGACGAAGCACAAGCGTATCACTTGCAATTATCATGATGATAATGAATAATGAAGATGGCACTAATAATAAGCATAATTGCGAATGATGATGATAATGTGATAATTATCAATGGATGATGATGACTATCATGATGACAATGATATTGATGATTGCTAATGACAGTGATGGCAAAGATAAAGGTGATAACAAATGATGACGATGATGACAACGATAAGCATGATTTTGAATCATAGGAGTGATAATGTTAATGAAAATGATTACGAATAATGTTTATGACTACAGTAGTAATAAATATGAATGATGGTGACCATGATACTAATAATGATGAAACCACACAAAGAATGATGATAATGATAACAATACTCCTAATGTTGATAACGGTGATGATGATGATGATGATGATGATGATGATGATGATGATGCTGATGATGATAATGATGATGATGATGATGATGATGTGAAGTCTTAAATAGATGTTCCTGTTATGGGACATTTTCGGTTTATTATCAACTCCTCATTACATCAATTACCTGGAGTAGCAATATAAGTTACAGGCGATACAAGAGGGACGATGAGGAAAGTACAGAAAGCGAAGGGGAAAAAGTGGAGGGGAACACTAATGTACTCATATGATTGCCTGGATAAAATGCAGACAATGTTGCACTCTCACATTCAAATAAATGTACACACAACTAACCAAACAGACCAAAACTAACTACACATTACATTGTGGAACAAAATCGTATACTTACAAATTATCCATCACTCACGCAAGTGACCAATCAACCAATGAACGAACTGACTGAAGACAGCCAGACACCCTTAAAAACTAACTAGCTACCAATGAACGAACTGACTGAAGACAGCCAGACACCCTTAAAAACTAACTAGCTAACCTACTAACCTAGCAGAAAAGGATGGTACCTTCAAACAAAATTGTTGTAATTGATTGAAAAGACTGAGTCTGTAAAAGTCAGATTTTTGAACTGTGTTACAGCCGATCAGATATGAAACGAAGGTTACGTCAGGGATACATAGACTGAAGACTACAGTCAATGGAAAATGGAAGGAGAACTAAACTCAGTGGGAGATGGAACGAAGACTATGTACAGTTAATGAGAAACAGTGCATTCAAAGGTACGTGAAATGAAGACTGCAGTCAAAGGAAATTCAGTGAAGACTCCCGTCAATGTGGGATAGAATAAAGCTTAGAAAAAATTAGAGTCAATGGAAAATGGAATGAATACTACAGTCAATGGGAAATGGAATGAAGACACCGGTCAATAGGAAATGGGATGAAGAATAAATAGGAAATGGGAAATAGAATGAAACCTTCTGTCAATGGGAAATCAAATGCAGACTACAAGAGATGGGCAATGGAATGGAGACTACAATCCATAGGAAATGGAATAGGGACTTCTGTCAGTGGGAAGCTCAACAATGGCTACAGTCACTGGCCTGGCAATGCGGAATCGAATAAAGAATACAGTCAATGGGAAACAGAATGAAAACTAAGGTCAGTGGGAAGTGAATGACGACTGTGGTTTATGGGAGGTAGAATGAAGATTACAGTCAATGGGAAACAGGATGGAGGCTACAGTCCACTGGAAACGGGATGAAGATAACAGTCAGTGGGAATTGGTATGAAGACCAAAATCAAATGGAAATAAAATGAAGACCACAGCCAATGGGGCATGGAATAAAGACCGCAGTCAATACCGAACGGAATGAAGACATACAGTCAATAGGACAGTGAAGGTCACAGTCAACGAAATACGGCACGAAGACTAGGGAATAGCATGCAGACTATCGTCGATGGGAAATGAAACAACATAAAGACTGCAGCCAACTGGAAATAGAATGAAAGTTACAGTCAAACAGAATCGAAATGAAGATTACAGTCAATGGGAAACGGAGTGAAGAAGACAGTGAGTAGAAAACGGAATGAAGACATCCTTCGTGGGAAAATAGAATGAAGGGTGCTAGTTGCTTTATGGTGAGCTCTCTCTCTCTCTCTCTCTCTCTCTCTCTCTCTCTCTCTCTCTCTCTCTCTCTGTCTCTGTCTCTCTCTATCTGTGTGTGTGTGTGTGTGTGTGTGTGTGTGTGTGTGTGTGTGTGTGTGTGTGTGTGGCTGAGAGAGAGAGAGAGAGAGAAGAGAGAGAGACAGACAGACAGACAGACAGACAGACAGACAAACTATCCCCTCCGATTACTCGTGGGCATTCAAAATGCTCCATTTTCAATGACGACTCTGTTGTTCTCTGCAACAAACATTGTTTATAAAATCTGCGGTGCGCAGGACAGCACCCACACTTTTCCGTGGTGAGGAGGGGGGATAAAAACATATATAAGTATGAGGAAACAGAGAGAGAGAGAGAACTCTAAACTTTCTGAAATGGTTTAATGAATAGGCCGTTGGCCCATATCACAGGAGAGAGAGAGAGAGAGAGAGAGAGAGAGAGAGAGAGAGAGAGAGAGAGAGAGAGAGAGAGAGACTTTGACTAATGTCTAAAGGGAAAACAATGAAAGTGTGCCAGAAGAGGGAGATAGAGGGAAACAGGTAGAGACAGAGACTTAAAGAAGAAGGGTTTGAGAGACAGAGACAGACAGACAGACAGACAGAGAGAGAGAGGAGAGAGAGAGAGAGAGAGAGAGAGAGAAGAGAGAGAGAGAGAACGATACTGAGACCAGCGGACAGAGACAACAAAAAGGACAAAGAAAGAACGGAAAGACAGATGAAACCGAGAGCGAAAGGCAGAATGAAATAGTGAGAAACAGAAAGACAGCATCGCTCTCGTGGCGGCATTTGATCATGCAAGGTGTGATATGTTCTTTTGCTTTGCTGTGTTTATTCGTCGGAATGTTAAGATACTCGCATTCAGTTCAAATCTGCAGACACTAATACAGTGAATGATTTACAGTAAGTTAACTTACAGCGTGTTTCAATCGTACTTATTTACGTATTGGCCGTTCCATCAAGGCCCCAAATCACGAATCATTTTCTACGCGTGGAGTTGCGAAGTGGTTCGCCACCATAGGCCGGCTGCCGTTCAGTATGCAAATACAAAATACTCTCTCTCTCTCTCTCTCTCTCTCTCTCTCTCTCTCTCTCTCTCTCTCTCTCTACTTAGATATGTGGGTGCTGTTCTGCCCACCGCAGATTTTATAAACAATGTTTGTTGCAGGGAACAATAAAGTCGTCATTGAAAATGGAGGATTCTGTGACAACACAAACGACACTGTCAGTCCATCACTTCATTCCCAAAATAGTCATTCTTCTGTCACCTTCCCTTCACACACGTCTATACTTCTTGTTGGGGATTCTGTACTGAAATTTATCAACCCGAGAAAACTTGCCCCCCCCCCCCCCCCTCCCCGTGGGGAATTTATGTACAAAGTATGTATTCCTGGCTTAACTGTGACTCATTTGACAAATTTGCTTCTGACCCTTTCTTCTTCAGATCAGAGCAAGACTGTACTGGTGCATGTGGGGATAAACAGCTGTCCCGCTGGTCCCATCTCTAAAGAATCTTGGACAAAATAAGTCAGTGCTGTTAAAACAGCTTTTCAAAGATCTTCTGTTGCAATGAGTTCTATTATTCCCGCTAGAGGGCGCCATAACTTAAATTATGCAATCTTTCCCTCCAACAAAAATCTGAGCCATGTCAGTAAAGAGATGAATGTCCTCTTCATAGACAACCATGATTCTTTCACAGCAGCATCAGGGGCTCCGCGCCTAGCATTGTACCAAAACCTGACCCACTCCAGTGCAAAAGGCACAGCAAAGCTTGCTGTGAATTTAAAGCATGCGTGTCTAAACTGGATAGAAGAATAAAAGTTTTAAAAAGATCCGATAATAATTACCGAAATACCCAGTTTGATCCCCAAAATCACGATCAGGAAATGACAGAACATATTTAAAGCGTTGACAGTCGTTTTCCCCAGGTCCATGATGGTCGTCCGATTTCAGTGACCAGAGAAAATGTACAACAGTTGTATTCAGAGAATACAGAGAGAATGCCCTCATTCCTCCTCTACCCATCATTTCCCGTCACTTCCCAAACAACGCTTGCAGCATGCAATGCCATTCTCCCATCAACAAGTCCCTAATCGCACACTTCCCTCTCCAGCCAATGTTGACCAGGGCATGAGTTCCCGTCAACAGACTCCTCCCTACCAGTTCCCTTCTGAACATGTTGGTTAGAGGCCTGCATCTGGACAACGTGCTCCACCCATCAGTTCTCTTATCCCCAGGATTTCCGACAGAAGTCTTTTCCCCATCATCATGCCCCTCCCCTCTATCTCCCTCGTTCTGGGACATGAAGGATAATTCTGTCTCTCTCCAGGGAGCCCCGTCCCACCTATTCCTCTATCCTGAAGCCATCAGAGAGCTGTCCTCTCCCCACCATCATGGCCCGGCCCCTCAACTCTCTCACCCTAGAGACCTAAGGCAGAAGTCCTTCCCTCGACAACCGGCCTTACCATACCTGTTTCCTCTCCCTGTTAATGTTAATGAGAGAGCCATACAGTATCCTCAAATTCCAATGGTCTGTTCCGGTGTAAACAAAGAGAAAATTAACCACATGCATCATAACACGCAAAGGATTTCTCCTCTGTTTCCCAGTCACGAAAACGGTTTTCCCAATGTTGAGAACACATATTTTGCCAGCAGAATGTACAACAATCCTGAAGTACTCCAAAATCCATGTGCCGACCTCCCTGCCCAAAGCTCTAGCATCAAAGGGGATCTGCTTAATCTTTTTGCTGTGCAGCTAATAAACAATATGGCCTCTCAAATTCTAGCACAACAGCAAACTTTTAAAACCTAGTACCTCGTGTTTATCTTGTGTGGGGACAAGAACGTATGTATTTCAATGCCCTTTGTTCATGTAACAGTAATGGATTTGCTATGGTAGATTCATTGCGTTGATCGCGTAAAACAAATTAATCCTTTCCATTCCATTTCCCCCAGCCCTCATTCCCCTCTCCTGCCTCATCCCTACCATCCCCTTACTCCCCAGTATTCTTATCATAGTTGTTGCTGGTGGGTGGGTGGATGAATATTCATCAACGGAATGTGTAGAGGTAGTGCTGCAAGCTGTTTGCCTGAACTGCATTCGAAGAAACTGATCTTTTAGTTGCCGGCTGTTTTGGGGACTCGTCGATAATTCACTGTACATAATAGTTAACGTTAGTTTAATGTTTTTGTGATTGAATTTTGTATGCTTAATCTTGATTTCAGTATTTTGGGGCTGTTGTGAACCTTCTATAATTCAATCAGTTATCTCTTTACTAAAACCATTTCTATATTTCTTCGAATTTTGTACCCCTCGATAAGTTTGTGCGTGGTTGTTCCTAGTCGTGCTTATTCATTCTCATTCATTTGTTCTCGTTCATTAGTTCTCATTATGTCTACATTGAGTACCTGGCCTTGTAAAGAAGGACTCCGGATTGGCCATCTAAATATTAATCGTGTATTAAACAAGCTGACTGACATATCTGCTATCTTAGAAAATTCCGGGAATCCCTTTCATCTGTTTTGTTTTTCGGAATCACGATTAAGAGACAGTACATTAGATTCTGATATAGCTATGCCTGGCTATAAAGTTATTCGCCTAGATCCAAAAGCTAAAATGGACACAGGTTTACTAAAATCAGTCGATAACTATAAAACAGAAAGGGAATCTGGAACAGTTTGGTGTCGAATCAATATGGCTAGAAATAAAAAATAAAACATGGATTTATATATCAAAATCCGGCTGAAAGAACAAATTGGTTTGATAACTTTAGTGGAATGATGGATGCCGTTCTATTTGACAATGAAGAAATGTTTATGTTCGGTGACTTCAATATTGACTTGTTAAAGCCTCCAAATTAATGGACTGAAATGTTACCTCATTAAATTTTACACCAGATTGTGGATCGGCCAACACGAATTACAACTAATTCCAGTACTCTCGTTGACCACATTTATGTCACATCTAGACATAACATTGCGGAAATTTCTTCTCCAGCGACTGGGTGCAGTGATCACTCCCCAATTCGTATTACTTGGGGGAAAAGGAGGATACAAATTTCAAAACCAGGTCATAAATCTATCCTATATAGGTGTTTTAATGGTGTTTAATGAAAACGATTTTTTATCTGACCTGCTACATTCTTCTCTGTCCCAAATATACCAGTATACCAATCCTGAAAAAGCAACAATTTTTTGGATTAATGTATTTTCCAATATCTCCAATAAACATGCACCCATCAGAACCAAACGAGTAAAAACACCATCTTAAACCGACGTGGATATCAAAGGAAATAGATAAAGAAATACACATCAGAGAACTTATAAAAACAAAAAAATGACGTTGGGTTCGCAAAGCAGAGACATTTTGTGACGTCAGTGAAGCGAAAAACAAAGCACAAATATTGTCAAGAGATGGTATCCAATAAAAAGACTCAAGATCTATTTGGAACGTGATCAACAAATTGACAAACAAAGGGTATTCACAAACACAACATAATAATAAAGATATTACTCCTGACGCAGTTAACAATTATTTTTGTTAAAATTGCTGAAAACTTAATAAGTAATGAAGAATGGAAAGAAAATGATCTAGAATTAGTAACTGAATATTGTAAGTCAAAGAATATTAATTTTTATGTGTGAATTCCTTACACAACAATACCCGAAGTATTTGCATACTTAATGTCACAGAAACAATCGAAAACAAAAGATATTTACGACTTGGATCCCAATATAATCAAATTGCCTGCACCAGTCATAACAGAATCTCTTACTTACAAATGTAACCTATGCATAGAGAAAAACTTTTCCGGAATGTTTCAAACAAGCAAAAGTCCCGCTGTACAAAACTGGAGATCCGTCCAACCCTTGTAATTACAGACCTGTATCTGTTCTGCCAATTCTTTCAAAACTGCTCGAAAAACATATCCAAAAATATTTAGTTACCCATTTAAACAAATACGATTTGATTCATCCTAAGCAGTCTGGTTTTAGGGAAAACGATTCCTGCCACATCGCGCTTACGCAAATGATTGACAATGGCTCTTGAACCTTAATAACAATGAACTTACAGGAGCTGTCTTCATTGATCTAGCTAAAGCTTTTGATGTTATAAATCACTCTCTTATCCTAAAAAAAAAGCTCGCTTTATATGGACTATCTGAAAATACACTTCAGTTCATGTCCTCATTTCTTTCTGATCGAAAACAAGTAGTATGTGTTAATTCCTCAAAATCAAATTTGCAGCCAGTAAAATATGGTGTTTCACAAGGATCCGTTCTTGGTTCTTTACTCTTTTCGATTTATATAAATGATTTACCATTATGTATTCGATGTGACTGCGAATTATTTGCTGATGACAACTCTATGCATTCTAACCACCCTCGCTTGCAGGTTGTGACATCCGATCTACAAGATAGTGTAAACAGTGCCGTCAAATGGACGGAAATCAATCTCATGTCTCTGAATGAAAACAAAAACAAAAAACAAAAAAAAATGCATGCTCATTACTAGTAACAAAAACGTGAAAATGTGCCTGCTGATTTATTTTTAATATTTGTTTCTAGTGAAGAAATCGAAGACGCAAAAACGCATAAAGTTTTGGGTGTTGTCATTGATAACAACTTATCATGGTCCAATCACGTTGCTTACCTATGCAAAAGAATATCCCAAAAATATTCCTGTTGTCAAAATTAAAGCATTTTCTGAATATACATGCTAGAAAACAATTCTTTCATGCCCATATACAGTCGAGCATAGACTAAGTTTCTATTTTATGGGATTCAGCCAGCGCAAACATTCTAAAACCTTTCGCAAGATTGCATAGGCGCGCGCTAAAATTAGTTCTCTTAAAATCTTGTTCATTAACTTTAAACGATTATAAATCTTTGGATATTCTTCCCCTAAGGCAAAAACTCGAATACAATAAGGCTATATTCATGCACAAAGTGGTAAATGGAAATGCACCTCCCTCCATTGTAAACAGTTTCCGGACGAATGACAATAGGCACGTCCACAAGTTAATAATACCTCTGCCCAGACTTAACCTTTACAAATCAAGCCTCTTATACAGTGGTGGTACTTATTGGAACAATTTGCCTCCATTTCTGAAAGAAATCTCAAGTTTTGATATTTTCAAGGAGCGCTTAAAAGGATATCTGCTCAGTGAGTTAAAAGATATATATATATATATATATATATATATATATATATATATTTTAGCACTTCATTTTTTAAATATCTTTAGCAAATGTTGCTCCCGAAGGGGTCGAGCTCTTTCAGATTTTTAAAGGACGTTTTAATACTCTTTATATATATATATATATATATATATATATAAGAGCACATACTGTTAGTTAGGCAGGATTATCTACCACTGCAGATATGTATGCTTATCTCCCCCTATTTCTTCAATCTAAGACATAAGAGCAAGCTTTGTTTATAATTCAATAAATATATATATATATATATATATATATATATATATATATATAACTGTACCAGTTGATTCCTAAATCAATTCAAAGACTGAGTAAATAGAGTAAATACTGTACGATTACAGCAAGCCTGTATTAGACGGAAATCTTGCACGTGTCATTTGAAGCACAGCAATAATGGGTTACGATATTTGAATGACATGTTTTACATTGATCATATCGCTTAATTGCATTTCGTTATTTGATGTGTTTGTGTGTATTCAAGTCTATTTGACTCTTTTCCCCGTTTGTCTCTGTACTTTACATGTATTTTCTTCCCCCCCCCCCCCCATCCCACCTACACCCCACACCCCGCTTCCGCTCTCTCTCTCTCTGTCTCTCCCCCCCCCCCCTCTCTGTCTCTCTCCGCTTCTCTCCACCACCACCCCTCTCTCTCCTCACCCCGGGGCTCACTATTTATTTTCGTGTGTTGCTTGTTTGCGAAAGTGTACAAGTGTTTGGGTGGGTGTTTGGGGAGGGGCGTTTTCTGGGTTGGGATTGTTAGAGTGGAATTGTGTTATGTTTCTTTGATGTTATTTACATTTTCTGTATTCTAAAACTTTTTTAGTGTTCAATCTCTTGTTTGTTGGTTGGTTGATTTTTCTTTTGTCGTTTGTTCATTTTGCATTTTGCCAATTGTTTTTTTTCCCCTCTTGGACGAGGACTGAATATAAAAAAGCATGAACTTGCTTATGTATTACCCTCGATGATAAAGAATTTGTCTTGTCTTGTCCTCTCTCTCTCTCTCTCTCTCTCTCTTCTCTCCTCTCTCTCTCTCTCTCAAATGTGTGTGTGTGTGTGTGTGTGTGTCGCGCGCGCGCGCGCGTGTGTGTGTGTGTGTGTGTGTGTGCGCGCGCGATCTCGGTGCACTCCTCTCTTCCTCTCTGTCTTTTCTTCTCTGTCTCTCTGTCTCTGTCTGTCTGTCTGTCTGTCTGTCTGTCTTCTCTCTCTCTCTCTCTCTCTCTCTCTCTCTTTGTTGCTGGTTCTGTCCCCCCCCCCCCCACTGCGGGAGGATTCCTAGAACCCCCCGTCTCCCTTTGAAACCTCCCTCCTCTTCATCCCAGTTATGTACGTTATATATATATATATATATATATATATACGAGATGTATGAGATCACAATCTATCCTAAAGAAATAATTATACTATTAAACCACAGTTCAACTCGTCAGAATGTTCTTGCGAAATGGAACCTATGGAAATAATAGAACAATGTAGCAGAAAACAAAGCAAGCCACTAACTGTTATACGGCAGGGAAAACAAGTCACACATCTGACGACCGCACAGGTGAAAAATGTGTGTAGAACTGATTAATAATAAAAAATGTATATATATAATATATATATATATATATATCTCGTTGCATAATATAGGCTGTGCTGAGATGTTAAGTCTCTGTTCCAGAGTCCCTTGAACAATATTAGACTGAAAAAAATATATATATTATATGGTGTGTGTGTGTGTGTGTGTGTGTGTGTGTGTGTGGGTGTGTGTGTAATCAGTGTTGTATTGCACTCCTTACATTCGTTCAGTTAAAGATGAGTATGTAACTTTTGAAAGTTGAATTGTTTCGCCATAAATATTTTCCAAACTTCAAAAAGCCACAAACATGTGTTAGAAGTTCAGCGCTCCGACCGACAGGTGGTTAACGCAGGCATTTGAAGAAACATTAGCAAGCCAGCCAGCCGGTATATTACCCAACGACATGTACTGATTGAAATGCTATGACGTTTTGAATGTTGAACAGCCAATGTAACCTAGCAAAATCGACTTTTTTCCCCACAAGTAATTCGATACCGCAGTGACTTCTACGTTGTGATTTTTTTTTTACCCTATTCTGTCACGGCAGCTTCATACCACTCCGCTCGATCTACCCCACATCCATGTTCCCCCTGCTCGGAACGGAATCGATTTTCCCACCACTCAATACTTCCCTGCTCAGTTACTCCACCTCTCGTACCCGCATCATGCGCGTGCACACACACACACACACACACACACCACACCCACACACACACATCACAGAGTCAGAACTAAGACACATAATTAGATATGTCACACGCACACACAGACCCGACACACACACAGAGACGCACCAGCACCACACCACACACACACACACACCCGCGCGCGCGCGCCGCACGTGAGAGAGGACGTGAAAACGACGAGCACGATTTTATTCAGATTTAAGGCCAATGCCCCACACTGAAGGGGGCATTCACTTAATTAAGCATGTAACTTACAGCTAAGTCAAAATACAATATAAACCTGCCCACACTAAAATGGAAAATATACAAGTTCGAGAAAGTTTAATGAACAACAGCACCAGTTTTGTTTTGTTTTGTGTGTGGTGTGTTTTGTGGTGGGGGTGTTGTGTTCCATAGATATACATAGCCGGATTAGAGAGGAATTTCCTTTTTTTTGACGACACCAGTAATATTAACTTTATGATGGCATGGAAAAAAGATATCAATTTCATCTTCCTTAGCTAAACCACACAAACGGCATATCTATTCACCTACGGCCTAACTGCAGCATCTGAAACGATCGACAAGCGATATCAAAAACGTCAAATTTATACTTGGCTAATGTGCTCATAACTTATCGATCAGTTGTAACATTGACATATGGTTCTAACTCGTGTGTTGTCTTGAAGATCTCTATTGTAAAATTATGTGACTATGATAGACATGATCATGCCAGTTTCACTATCTACAATCGGTAATCCTCTCTTTGAAAAATTTTAAAAGTCCGGAAATATTTTAACACCCTGATTATCCCAAGACTAATCCAAATCCATAAGAATTCAGCATAGTTGTACATTGGAACCCCGTGTCTTCTTTCCTTTATTATCGAAGGAAATCAACATTTTGTATGCTTTAAAGATAAGCTATCTCCAAGCATTCTACTTACCTTCAGCCAATTTGTGATATATTTTACACACAGGTTTAGTTAAATGATATATCTTCAGAGTTCTCCATAAAATACATCATTTGGAGTTCCCATGCCATAATTTAAGAAACGCTTCAATACATACAGGCGAACGTTCTCCCTAATAATTTTTTTTCGAAAGCCCAGTTTTCAGCTCAACTGCCAAATTGTCCGACCTCGTGAGTCAAATAGCTTTGTAAAAATACTGAATGAACTACGGACCAGTTTGAACAAAATATGAAGAATAACTACGATTACTCTCATTGGTCTGTTTGCGATATCTTGACAGGCATAGTTAAAGCTGAGTTTTGTTGTAAAGTATATTCCTAGATATTTATACACATTAACAACGACTCTTTCGTTGCTATTGGTCCATCTATCAACTTGTGCCAAGTACCCACCCTTACAAAACACAATACTATTAGTCTTATTTAATGTTAACTTGTAATTTAAGTCGCTTTGCTGAAGAGTGTAAACAATAAAGTTGACGTTAGAAACCAATTACTGTTGTGGACAATAATATGATATTATTAGCAAACAACAAAATGAACAATTCTGTTATGATCAAAACTCACACCATGCCTTACCTTTTCAATTATTTCCAGGGCTCCGCTCGTTTATGAACAATGAAAACAGCACAGGGCTACAAACATCTCTCCGTTAACGCCAAGAGAACACATACAAGAGTCAGATAATTTTGCCCTGGTCGTATTTTTGCTATTACTTCACTGTACATTTTTATGTGAAACGATATAGTTTACCTTTAACTCCATTTTTCATCAAAATAGGACATAAAAGTCTACGAGAGATGGATTCAAAAGTCTTTTCAAAATCAGCAAAGGCGACATACAACTTCTGATTATCCACAAAATGTTTATGAACAGCAGCTTGTAGCGTGAATATATGGTCAATTGTTGAGTAACTTTTTTTTTAACCCAGCTTGATATTCACCAGTTATGTCACTAAAGCGATACCCATTCACCCAATCTACTATTAGTGACAGAACTATACAATTTTAATGACAGACTATACTTTATCAACTTACAATTTTAATGACAGAACTATACATTTTCTACAAATCGTACGCAAGGAAATACCTCTATAGCTGTTCACATAATTGACATCCTCCTTTTTTAAACAAAGGCAGAACTATAGATTCTTTCCAGTTACAGGGTATATTCCAGAATCAAACAGAAAATTGAACAGCTTTACTAAAAGTTCAGACTACATTCTCCAGAATTCTTGGAAAAACTCACCAATCATACCATCTGGTTCAACAGATTTATTATTTTTTTCAATTTCCTTACGGCAAGTATTATCTCGTCCTTAGACATTGGTCTGTCAAGCATACAGATTTCCTCTCCGTCCTCGTCTATTACAATTTCGTCCATAATGACATGTTCATCATTGTCTATTTCTAGCAAATGTTGGTACCATTCATGCATAGGAATATCATTTAAAGGTTGTGATCTCTTTGTAGAATTTTTTTTAACCTATTTCCCCAAGAGACTTCTGATTCTGAATGGAATTCGTTACTTCATTCAATAAGCTATCATTGTATTCTTTCTTTTTCCTTTTATTTAAATTCTGATATTCACGCCTTGCAATACAAAACTCAGTTCTTTCTTCTTTATCTAACGTTTAGCTAAATGTTCTAAATAACCCACGCAATTCACATTGAGGTATTTTACGTTCCTGATCTAACCAATTACTCTGAGTAATGCTCTTGTTTACTGGTATTCTTTTCTCCAAACATTCCGCTTGATCTTCAACAATGCAGTTGAACTGATTTATTGCTTCCTTAACATCCACATGTGTTAGATCTTCAGCGACTAATACCTGGTTATGAACATTTTCTGACTGTATCGAAAAAAAATGAACTGCTGAGTGTAATCTGGGCTCCAACAATCTTAAACAAAAACTTCGGTACTTTGAACAGCTACATTCAAGTTGGAGTACCTCTCATCACTCCGATTATTTATACGTAACATAAAGGGCAAGTGATCTGATTCAAACCTTTCTAGTATTCTTAACGTTAACTCGTTGTTTAATAATTCAAAAAGATCTACAGATGCTTGTAAATAATCATTTGCACTGTTTCCTCTATTAGAAATGTATGTGAAACGACTCTCTGAGTCGCCATTACATACTCCGTTCAAAAGACATAATCCTAATACAATGTACAAATTCAGCATCTTCTTACCATACAAGTTGAGTATTTTATCTAAGGAAGATCTTACAATTTCGAAACTTTTGTTGTTGTTGCTGTGACTGGCTTGTGAATCACGTTTACTAATAATTTCCGAGGACAGATATAGTACACCAATTGTAACTGGTATTTCATTTGACTGTGAAGTTTGTTCCTAGAGACCTCAAGTTACTCCGATGCACACTACTTGCTGTTGATGAAAGTTTGCGTGGAATAGATCTATATGTTACGTAAAAAGTCAGGAAAGAGAGAGAGAGAGAGAGAGAGAGAGAGAGAGAGAGAGAGGGGAGGGGGAGGGAGAGAGAGAGAAGAGAGAGAGAGAGAGAGAGAGAGAAGAAGAAGAAGAAGAAGAAGAAGAAAAACGGGGGGAAAGGTGGTATTTAGGAAGGTGCGCCCCACTAAAAAGAAAAAAAAAGCTTGGCATAGACGACACTGGTGTGATCCTAATATACATTGACAACGCCATTGATAGAGAATTGAGACTGAGAGAAAGAGCAGAGAAAGTAGCGGCTGAAAAAAAGCAGAGTCGGAGGTACAAGTAGCAGCGAGCTTAGGAGCTGAAAAGGCGCAATTAGACGCGAGCATCCTGCTTGGAAAACGAAAGACTGAGTTTGTATAGCAACAACAAATCAAGAGGAGAGTGCAAAGCTGAATAACAAAGACTCACAGATCAACATGAATTCGAGTTAAAAAAAACAACAACAAAAAAAACAAGAAAACACACACAGACACACAGACACACAGACACACACACACACACACACACACACACACACACACACACACACATATATATATATATATATATAGGCTCAAAGATTGTCACCTGCATTTTATACTGTTTGCATAATGCTTTTTACTTTTTCAGCAACTTTTTTCCTTTCCATACTTTCGTTTTGTTCCATTTACTACCCTTCGCTGGCTGCTTTTGGGGTGCTATTGGATTCTTTTTTGAACCCTTGGTAGTGAGAACACCACAGAATTATGGACTGTGGTGTGTCTCTATTTGACACCAAGAGCACAGACACAATCAGCCGTGTCTCCCTGATGAGTCCGATCCAGCGGACGAAAGGCCTAGGAGCAGGCAATACAAATAGATCTGCCTTCGAAGGGGAGTCCAATGGTTCCCTCAGGCAGCTAGTGAAGGGTTTCTCATATTAATGATATATTCCCCCCATTTTCTTCTTTTTTTTATTTTTATTTTTTTAATTCAAATCTTTGCCTAGTCATTACTATAATGACTGAAGAATTGTTAGCCTGCACTTGTTTTCTCCCACTATTTAATTGTTCAGCAATATATATATATATATATATATATATATATATATATATATATATATACAAAACTAGGCCGCTCTTACAAGTCATCCTTCTTCGTCCTACTCAAACCATAAGACGAAAATGTTACTCGTCTTCAGCCTTTTGAAAAGACTAGCGACGAATCTGATGCATTAATGTCCCGATTGGAAGCCTATGCTATCTTTTACACGTGGACAGTAAACAGTTGCCTATTAATTTTGCCTCCTGTTTCCAAGGCCACGCCTATCCTTCACCATTCCCTGTGTGTTTCTGGCCCAGTCCTCGGTGATGCCTTTAAGCAACATTTTCTTATCATGCTCCAGTGTACAGTTCGTGCCTCTCTCGAAATTTTGCTAGCTGCTGTTGAAAAAAAATTCTTGTGAACTTTGTCACGTTTCCTTTTTCAGTTGAATGCCTATTTTTGTTTGTTCCCAATTCACATGCAGGGAGAAACAAATGATGCCTGGCCGTCACAGGGGAGAAAAGAAAGCTGTGCATAGAAGACGCTGATGTGATCTTAACTTACACTGACAACGCCATTGGAGAGAGAGAGAGAGAGAGAGAGAGAGAGAGAGAGAGAGAGAGAGAAGCGGCTAAAAAAGGCAGAGTGGGAGGCACAAGTAGCAGCAACCTTAGTAGCTGAGGAGGCGGAATTAGACGCGAGAACCCTGCTGGAAAAGTGAAAGGCAGAGTTTGAAAAGCAACAAAAAATCAAGAGGACAGTATTAAGCTGAATAACATACAGTTTAGCTAAGGAAGTTGAACACACACACACCCACCCACACACACACACACACACACATACACACACACACACACACACACACACACACACACACACACACACACACACACACACGCGCGCGCGCACCTGTCTATCTAGCTAGGCATTCGTCTAATTTGATGAGTGAACAGTTTTACTTTTCTATTTTCAACAGTGACCCCAAATTTCTGTGTCTATAGTATCTTTGGCAGAACGGTGTACAGTATGTGCGTCACTCCCCTCTGTCTTATTCCATTTTACAGTAAGTGGGCATTGTTTTCTTTTGTGTGTGAGTATCTTTACAAAATTGATGAATTTCTATTCGTGGTAGCTTTTCGAACTGTCATGTTTGTAATTGTGTAATTTGTTTGTCATCTTTATGTTTAAGAAATGTTTAAGAACTTTCGTTGTTACGAATTTGGTCCAGTACCCCTATCCCTGAAAGAGAGATCACTTATATATTACGGTAACATTATTGTAATCATGTTGACACTATCGAAAATAATACCCTTAATTCACTAAACGTCTTTGAAATATTGCTGGCTACTGTTGAACACTTTCTTGTGACGTTTGTCACTTTTCCTTTTCTAGTTGAATGTCTATTTGTGTTTGTTCCCAGTTGGCATGCATGGGGAAACAAATAACGCCTGGTTGTCACGAGGGAGAAAAGAAAGCTTGGCATAGAAGACGCTGATGCGATCTAAACTTACACTGACAGCGCCATTGGTAGAGAGCAGAGAAAGAAACAAAACAAAAACAAAAACAAACAAAAAAACAAAACAACAACAAAAAAACCCGTAGAATCAGGGGCTGGTGGTTGTCCCTGCTTGATGGATCCACTTCGGTGTGCTCTAACAATATTGTCAAGTGGCTAGATCCTATCATCTTTCTCTACACTGTAGAGTGTGTGTTACAGTCCTAGCACAAGTGTTGTTGTCCTCATTCTGGTCACTGTAGGGGATTCCAAACATACAGAAGTTTTCTCTTCTGGAATTTTCATCCAATATATCACCTTCACATTAAAATGCAAGATTTCCTGCGTCACCCCCTCTATGTATGCATTCAGTTTGTGGGTTTCCTTTCGCCCCTCTGTCACTTCACCGTGAAGAAGTTCAATGTCCACAACAGCAACACTCAGTATTGTAGTTAATTTGTTTGTGTTCCTTCTCCATTCTGTCACAGGGCATGTTGATGTCTTGACACTGTTCCTTCATTCGATTTTGTTCAGACTTAATTCCACTGAGATTACTCCTAATCAGCACTGTCTACTGATCAGTCTGCCACTTATGGCTTGCAAATTTTTGATACCATAACCGAGCGAACACTGCCTTTTTCCTTCGATGTGTCTCCTCAGATATCCTGATTGTGCAGGTGTCATGACAAGAGATGTTGTGTGTATTGTCATGAATGGAATGGATTTGAAACGTAAGCGAATTTTCATGTTGAGGAGTACAAGTGGAGATTTTGAGAAAGGAGAGATTGTGGATTGGGGAAGTATGGCCACAGTGTTAGATCATAATGTGAAAAGTGCTTAAATCCGCTACCCTTCCTTATTATTCATTGGACACTAAGACAGGTGATGAGTGAGAGAGGCTTACTTGTTTGTAGGATGGGTGTGTTCCCGATCTTTATGGCAGAAAAGCAGATGCCAGACAGGAGGTTAGATGGACTCTTATTTTTAATCTCGGCGTTGAAAGAGAAAACTTGGTGTTTTCCTAGCGACCAGTGAGTGATCCTTGATGTAGTGCAGGTATGTCTGCCAGGGATTTTTTTTTTTTATAAATCATTGATTCCCTACGGCTTGGTTGCCAGTTGGGGAACAATGATAAATAGACAGAAAAGCAAAATCAATTGTAAGTGAATATACATGATTGATTCACAAACAGTTGTGTGATTAATTGAAAAAAGGTAATTGTACTAAGAATCATTTTGTGAAAAGGTGTAACTGGTCGATCCAAAAAAAAAAAAATCGTTTTCTGAGATTTATATTTTTTGTAAAGATTTTACTTTCTATCCCCAACTGTAGGTAGGAATATAGTAGTAGTACTTCAGTTTTCCGTCTGTTCATATCTGTGATATTAGACGAAGAGAGAGAGAGAGAGAGAGAGAGAGAGAGAGAGAGAGAGAGAGAGAGAGAGAGAGAGAGAGAGAGAGAAATGTCTGTGACTATGCAAGTTTATGCATAATCTGGTTATGTAAGTGCATATAAATGTCCATCTTTACATCCCTACAACATACCAGCAAATAATCTTACAGCAAATGCTTAACTGGACTACAAATCAAAGAAAAAACAACATTGAAGGCAAACTTTAAATCTGAAAAGACATCACATAAAGACATGCCTGATAACGGTGGTAAATGTGCTTGAAGGGGTAAACAGTCAAACAACAGATGCTTGCTGGTTATTCTTCGTTCTCCACAAATACATTTTGCTTCGCTTATATATTTAGTTTTTATGGCATCAAGTTTTAGTTTATAAAATATTGAAATGAAATTTCTGTATTGATACATAGTTTCCTCTTGTAAATGAGGAATACTGTTTACATGTTCATAATTAATTAAATGAGTGTTTTTATCAGCCACACCAAGCAACGTATTTTTGTAGTGTTTCCTGAATCGGCACCAGACGGTTTGCTTTAATAATTGATTGACTTCAGGTAAAGAAAAGGATATATTCAATACCGTGGCGCACTTTTCATTTCTGGCTCCTCTCTTTGCGCATCTATCAGCGAGCTCATTACCCAAAATACCACAATGCGATGGAATCCAACAGAAGGTGACATCAGTTCCTTTACATATCAAAACATGAATGAGATGGCATATTTCATTTACAAGAAAGTTATTCGAAATGGTATTTGAAAATTTTATGGATTGTAGAACAGACATTGAATCCACAAAAATAACTACTTTTAATATTGATTGTGGCAAGTCAATTAAATATGACAACGACATAATAATAGCCATCATTTCAGCGACAAATATTGATCTGCCTTTTCCTAATGAATATATCTTTTCAACCTTTTGTGATGGTATAACAAAAGCAGAACCAGACTGTCTATTAGACAATACTGAACCATCTGTGTAAACTTTAAGATGTTGAGGATATTTGTCTTGTATATGCATCTTTACAGAATACGATAAAATATTTGGTTGGTCAGTTTTGTTCACATCAGTGTGATCAAGATCAAAATGTGCCCTGTTTCTTTCCCAAGCTGGAGGAGAAATCAAGGCCACCTTCGCTAGTGTCTCAGAACTGACTGTTGACTCTTTCAAAAGACTTTCTGTGTAAGAACCAGTGGTAGACTAAGACAAAATAGTCTGAGCTCTTTTTGGATAATGAGGTTCAGGTTTTATAGCAATCTCATTTTCATTCACACTTATGAGCGTTGAACATTTCATTACATATTTGGCAAGTGTTAACTTTCTATGTTCGTCTAATGGTAAAATATTAATTTCCTTATAAGTTCGGTAAGTTGAAGCATGGAACGGAAGACCTAGGCATAATTTATAGGCTTTACTATCTATGCTTTGCAGCTTTTGCAACAGGTGTTTAGGGGCACTGAAGAAAGCCTCTTGCGCATAGCATAATTTTGATCGGATCAGTGATGTGGCTAAATGTTTTAAAGTGTTTATATCCTGACACCAACTTTGTTTACTGATAATTTTCAAAAAGTTTAGTGTTTTTCTAGCTTTGTTCAGAAGGTACTGAATATGAAAGTTCCATGTTAATTTAGATGTTAAATATACTCCCAGAAATTTAACTAAAGGTTTGTAATCAAGTGTAACTGCATCCATTTTAAAAGAGGGCAAATCGTTTGTTTCGGCGCCATTGTTAAATAACACCATATATGTTTTCTCACAAGAAAATATTAGACCATTCTGAAACATGTATCTACCAAGACTGTCTAATTCAGATTGATACATTTTCTTGTGATAGTTAAGTGTTCTTTTAGGGGTATTTGTCCTTATTGAAGCATTCATCCATATGCACAGATCGTCAGCATACTGCACAGCCGTGACATTTTCACTTATATGTTTAGGAAGATCACAGAGTAAAATGTTAAACAACATTGGAGCTATCACAGAACCTTGTGGAATTCCCATTTGTAATGATTTAAATTCAGAGTACGTATTTTCTACTTTAACTTGTAACTTTCTGTCTTGAAGAAATTCTCTAATATAATAATAAAGATTGCCAGATAGACCTATGTTTTTTAATTTGAATAACAGTCTGGCATGCCAAACACTATCGAAAGCTCTTTTGACATTAAAAAGAAAATGTAGCTAAAACGCTTTTTCGTTTTGCAAATTGGTTTTTAATTTGTATCGTTATTTTAACTATGTGATCAATGACTGATCTTCCTTTTCGGAAACCGGCTTGATTTGGTGGAATTACATCATATTTATCACAATAATAAACCAATCTATTCAGAACTATTTTTTCCATTAGTTTTGAGACATGAGAGGTTAAAGCTATTGGTCGATAGCTGTTTATATTTGTTGCAGATTTACCTTGTTGTAATATGGGAATTATTACTGACTGCTTCCATATTCCTGGCATAATACCCTCTGACCAAATCTTTTGAAATATTGTTTGCAAAAATTTTATGAAATTAGTTGGTAAGTGTTTCAACATGTCATTTGAAATTTCGTCTAACCCTACAGATGATGTTTTGTTAGTTAATGAAAAAACAGCATCATTCAGTTGCAAAGCGAGAGGACTGCAGGCGGAAATCTAAACAAATCTTTAAAAAATGTTAGCGAACCGCCCAGAGAACGTGGACAAACGAGTCACAAGACGAAACACAACGCGTTTCGACCTCTTAGGTCTTCATCAGGTGAGACATAAACGAATAAAACAACGAAAATTCACTTAGCTTTGATCGCTTCAGATCACTTCACAGGGTTCAGCGCAAGGAAGAAGGCGTTGAATGAGAACGAGGCTGTTGGAAGGGAAATAGTGAGCGAGTCAAACAAGACATAGGGATATTTCTTTTCTTCCTCTTCTCGATGCTGTCTACATTCTGGTGAAAGACTCCATTCGCATTGTCCTTGAGAATGTATCAGCAAATGCTTCTGCCTTTTCCGCTGAAGTTGGAAATTTGTTATTATCCAGTTTAATGGGACATTGAGGAAGATTTAACCCATGTTTCATGTCCCAAAATTTTTTCCACACTTTCTGAAAATCTTTATGTTGAGAAACCTCCTTGTCACAGAAAGATGTCCAATATAATCGTTTGGCTTTGGCTACAACTCTGTTTGAATATGCGTTGGCTTCCTTCATTTCTTTGTGTGCCTTTTCTATCCTATAGGAATGTACACTTGAATCAGTTAACATTTGATGTTTTTCTTTTTTCACTTCCTCAGACTTAATTTTAAGGTATGCTTTATATTTCATTTTTTGGTTATTCACGGCTTCTTCGCAATCTTTTGTCCACCACACAATTCCACACAAGGTAGGAATGTGCTGGAAACGGAATGCTACGAATTCGTGAGTATGATGTGCTAGCATGTTTTGTTGTATAATGCGTTAAGAAAAAAAAAAAAAAACGAACAAAATTTTACATGCGTCAAACCTAGTGGTAGGACTTGGGGTTTCTTCCCAGAAAACATCAGAGTCCAACCACTGGACTGAACCTACCTTCTGAGAGTTCGATTTCCGCTGGTGGATCTTTTACACAAGCAAGAAATTCCTGTATAACTGTTTATTGTGCGAACCAAAAGAAAGAAATGCAATGCTGTATACACTGTATATTAAGTCAAGAAAGCTAATGGAAAACAATTAGAAATATTGATGTGGAAAATGGAAACGAAACTCGCTCAGACAAGCTTACATGGTATTTCGCTTAATGTTGGCTGTTATTGTGAAATCATTTGTTGTGATTTGGTAAAGGGAGCACAAAAAGTGGATTCTTGTTTCCTCATTCTCACCTTTGAATGAAATGGAGTAGACGCGTGCATATGAAATGAACGTGCTGTGTTTATGAGTGCATGCAAATGCAGTGTGTGACAGCTGGATGAGGCCGGGGTTTGTCTGTACATCTCCACTGAGGAACTGTTTGCATGCCGAGTGAACAGCGTCCACACCGTACAACACAGCGACGAGCTGATGTGTACACATGAGGATGACACCAATTACCACTGAACTCCGACACTTGACATAGTTCACTTGAAACTTCTCTTTTCATTCATCCGTCCGTCTTTAGCCAATAGCACATGTTTCAGGCGCTTCTCAGTAAATTACGAACTCACACTAGAATGCAAAATGAAGTGAAGACCGAGAAAATATCACACACCGTCCCATCAACTGCACTGCTACTGAATGCTTTCTGTATTGAATACATTAGTTGACAAGTTGATGTTGAAGAGACAATACCATGCAAAAACCGAATTTTGGCTCTCCAGCACAAAAATTCAAAATCTTTCTGGCTTTTTTTTTATCAGCCACAAGCCTTTTACAATTGTTTGCATTCGATATCAACTGAAATCAGAAACGTTTGCAAACAGATAAATCAATGAATCCTGACAATCCGTAATGGATAAAGAATGTCTCATTGCTAGTATTTACGGACCTAATCGTGATGAGCCAGAGTTTTATGTGGAGTTGGAAGATCATATGATGTGCTGATGAGAGAAGTCGGAGCAGAAAATGTCGTAATTGTATGAGTCTGGAATTTAGTTCGCAACTACTCTTTAGATTGCTGTAACTATAAACATAATAATAATCCAAAAGCTCAAGAGCAGGTAGAAAACATGGTGGACAGTCTAGATTTAACTGACGTCTGGCGTGAATTAAATCCGGAATTACGCAAATGTACCTGAAGGAGAACAAATCCGTGTCAACAGAGTCTTTAAGATTTCTTTCTAATTCAGACTAGCTCTGCAATTACGCTATAGACACTGATATCTTACCAGGTTATCGATCTGACCACTCCTTAATTACAGTAACTTTAGAACACGGCAGAGAGATAAAGGGATTTTCATTATGGAAATTCAATTGTTGGCTATCAAAAGACACGAATTACATAAACCAGGTAATTCAAATGATTACCAAGGAATATGCAGCACTTCCTTATTGTCGTTGTGGGTTGGCTCAAATTCCTAAATCAGACATCCACTTTGTTATGTCTGATCAACTTTTTTTTCAGGATACATTCCTTATGAATATTAGAGGCAAAAGTATTTCACATGTAACGATGAAGAAACAGAAGGACGCAGAAAAACAGAAAGATCTACAAAATGTTTTCAATTACTCGAGAGGAAAGGAGCGTTATAGGAACAAGAAAGGCTTGAACTCGAAAAAATGCAGATAAATTAGTCTTCGGAAAAAGACAATGGGAGACGTACTGTTGCATTCTAGGGCGAAATGACTCGCAGAAGGGGAAAAGATAACATATTTTTGTGGACTTGAAAAACGTAACTACGCTTATAAGAATATAATCAAATTTAAGAGTGATAACGGTACTGCTTTAAATTATAACGATGAAACTGCTCAGGAAGCTAATAACTTTTACAGAAAACGGTATTCTAAAAAAGATAAAGCCTTGTGAAATAATTGATTTAAAAGAAGACTTGCCAACGTTAAGTGAGGGTCAAAGAACGTCTTTGGAGGGTAAAATTACTTTAGACGAAGCGGGTTCTGCTCTTAAATGTATGTCAAATTAAAAGTCCTGGGAGCAGAAAAGTCCTGGGAGCAATGGTTTCAAAGCAGTTTTTCATTTTCACACACACACACACACACACACACACACACACACACACACACACACACACACACACACTCACGCACGCACGAGCACACACACACACACACACACACACATGCACGCACGCACGCACGCACGCACGCACGTATACACACTCACACACACACACACACACACACACACACACACACACACACACACACACACACACACACACACACGGGACTTCTTTAAGACTTTTATTCAGCAACAAAATTGTGAACTCCACGAACCGAACTTTGCAACTCAATAAAAACTGCTAAACAACCCTTAACTGCGCGTGAACTTGAAATGGACAGGGCTCGTATAACGCCCCTAGACAACCGTCTCCCAAGTTTAACTCTCGGGGGTCATTCTTGTTTTGTCCTAGATAAACTCACAGAAGTCAGTCCAGTCCTTCCACAAAATGCCCCCCCCCCACCCCCCAGCCTCTTTCCCGCTTATCCACTCTACTGAGGACCAACTCTTTGGTCGTAAACGTGGGTTTGGTCAGATTTACCTCCACATTACATCTATGATCGATTAGGGCTCTAATGCACGGCTGGCGATTGGGAGAGGCGACACTATCTTCATCTTCCATGGATCACCTTAATAAAGGTGGTGCTTGCCACTGCTTGCCTAGGAAGTCAATCTGGTGCAGGACAAGAATGACACCTAAACCAGCCTCAGTCCGTTCGAGTTAGGGCTGGACCATGTCCACATTTGGCAGATGAAGTATTCGGAGCGTTAAGTTTCAAAAACAAAACAAAACAAACAAAACCAAAACAAAACAAAAAAGCTCCGTCAGCGTGTGCTGCACGATGAGGGTGGTGTCGAACAGACTGGATTGAAAATCACTCTCCGGGATTAATCTAGGGCAGTGTCAGATGCACCCCCTCACACACACACACACACACACACACACACACACACACACACACACACACCCCTCTCTCTCTCTCTCTCTCTCTCTCTCTCTCTCTCTCTCTTCTTCTTCTTCTTCTTCTTCTTCTTCTTCTTCTTCTTCTTCTTTCTCTCTCTCTCTCTCTCTCTCTCTCTCTCTCTCTCTCTCTCTCTCTCTCTCTCACACAACCATGCACAGGCATACCCGCATTCACAAACAGACAGAATGTGGAGAGAGAGAGAGAGAGAGAGAGAGAGAGAGAGAGAGAGAGAGAGAGAGAGAGAGAGAGAGAGAGAGAGAGAAGTAAAGGTGGTGCAGTCCAAGAATAATTGAGAGTTCATCTGGAGCAAAATTATTCGGCGCCAAAACGAGTCCCAGGAGGTTAGACTGAGAAAATTTTGCAGTCTGGACCTGCCCCGGATTAACTCTTTGGGGTTTGGTCCACAGCAATGGGTGAGTGGGTAAGCAGGGGCGGGACCATACTGACCACTGGGAGATTTACTGCGGGTTCCAGGCGTTACTACTGCTTTCCAGTCCAAGACCGGCATCATAAATCCTACTTAGATCGTTTGAAGTTGTGGAGGATGAACTTGTAAATCGTTTGAAGTTATGGAGGAAGAACTACATTTTCTTATAAATGTTCTGCATGCTAACCGAAAAAAAAAAAGACGAAATAAAAAATAATGTGAAAACCAAGCTCGTCAGCCTGTGCTGCATGATAAGGCGGGGGTGGAGGGGGGGGGGGGGGGGTGCCAGACTGACTGGATTGAAGATAACTCTCCGGGATTAATCTAGGGCAGCGCCTATTCCACCCGCTTACACAGCACACACACACACACACACACACACACACACACACACACACACACACACACACACACACACACTCACACACACACACACACACACACACACACACACACACACACACACACACACACACACACACAGAGGAGTCGAGCACTAGTACAATGTGCAGCACAAAAAGGTTCATTGCACTGTGTTCTGGTAATTCATCGAGGGATAAAAGAGCGAGAGGAAGGCGGAATTAAGTCATCGGAAATTAAATCATCTGAAACTCTAACTCAAACGAATAATTATTCTCTAACTCTCAGCCTGTTTCCCATGAGGTGAACCGACGTTGATCTTTTCACCCTAACAAGAACAAATAAACAGTAAACAAGTTGGGTATTTTTTGCTCCCATAAGAAAACATAACACAGAGTAACTTTTATTCAAGACTGGCACAGCCTTTTAAACTTGAATAAAGTCAGACAAATACATAGACGAACAATCTAATAGTGGGGGAAAAAACAACAAGCGCAGGCCAACAACTGAACTATCTTCATAGTAATGACTTGGCAAAGATTTGGACTTAAGGAGGGGGGGGGGGGGGGTTAATTTGAAGATGGAGAAACTGGGAACATGAAATTAAGAAAATATGTTACAGATATGAAAAACTCTTCACTAGCTGCATAAGGGAACCATCGCAACCTCTTTTGAAGGCAGATATATTTGTATTGCCTGCTCCGAGGCCTTTCGTCCGCTGGGTCGGACTCATCAGGGAGACACGGCTGATTGTGTCTGCGCTCCTGGCGTCAAATAGAGAACAAATAGTTATGCCCAGTTCCACTCGAAGTAATACAGCACAACACAGCACAATACAACACAAGAAAGGAAACACGCAACACACTTCCGTCTGTAATAACACATTTCAGTAAGACGACAGTACGGTAAAACGCAGCACAGCACAGCACTGCACAGCACAACGCTACAACATAATACCACACCACTCCACACCACACCGAACCACATCCTCAACATGTTCCAAACGTAACAGGCTACCAACTTTGCATGGTAAAGAAAAAGAGGAGGCAGACTAACTTCGTTGACCTGTCGTCTCTAAGCGCACAATGGCTCTGAGCCTTTTTCTATTGCTTGTTGCGCACATTTCATATTTGATAGTGACAAAAAAACCCGCGGCGATGCCACTATTTTTGCGATCTTGTTGTAGATCAATTTTGATGACGACTATCTTGACACGCTGTTAAATATGGTAAAGGTTAATGGTTCGGCAACAGAATTATAGCGTAACTCTTTTTCCCAAAGAAGTATACGTAAATGAAAACAACAGTATAAAAACAAAGAGTACGAAATAAATATTAATGACTAAAAGTTGTTTTCAAGCCTGCATTTTTGTCTGTCTGTCTGTCTGCCTCTCTCTCTCTCTCTCTCTCTCTCTCTCTCTCTCTCTCTCTCTCTCTCTCTCTCTCTCTCTCTCTCTCTGTAAATGAAGTTACATGCAAACTATGTTTGTACTTCAAATCCAAACGATGCCGTTCCTGAATGCTTATGCCTGTTTATTCGGTGCCTGTGCAAACGTCAACTTCAGTTATGAAGAATGAACAATTACGGAACAGACCCGCTGCCAAAACAACCATTTACTAACTTAGTAAGGGTGCCCGAGACTGGTTGGAGAGCATTGCTAGCGGCTTCGTACAAACGGCGTGATGCGAACTGTACTGTAGTCCAAGTGGACTAGCTGTTGCCGGCAGCTTTTGTCTGCTGAACAGGGACACTTTGTGATTGCAATCCGTAAATACACAAGCACGACGACACGGCGCGTGCTACATGTGTGTGTGTGTGTGTGTGTGTGTGTGTGTGTGTGTGTGTGTGTGTGTGTGTGTGTGTGTGTGTGTGTGTATGTGTGTGTGTGCGTGCGTGCGTGCGTGCGCGCGCGCGTGTGTGTGTGTGTGTTATCTGTATGCCTGTCTGTCTGTCTGTCTGTCTGTGAAAGAAAAGTTTAATAAAACATGATCACATCGGTTGCACTCGCAACAATACAAATTCTGTGCGCTGTCCACTCCCCTCGCCTCCGCCTCGCCCATCGTCTACGGAGT
>CM065724.1:46995452-47000452 GCA_033310375.1 Conus canariensis
GGATCCAAGTCTGTCTGTCTGTCTGTCTGTCTGTCTCTCTCTCTCTCTCTCTCTCTCTCTCTCTCTCTCTCTCTCTCTGTCGGTCTATATGTCTGTCTGTCTCTGTCTCTCTGTCTTTGTCTCTGTCTCTCCCTCTCTCTGTGTCTCTGTCTGTCTGTCTGTCTGTCTCTCTCTGAGGGAGAACAGACGCAGGGACAGAAAGAGAGGGAAAGAAAGAGAGAGTGGGAGGGGGAAGGAAGGAAGGGGGAGAGAGAGAAAGAGAGACAGACAGACAGACAGACAGAGAGGCAGAGAGACAAACAGAGACAGAGATACAGACAGAGACAGAGAGACAGACAGGCCGACAGACAGATAGATGACAAAACACTCAGATTTAGAGACAGAGAAAGACTTATGGAGACACAGAGGGATATACAAAATGGACAAAGACTAGGAAACGAATATATGAAGAGAGAGAGAGAGAGAGAGAGAGAGAGAGAGAGAGAGAGAGAGAGAGAGAGAGAGACTGCTTATTCATATAGGCCTAAGCTCCTTATCAAGGGGTATGCATATAGTACATTTGAAACAAATATACGCGACATGTAAAAAGGTATATCAAATTAAGACAAAATCGTGTGTATCCTTTAAGAGGAAGCTATTTCTCTAATTTTGAATGTCTTATACAAAAATAACGAGAGAGAGAGAGAGAGAGAGAGAGAGAGAGAGAGAGAGAGAGAGAGAGAGAGAGAGAGAGGAGACACGGATACCACAGAGTGAGAGAGAAGGGAGTACTTTTCTTGTGGAATGACAGAAAGACAGACAGACAGACAGACAGAGACAGATAAACAGAGACACAGACACACAGAGACACAGACACAGACAGGCAGAAAACACGGATACTACAGAGTGAGAGAGAAGGGATAACTTTTCTTGTGGAATGGGGAGTACTTTTATCGTAAAGGGTACTGTGTGAAAATTTCATATTCCAGAGTTACATCGACCTAAATCTAACTCTGGGAATTCTTTAAAGGGGAGGGGGGGAGGGTGGAGGGGGGGGGAGGGACCCAGGGGGTGCGGGATGCTAAGGAAAAAAATCTTATGCTGCACCGATAGTTAGCTCCAGGTTTGAACCTACCAACATTTTCACTGAAGTGGACATGGCAACTGGATACCAGTTATACGAGAATTTTCTAGAGCCTCAAGGGGAGATAAAGATGTGACATTGACTCCTGCCAGCAGGAGGAGAAACGTGAAGAAATCATTTGGAAGAACAACAGAAAATGGCAAAGTATATCGAAATAACTCTGCTCCGGTGGTCATTCAGAACCAGTGGCTCAGAATATAACTGTAACACATGATTTGGCTACGTCTGGAGAGAGATTTGCATTATACTGTAAATAACAAACAGTAAAACATGATTTGTCTAACTCCGGAGAGACATTTGTATTGTACTGTAGAGACTTAGCTGTAAAGCATGATTTGTTTATCTCTGGAGAGAGATTTCCACTTCACGGCAAAGAACGTGCTGAAGATTTCATTCTAATCAATTTGCAAATAAACTGAGTGAACTCTTTGACAAACTGCTGTAGGGAGGAAAAAACTCTCTCCCTACCTCCCGACTCATCTACGTTCACACCCCTTGTCAATTTCCAATCTCAGACCCCTTCAAATCCAGCTGTTTTTTTTTCTACCTGATTTCGTGGTCTCTGTTGATAGCCTGCCGATGACGTCGACGGGCCAAAAGGTCAAGGTTGTTGCTCAAGGCATCGGCCAGCTTCTCGTTCTCCAGGTAAACATCACTGTGGTCAATGCGCAGCTTCTTCTCCTCTGCTGCCCGCTTCCGAGGGTCCTCCAAGAACGGCATGGGTGATGGTGCTTCTGGACACGAGGTGTCACGTGCTAGTTGCTGACACTGAAAATTGCAAGAGGAAAGTCCATGACAAAAGGGAAACAAACGATTCGGCATGGTGGACAAAATGGACGTGTTTATAGTTTGAGGAATATCCGTGTGATCACCTGTTTTGTGAATGCGTATCACGTTTGCTGTTCTGAAAGCTTTTCGATATCATCCTTTTAGCTGAACATAAAAGGCAAATAATTTTTTTTTTCGATGATTACAGGAACTGGTAGGTTCAAGAGCGTTTCATATATGCCATCAAGATCGTTCGTACTGTTTTGTTTTAGTTAATTAGCAGCATTCGGAAATTCATCTAAACTGGAGGTGACATATATTACACAAGTGAATTAAATATTCGTCAGAATTTTTTGTCGTTTGGAAGGAAAAAAAATTTTTAAGCTATTCAATAAGCCTGTGACGATTTGTTTTCCCTCTTTGATAAAAATGGGCGCAGAGAAGTGTATTGGCGTTTCCGGTCAATATGTGTTTCGATGACGTGGTAGACATAATTATTTGGATTTTAATTGTAAAGCATGTACAGCTTTCCAAATAGATCCTATTTTTGTTTTGTGTTTGGTGTGTAGAAAATAGATGTGATGGTGTGGAGGGGTAAGGGGTGTGCAGGTGAAGACAGGCAGATGGTGATGTGCAGGAACCAAGGGACAGCAGCCAGTCAAGAAGACACACAGGACGAAGCAGAGTTTTTCTTCTTTTATTTCTCTCCCATGGCAAGGAGTTCAAACCAGGAACACTGCCTGGGAACTCTCTCTCAGCACTCAGCGCACTGAGCACCTCTCTCTTTTTCTCTCTAGCGAACACTCTAGGCAACCGTCTGCCGCGCCCCAAATATATATAGCTTGCCCGGACCGCAAAGAAGACAACGCAGCGCCGCACTCAAAATGAGCCTCGCGAGACGGCAATTGGCAAAATTTGTGCTATCTGTCGCAGCTTCTGCGTTGTCTAGCTCGCCGTACGTTCAAAGTATCCAAACATATTTGATATCGATGAAAACCTCAGAACCCAAGGAATAAAATGCAATAAGTCATATTTGACAATTCTGTGGCTGTGTAAAGTTATTGGTGATTAAAGTCCGAGAATGAACCCACTTTTAATGAGTTTACGTCATATTTTCCTTTATTTCGATGAAAAATACTGAACAGCATGAAATATTTTTGTAATGAATGAAAAGCTGGCATTTCGCTCTTTTTATACATACAAATTTCATTATCCAAGATGCCGTCCAAGCGGAGAACTTTGCGTTTAAAATTTGATCGGAAACACAACTTGCTTTCATCGGCACATGGCCGTCACCATGTGTTTTTAACACGATTTTCGTTAAAATGTTATTCTGTTGAAATGGTCCATCGGATGATAATGTTTATATATTTTCGGTTGCTTCTATCATAGAAATGGGGTCATTAAAAAGATTTCGATTGGGAAGTCCGAATTTCATAAAACGACAATTTAGATCAGAACTCCGACAATCAACAAAGGAGGCGACTTGTTCAAGGGACCGGCGCCGTCAGTCATTTCGTATAGTCGCAAGCTTGTACAGAAAAGATCATAGGCATGCGATATACGAAATGAGAGCTTATGGACTTTACTTTCAATGCGCGTTCATGGATTCTTTGGATTCTCTCATACTTTTTGTGAAATCAAGAATTATTTGCGATTTGTTCGTCGGACAATTCAAAATGGCGCCAAGATTAATTGTGGAAAATACCAGTTTTAGAGAAAATATGGGCTTCTCAGCCCAACACAGTTGTAATGAATAGAATACATTAATTTTTGTGAGCGACGTATACACAACTATGTAGGTTCTGAGGTATTCATGATTTAAAGAATTTACACAATAAAAAGTGAGATTCAACCAAGGGAGGTAAAGGGGAAGATAACTCATGAACAAAATATCTCGTTTACGACGGGTGGCCAAGAAATATACTGTTAGCACCCGGCTACATCGATCTACAAAATATTTTGTTCGCTGATTGTTTTAATATAGAAGTGTTTTAAAGAAGTAAACAGATTTCTTCTTCTTCTTCTTGTGAATCAATTTTTGATTCCCCATCACCAAAAGCAACAATTTCACATCTAGATCTGTTGCAATAGTAATGTCGTCAGCTATCCATTTTTTGTGCTCACTATTTCTCACACTCATTATCTCAAAGAGAGTATTCTAGTTAAGCATACTTAGGAAACAGTAATAGTAATCGTCTAACGCGTCATAGGCGTTTCAACATTGATAGACTAAAGACAGGCATGAATTCATTGCAACTAGCAGAAAGAAGTCTGTGAATAAATTGTCTTGTGACAGTCTTTAGAAACTTTACCCCTTTGCATTGAAGTGCAAACAAATTTGGATGAGCATGTTTGTACCCAACTGTTGGCAGAAATGTCAATATGATTAATAGGTGTTTTGGAGGTAACGGTAAGTATTTTGGCTTGTCTCTCAGCTAGATGGCGTTATACAGGTTGTAGGTATCAATCTAAGTTAGGTTTGATCGAAGCTGAAATCACGTAATGACAGAGTTTTACTGGAGAAAAAGGTGCTTCTTGTATTATATGAGTAAGCATGTCTACCCAGTTAATGTACACAACTGGCTTTCTCTACATAAACTCATGAGAACTGGTTTTGAGTTTTTTCTTCTTCTTTTTTTTAAAGAATAATTTGGTTTGTGATCGCTAACAACTCAAAATCATAATTTCCTAGACATGATAGTAACCCAAAGTTTAAGCTATATATACTCAATTATAAAACAAAACTTGCTCTTATGTCTTAGAGTGAAGAAATAGGGGGAAATAAGCATTTATATCTGCAGTGACAGTTAATTCTGCCTAACTAACAGTATGTGCTTGAGAGGGTGAGTGGGGAATAATAAATGCTTCTCAAATGAGTCTTCAGCAAGCTTATAGTCTTCAAGGAAGAGACACTCTCCAATGGGGAGGAAACTCACTAACATATAACTCCTGGTCAGATACCGGTATTTCGAAACCTGATTGTTTCTCCTCAGTGACCGCGGAAAGTGGTAACTTGACTCCTCTGCCTTTTCGGTTTTAAGAAGAATGCTATCCCAGAATAAGGCTGGTGTGCAATACCATAGTATGTTTGTTGAGTTTTCAAAAA
>CM065724.1:47017952-47025452 GCA_033310375.1 Conus canariensis
TGTGTGCATGTATGTATGTATGTATGTATGTATGTGTGCATGTATGTATGTATGTGTGCATGTATGTATGTATGTATGTATGTATGTATGTATGTATGTATGTATGTATGTATGTATGTATGTATGTATGTATGTATGTGTGCATGTATGTATGTATGTGTGCATGTATGTATGTATGTATGTATGTATGTATGTATGTGTGCATGTATGTATGTATGTGTGCATATATGTATGTATGTATGTATGTATGTATGTATGTATGTATGTATGTATGTGTGTGTGTGTGCATGTATGTATGTAATGTATGTATGTGTGTATGTATGTAATGTATGTATGTATGTATGTATGTATGTATGTGTGCATGTATGCATGTATGTATGTATGTATGTATGTGTGCATGTATGCATGTATGTATGTATGTATGTATGTGTGCATGTATGTATGTATGTATGATGATTATGTATGTATGTATGTATGTGTGCATGTATGCATGTATGTATGTAGTATGTATGTGTGCATGTATGTATGTATGTATGTATGTATGTATGTGTGCATGTATGTATGTATGTGTGCATGTATGCATGTATGTATGTATGTATGTATGTATGTATGTGTGCATGTATGTATGTATGTGTGCATGTATGTATGTATGTATGTATGTAATGTATGTATGTATGTATGTATGTATGTATGTATGTATGTATGTATGTATGTATGAATGAATGAATGAATGTATGTATGCATGCAGATGAATGTATGTAATGTATGTATGTATGTATGTATGTATGTATGATGTATGTATGTATGTATGAATGAATGTATGTATGCATGCATGTATGTATTTATGTATGCATGTATGTATGTACGTATGTATGTACGTGCATGCGGACGTGCGGACGTATGTATGTGTTGTATGTATGTATGTATGTATGTAGTATGTATGTATGTATGTATGTATGTATGTACGTACGTACGTATGTATGTGGTTATGTATGTATGTACGTTATGTATGTATGTATGTATGTACGTATGTACGTATGTATGTATGTATGTAATGTATGTATGTATGTATGTATATTTGAAGAAAGTAATCACCCACCAGTACCACAGAGAATTCCTTTTCATCTGTTACCTGGTTAGTTTCAGTTTCAAGTTTATTTTTGCCCAGCCGACCACATCACAACCCCTCGTCTCCACTCCCTGTGAATGAAAAGAAACTTTGACGTAAACAAGAATCCACTGAATATCCAGAAAACAAAGCGATTTACAATAATCCATAAAAGTAGTGCGTAGATCATGAACATCCATAAACCAAATAACAGTTAGCCATGCTGGGGACATCTGAAATCCCATGACCTAACAAGATTCAGCATTTCTGCCTTAAATTTCTGTTCCTTTCTTTTGAATTGCACTACGCAAACGATCATGACATTTGATAACAAACCATTTCGTGTGTCTTCTTATAGAGCAAAGGTGCATGCCAAAAACAAAGGAAGGGTTTGTTTTCATGATGTTGTACTGAAAGAGTTTTGTGATTAAACGAGAGGAAGAGGGGCAGGAGGAGTAAAGAGGCACGCCCCCCCCCCTCCCCCCGCTTCTCGACCCTCCTCTTTCCAATTTCTTAAGAAACAAACATTGAAGGAGATAAAACAAGACGATCAGGAGGAGAACGAACGTGGAGGGAACTAAAAGCAGTAAGAGAAGAAGAAGGAGAAGAAGGAGGACGGGGAGGAGAAGGACAACTCATAAGAAACAACAGTTTCAAGGTGAGGTGACGGCAGGCGGAAACCGGGGAAAAAAAAAAAAAAAAAATGTAAAAACAGTCACCTCTCTCCTCAAAATCCATGCTGCGCCCACTTTGAGGAGATAGGTGACAGTTCGTTCTTCATTGGCTGAAGAGGACACAACAGGTCGAAACGCGTTGAATTCTGTCTTATAATTTTTTTTTTTTTCTATTTCGTTTCTCAGAACAGTAAATCCTCTTTTAAGTTTACAGGTTAAAAAAAAATGCAGATACAAAAATGACTAGAAGAAGAAGAAGAAGAAGAAGAAGAAGAAGAAGAAGAGGAAGAAGAAGAAGACAATCACAAAGGCGATAAAAAAAAAGACATAGGGAAAAAGGATATGAAAAAAGACAAGAATAGAAACAAAAATGAGAAGGGGAATTCAAAAAGAACACACACAAAAAAATCAGTAATCAGAAGACAAAGAAAAAGGAGGGGGTGAGGGTAATACTCATTCGTCAGTGCGTAGAAGCGTGCTGTTCCCGACCCCTGGAGCGTCAGACATTCGTTCTCTTCACATCTACCCATCACTGACCTCATCTCTCCCATGCTGCGTCGTCACTTTCTCACCTGACATTTACCTCTTCCCAAACACGGCGGTGTTTGGTCGCTGCTTTTGTTTTTGACTACTTTTCTGATCCACGCTTCTGCTTTTTGTGATAGTCATTGTTTTGTTCCATCTTGCAAATTCTATAAATTTTCGTTAGGACATGCATTTGAATAACCAGTCATCAGTAGCCCCTCCCCCCAACACACACACACACACGCACGCACGCACGCACGCACGTACGCACGCACGCGCGCACGCACGCACGCACGCACGCACGCACGCGCGCCGCGCACACACACACACACACACACACACACACACACAGCTCCTTTTTTCTAGAACAATGCCGGGTAATGGACCTCAAACCGAACGAGAGAGAGAGAGAGAGAGAGAGAGAGAGAGAGAGAGAGAGAGAGTAAAGAAATATCCAAACCAGCCGCCGTGGCGAAGTGGTTAGCGTCGCGGACTCCCGGCTGGGAGGTCGTGGGTTTGAATCCCATCAGAAGTCATGTGGGTTTTTCTGCCCCGACCGGCTCCTACCCAGACTTGAGTTTGCTGCGGACTCAGTTGGAAAGACTGGGACCACACCGTCGAGTTTCATCCACTTAATGGATGCGTTTCTGAGAGTGTTGCTCACATTTCCTGACCAACACTGCAGGTGTCTGTATCTCTCAGGCCTGGTTGACGCCGGGATATCTTATGAAAGGAAGCGTAGAGTGCAGCCCTGTCATGTAGTCTCAGACCGAAATGGAAATCCGTAGCATCATCTTAATCATCCTCATTCTCATTGATCAGCATTAAAAAAAAAGTCTCAAATTCTGTGGCCCTTCACGCCCTGCTCTCATGGTGACCTGTTTCGATGTCCTTTCCACGTCTGTGGCCTTGGTTTGGTTCCGTCGGGGTCACCGGTATCGGCGAGTCCATGGGGGCTGTCGTTGGACGGACGTGGTGGCGCCCTCCGGAGGGAGAGCTCACTCACGCCGACTCCGCGACTAAGCAATTATTGTCGTCAGTAGGGGGCTTAGTAGGTGGTGTCCTGCGTATGTTAGATCAGAACAGGCGCCACTGAACACCACCGAAGTGACTCGGCGGCGGTGCAGTGTCTCCTCCGGTGGGTTGCCTCTTGACGACTTGACATTGACTGCTCCCTGTGGATTGCTGGTACCGTGGGTGCGGCGGGGCCGACCGGGCTGTGGCTGTGGACGGGGTGTAGGAATGAGCGGCGTGGGTGCACTGCCTCTGAGGTGGCGCAGAGGTTGGGATACAAAAAAAAAAAAAAATATCCAAAGGAAAGCAGGTGAAAGAAACAGACAGAAACTGGATGATGTCAGCATAGTGCAGATGGCTGGAATCAGTTCCTAGCGTTTCACGGGAGCTGGCTTGGCAGCAGTGTAGTGTGCTTTCTGAAGGGGTTCTTTATGACTACGTGACACTGACTGCGCCTGGTGGACTGCGGTGCTGGGGATGCGACTGGTCAGATCTGTGTGTGGTGTGTAACGGAGAAGACAGTATGGACAGCATGGGAGTAATACCACTGACGGTGCACTAGAACTGAGACAACAAACTAGGGGCCGGAATAGCTCGGTTGGTTGAGCGCCGGACTCGTGATCTTGGTGATCCTGGGGTTGCGGGTTCGAATCTCCGCCGGGCCGTTTCGGTACAGGGGGATTTTCCCCTCGGAGTTAACATTGGTTCTGACTCCATTTCCCATACAGTCCTTCGAATGAGACTATAAACCGAGGTTCCGTGTGTAAACGCACGCATAATATCTTGCACACACGTAAAATCCCATCACCAACTTTCGGAAGAGAAGGCCAGTTTGGCCGTTGGTATGGATGACACGTTACACATAGCATGCACCCTGCATAAGAAATGGAGAGAATGAAGGAAGTAAGGAAATTGTGTGAACAGTATTGAATGAAATGGAATGGATGACACGGGAAACGACCGAATGAAGCGCCAGCTGGCAGCTCTTCAGTCGGCACTACCCAGGTAGGCAGCCCGTTGTGTAAACGAGCGTAGATTGTAAAGCGCTTAGAGCTTGGTCTCTAGCCAAGAATATGCGCTATGTAAGTATTCATTATAATACAATAATTTAAAAAAACCGGAATCAAACAATTGAAAAACATAAGAAAAAAAAAACGGAACTAAATTCACAAGAAAAACAACAGATAAATGAACCAGAAAACGATGCAAGCTGTCATTACCACTACAACAGTATCTCATTAGCAATGGCAGGCACAATAATGGAAAAGAATGGTTTTCATACTCACATCGTCACAACTATCAGATATCTTCGGCTCAACAGTAGCGGACTTGGTTCACAGATCCATCGAACGTCTAAATAATCCTGGTATCAACTGATCAGACAATGAAACCAACACCCTGTCCAGTGTTTGTTTTAAACAAACGCGTCAACCACGAATAGAACTGGGCTGCTTGCTCGGAAACTGAAAATGGTGTACACTTGTAAAACCCATAAAGCACGTCATGTTATCTGAACAGCAATGGAGTTGACACCGTCTCCGTTTTCCAGTCCAGTTTTGTTTTGTCCGGTTCTTCAGTAGATCCTGGTAACTAACTGTGATTCTTTCTGGCACCTAGTTTTGATAGCTGATAAGAAATAATGGAAAAAGGGGGGAAAGTACACGTGGAAGGGACACAGTCTATATTAGCCCTTGCCAGCATCCTTTCCATTATTTTCACGTTAGTTTCAGTTTCAAGGTAATTATAGCTCAGCTAACGAAATAGCCCCCTCTTCATTAGAGGGATTTTCATTGCCTAAAAAAAAAAAAAAAAATGCTGACGAGAAGAAGATTGAAATAAAATATATACTTTTTTTTTATAGCAATCTATAGAATTCTAATTAAACTGTTGACATCTTCTTAATAAATAAAACAAAGGCTTGTTAGGTTATCCATTTTGCTTGATTCATCAGTCCTACATAGAAACCGGGGTATAAAGAACAACGAAAGACAACAGCTATAAATAGTATGTAGGGACATTTGATTAACTGGCACGGTAATATGGATAGTTCATATCCTGGCTGGATAGTGTTCACAATCTCTTTATTTAGTCACCAGACCACAGCAGATAGCAGGAAGTGATAAGAAAGATCTGTTAACTGTCTATTAGACTCAAGTGCCACGTCTGTCTATGGTCTTACCAGGTTAGCCAATACTAAACAGGATGAGGGTGTTGAGACGCGTAGGCCTGGCGGCGCTGCGCCGTTTTTCTTCATTGAGGTGACTTTCGTTCATTAACGTGCCAGTTCAAATGGCGTTAGTTCTGTTTAGGAAGTGAGCATGATAAGGACACGTACTCAAGCTATAAGAAGCAGGCAGTGGAAAGGGGGTTCGGCGTGGAGGGAAGAAGGGGTGCGGGAGCAAACGAGGAGCAGTGGTGAGAAGGGTGTCTGTTGAAAAATGCTGTGGGCGAGTTTAACGCAAGGTACTTTTCGACCTAACTGCATTTATTTATAGCCAGTATCTATTCCAGATGTTTGTCATTAATTGGAATAGGGCATCACTGCGGGTGAACAGATTCTTAGAATCCAGCTGAGCTCTGCTAAGTCATACGGCCACGATGAAATCGAAATGCACTCACACACACACACACACACACACACACACACACACACACAGAGAAGAGAGAGAGAGAGAGAGAGAGAGAGAGAGGAAGCCATAAATAAATCAGAACATACTTGAGAAAAAGAGCGCGCGCACAGAAGACACAGCTGTTGTTCTTGTAACTTCGATGCTTCAGAGCCCTCGAACATCACGACAACAGGCACAGCTGTTGTTCTCGTCACTCCGATACTTCAGAGCCCTCGAACATCATGACGACAGGTCTCCTTATTAGGAACCCGTGGCTCTTGACACCATGAGTTATACCTGGCACCTTAACCTGGTGACCTAACACGATTCAGCATGGCTCTGCCCTTCTCTCTGTCTCTGTCTGTCTGTTTGTCTGTCTGTCTGTCTGTCTGTCTCATAAATTCACCACACGATCATTCATGCTACTTACTAACAAAGAGTCCTGAGTTTGTGTTTGGCAACCTTACAATATTGGTGAGATCTGCCAAGCAAACGAATTGGCTACACACAGCGTCGAAATGGCCAACTTTTGGAATTTATCAGGAGCGATGTAAGTTACAGAAGTAATGCATCCATCCTTGAACCCAGCCCCCCCCCACCCCTCCCCTCCTCTTCTTCTTCTCCTCCTCCTCCTCCTCCTCCTTCTTCTTCTTCTTCTTTTCTTCTTCTTCTTCTTCTTCTTCTTCTTCTTCTTCTTCTCCTTCCTGTCTTGTGCCCTTCGTTTTGTTCTTGTATGTTCAGGCTTGTCATATTTCTGTGAAACAAATCATTCGTGACAAACTTTACAATCAACCTTGTTTATTCAAGCTTAGTGTTGTGATGTGTGTAACAAATGAGAATATCGTAAAGCAATTTATTCTGTACCTTCTCAAGGCAAGGTATGTACATGCAATAGAATTCATGTTAATATGAGTGCGATTATTCCATTTATGTATTCCCCTTCTAAGGAGCCTCGGCTCTTGCAAATAAGCCATCTGAATCTCTCTCTCTCTCTCTCTCTCTCTCTCTCTCTCTCTCTCTCTCTCTCTCAACAGAGAGAGAGAAAGAGAGAGACAGTGACAGAGAGAGAAATGCCAGAAGAAATCAAGAAAGAGGGAACTACCGGCAAAAAAGGAGAGAGAGAGAGAGAGAGAGAGAGAGAGAGAGAGAGAGAGAGAGACAGACAGACAGACAGACAGACAGACAGACAGACAGATAGACAGACAGAGACACAGAGGGAGAGAGTCAGAGAGAGAGAGAGAGAGAGAGAGAGAGAGAGACAGAGACAGAGACAGAGACAGAAATGGGAACAACGGAGATTAGTTGCCGATTGTTTCGGATCTGTTTCGTATTCCTTGAATCACCGTCTCATTAGTTTGTTAATTTTCATTGTATTGTTGGAGCTGGTTATCAAGCACTCTTATTGTAATTCTGTGATTAGACACGTTTACTCCAAATTCTCCTTCCTTATGTTATCAGTTCCTGTATCACAAAAACGAATGGAGTGACACGAAAACGTCGATGCATGTAAAAGATGGCAAGACCCTGAGTTCCTTGCTTTCCCCGACGAACAGAGATAGAGAGAGAAGAA
>CM065724.1:47032952-47037952 GCA_033310375.1 Conus canariensis
GATGAAACATGATTTGGGCCAGTGTTTAGACTGACACATTGATTTTCAAATTCGTAGATTAATGGCTGATGCGTGTTACTGATTCATGCTGTTCAGTGTGTGTGTGTGTGTGTGTGTGTGTGTGTGTGTGTGGGTGGGTGGGTGTGTGAGTGTGTGTGGTCAGATGGTGGTTGGGGTGCAGGTGGATCGAACACACTCTCTTTTAAATTCTGAAGGGGATATGATACACTAAATACAAATGTGCATGAAGTTGGGTTTAAACACTGAAACCCATGCAGTCCCACCCCCACACAAAGCACAAAAAATTCTCCCCACACACTCTCCTTCTCCTGGCCCCTCCCTCCTAGAGAGGCTTGAATATACCACCCGAAACGATAATTTATGCGGAAAGGCAACAGTCCTATTTGAAGGGATGAGTTCAGAAAGTTGACTAGAAACGGAGCAAAATTTATGACGACATTTTCAGCCATTGTTGATCTGACTTGCATCACTTCATTGCTGCACACTTACCAGCTTACACACCTTTACAATAAAAACGGAGATCTTGAGAGATACAAAGGTTGTTTCCTTAGTTGACGTGTATGGCGCCCTACAATCACAGCAGAGCTGTGTCCTGAATGAAGTCCCAAACACAGCACTTTGCATTTATTTTCAGCATTTTTTTCAAACCAGTCACAAACATGTGTATTATAATTAATGCACTGCGTACGGAATCCATCGCAAAAGATAGGATACTCAGAAAAAAAATTGTAATAAAACACAGCGCTGCACCCTTCTTTAACAATGAATGAATTTATACCACAGTATCGTCGTCTGCTTTTCCAGCGTTCCACGAGACCTTGGTCAGCGCCCCAGTGTGCACCACAGACACATATAGTCGATGGTCCGCATTATCACTGGTCAAGTCCATTATCGCAAGATGGGGGCTGCACCTTACCGAGCGCTCGCTCGAACTGGCCCTATGATGGCCAGCGGTCGGAGAGAAGTAGGCTACACCCATCAAGGATTGTGCATAGCTGTTAGCTCGCAGCCGTCTTCGAGCGTAAGGGGCCTATAGACGCGTCTTGAGTCATTTGCGTGTGCCGCTAGAAATGTCTAGCATGCGTCTGCCCCATCCTGTAGGACAAATCGCAGTGTTGGCTCTGAGGTTATTCCAATGTTTGCTTGGCTGGTGATGTTTCTTGCTCTTCCTTTAACTTCGGATGCACGGCCATTTCTTCTTTTGACAATGAGCTCTGCAAGATGGCTTATGATATGGTGGCTTTGATCTTGTTGTTTGAAGTAAGTCTGTAGGTTTCTTATCACATCAGATCAGCCAAGCTGTAATCGAGTCCTTGTCGTTTCCTTGCCTGCCAGTGTGTTCTCTCTCTCTCTCTCTCTCTCTCTCTCTCTCTCTCGTTTCCTTTGACACCTGCACGTCCAAGGCAGTACAACCCAACAGAATGCAGCACATTACTTCATGCCACGTTTCCTGGTTCACTTTCTATTGTTTGACACAGATTCAAGGAGCCGGTCAGTATATATATTGTTGAGCTCGAAGCTTGTCAGTGGTGGAGAGCCAAATGAGCGCTTATGTCCTTGCTTGTACCTCCATTTAGACTTGAAGTTATTTAGCTGTGTGCCGCCTTGTCTTCCCAGAATGTTTGGCTATTTTGCTTCACCGAGTCTAAGAAACCGACTTAACTTTGGTGACATAATCTTATCATATGTAACAATTCCTTGTTTTTAAACAAATCTTAAATAAATGTTAATGAAGCGCAAAACAAAAACAAAAAAAGTGGACAAACGAATCACAAGACAAAACATGCCGTGCTTCGACCTCTTCGGTCTTCTTCAGGCAAGATACAAAACAAGTAGGACAACGAAAATGAACGAGCAATCACTTACCTTCAATCACTTTAACGCAAGGTAGGATCAACGCCTAAGAGGTCGAAGAACGTCATGTTTTGTCTTGTGATTCGTTTGTCCACGGGTTTTTTTTTTTTTTGGTTCGCTAATATTATATTAAGATTTGTTTAGATTTCCGCCTGCAGTGGTCTCACTTTGCAACTAGATCTACCTTTTTTTCAATTTTTTTAAACTCAAGTTTGCATTTCAGCGTTGGTTTTGGCCTCCAATCATTCTCGACAGTGCCTTCTGATCTGTGATGTTACAGTATTTTGGTTAAGATGCATGGAGGGGTCAGAGTACTTTTCCAGTTCCTTGGTTTGTTTGAGTTCTGATAATTGGCACACAAGCTGTATGTTGTCTTCTAACTATTCATGATTTTCCACAGCCTAGACAAATGCCTTAACTTCCGCATGCACTGGGTTTTTAGGGATTTTGAAGTGCTTTAGAATATACCATCATCTATCCTAGATTGTGTCTGGCCTGCATTGAAGGAAGGTCAAGCGGGTAATGTATAGTTTGAATTGGTGTGCCCTTTGAAATTCACAACATTGTCTGCTTCATTTTGACTTCAGTTTTTTTTATTCAAGAAGATTGCTCTGGGACAGTGTAGTAGGCCCTTATCCATATCCATCAATATCACTCGGTACACATCCATGATCAGTCGGTAGATAGTGTTGCTTTATGCCTTACGATGCTATTGCTTCCATGGCAGACAGACCTTTTCAGCATTTAAATACGACATTCTCAAAACGTGTTTTTTGAAGGTAAGCATTATATTGAAATCCATACCCAAGTAGCGTGTGTCGTCAGTTAATTCGATGTGTCTTCCAGTGAAAGGAACTCGTGAGGTCAAATTTTCTGACTACACAACGTCTGGGCTTTTGTAGTGTTGATGGGTGATCCAGTTTCTTGACAATACTAAGCGATGTTGTTCAAGAGCTGCTGGGCTGCTCTCTTTCTTTCTTGGCATTCTTTGACGCTTTGTATATCAGACCATTATCTGCTAGTGTCAACACAAACCAAATTATGTTGCGATCTTCAAGGTCTATAGTGCAAACATTGTACAAAGTGGAAAGGAGAGGAGAACCTTGAGGTAATCCTATAGAGATGACAGTTTGCTTCTGAAGTGCTGCTGTAATCCAGCGCGTAAATGTCCTGATGGATCCAAAGTCAAGGAGTAAAGTTATAATTGAACTTTATTTTTTTACAGGTTTGTTGCTGGGAGAGAGAGAGAGAGAGAGAGAGAGAGAGAGAGAGAGGATTTACATCAAATGGACATGGCTCTCGAACGTCCGGAGACCAATATACACTTGTCCAGCTTGCCGCATTTTCAACATTTCCTTAACAGCCTGCCATTCGCCAGGTGTGTTCAGACTGACCAGCGCCCCACCTTTGGCCTGGCATGCAGAGGACGCCTGACCCCAAGACAAGAAATCATTGTTCAAATACTCGTAACACGTTGCCCCGAGCCACCACTTTCCCTTCCCACACCTGCAGAGATTTGCACACATATGGAAGGACCATTAAGATAGCATTTCAATTGTGTGGTGCACAGAGGAAAATGATGGCAATACGTAATGAAATGAAATAATTCATACTAACTCTAAAAGTTATCATATTTTGCATGAGCAAAAGTTGATAAATGTAACGATTGTTTAAGCGTTGTCTTTTTTCAACCTAGACCCTTGTATTAACATTATGTTTAAAAAAAAAATGTATGTTAAGCTACGCGATTTGTTGAAATATGTGAATCACGGATGGTAGTTGTCAAGAAGTCAGTTTACCTATGAGGATTTGTATAGGGACACCAGTCTTCATCTTCTCCTTCCAGACAATCCCACCTGGCGTTACAGGGGAAGAATGGCTGGAAACGTTGTTGGAATGAAGGCACTGAACAGTTCCATCTGTCTCCAGCTACCGGAATCTTCAAACTCATGGAGAAGATTAGTCTGAATCCCGTAGCTCCGTGACTTCTTGTGCTGCTGACAAAGTGAAACTGCAAACTGGCTGTATATGATTGGACAGGTGGCATTCTAGTATTTGTCGAGCAGTATTTTTCTGCCAGGTGCATTGTGTTTGCTCTATTTTGATAAAGTTTTAGATACTCGTCTTTGCACCAACCGATAGATATGTGTAAGAACTTTAAAAACACCGACACAGCCGGGGGCAAGATCAAACATTTCCGTAGGTTCAGACCTGTTGGGAAAATAGTTTTTCCGTCCCACAGTGTGGACTGTATGTATCCTGAAAGCAACAATCATGTTATTATTATTGCTTTTTTTTTAATTTCTGATGCTTAAGAATCGACGACGACGACGGCGACAAGGACGACGACGAGGACAACAACAATAACAACAACAATTACGACGACGACGACGACGATGATGATGATGATGATGACGACGACGATGATGACGACCATTATGATTATTATGATACTGATGATGATGCTGATGATGTAATAATAATAATAATAATAATGATGATGAGATGATGATGATGTAATAGTAGTAATAATAACTATAATAATAATAATAACTATGTAATAATAATAATAATAATAATAATAATAACAGTAATAATGATGATGATGATGATGATGATAGTAATATCATCATCATCATCATCATCATCATCATCATCATCATCATCAATATAACAGTAATGGTAGTCGCGGTAGTTGTAGCAGCAATAGCAGCAGCAGCAGCAACAGTAGCAGTAATAGTGGTGGTGGTGGTAGTGGTGGTCCCAGTGATAGCAGATCATATGAAAAGAAGTTGCAAACGTGGATGTCGTTCAGTCAGTCACAGCCAAATAACATTTCCTTAGTGAGAATCGTTGGAGCCTGGAAGAATTGAAAACTGTCTGAGCAAACCTGTTTTGCATCTTAGTACCAGTTACGAGGCTTGAAATATAGCATAAAACCAGTTGGAATCGTATGTGGATTAGACACACAATACGAAATGGCGGACAGGAAACATTATGTTGACCTTGACCGAATTCTTGGCATGTCTGGCAATATTTGATGAAGGTCTCTATGTCATAACTCATTGTTGGACACTACACAAAATCTCTTGCGCTCCTGATACAAGCCGGGATTCCAGCATAAC
>CM065724.1:47042952-47075452 GCA_033310375.1 Conus canariensis
GATTTACATGAATTTAGCCTTTTGGTTCCCTAAGCAACATAGGGCTGCGGCAACAATCCTTCAGCGGACTCTGTTCTGAGCTGACTGGCGCCAAGTCTGTCGAGGTCATGCTACCTTCTTTCCCCATGTTGGCTGCACTCATGTGATTTTGGTAGAAACCTTTTTGGGCCTTGTTTGAGCCTGGGACTTTTCTTTCTTTATTCTTCAAGTCTGAACCATGTAACATGTTTCGCATTCATCTAATAATATGATCGTGGTCTGGAGCAGACAGGTTGCAGAAGCCCATAAGGTATCGGAGTGTTAATGTACTGCTGATATCTTGGTCTGTCCCACCATCTTTGCTAAGGGCACTGTCAAGAACCGCCGGAATGAGGTCTTGCAGTTTGTCATTCACACGCACTATTTCAGCTGAATTGATGTTTATTAAGAGGCCTGTTTTCTTTGATTCATCAAATAGGCGGGATAACTTTGTCTAGCATCTTAGTTTGTGAACTAGAGGAGAATGACAATGAAATCAAGGTCTTCCGCCTGTTTGGTGAACGTTCACTGTATTCCTGTGTTTTGCATCGGTAATGTTCTTCGTGATTTGATCTTTCACCAACTAGAAAATGAAAGGTAGCAGAAGACATCCCTGGTCTGCTCCAGTCCACGCCTGGAATGAACCCGGGTTCCATTGTATATGACTTGACAGGTAGATTTGTCACACAGAAGCTGGACGATGGTGATACACTTTTGGTGGAAAGCTATAACAGTGCTTACGTTTGGAGATTAGGTCACTGTCATAAAACAAAATTTTTCTCCAAGTCCAGAAACAATGTGTCGGGGAAGACTGCTATGCTATGAGTGCTCAATAATAGTAGTTTACTGTCACCGTGCCCCTGCTTATGATTGTTTGTAGAACTGTTTCAACTAGTGGGCTTTACGTTAAGTCCTTAACAGGTTGTATGTAGGTAGTAAAGAACTGATTGGTACGGTAATCATTCCAAAACTGTAAGCCATGAATGGCGCGTGGCAGTGGCAGAGGAAAAGGAGTGTAAGGGAAATCGAACTGGGAACCGTATAACAGCATTTAACACACTGATAGTTCGTTACAGTGCGTTCAACAACAACAACAACAACAACAACAAGTAACACCCAATTTAAGTGACATTTAGTCCTATTCTAGTTATGTTCTACAGTAAAAAAGTAAAGTACCATTTTTGAAATAAGTGCAAAAACAATGTTACGTGTCTTGCTAAGTTTATATTACAGACTGGTTTACGATGGCGTAATAAAATACTTTTACAAAACTAAGTTGATGTGCGCTGTTCCGCAGAACAGGCATGGTGAGTAGTACTCTAATAACTTCAATTAAATAAACAAACGGTATTAAGTAATGCTGTTTGCAAGTTTCAGGTGAAAAAACACATTTTACCGACCTGAGGCTCAGGGCAAAAAAATAAAATGCCATGATGCAGCTCAGACAATAACAACAACAACAAAAAAATGAATTGATGATCACATAGGGGTACCCAAAAAGGCTGATAGATCCTGGTACCATCGATACTGCGATAGTATAAGAACAGGTTTGACCAGATCGCCCCAGGATGAAAACCCTGCAGCAGGACCATCACATTGGTCTGACGCATTTAAAGAACAGATTTAAGTCAGCTACCATCACTGCCAAGGCCGTCGCCAGGCTGAGACGAATCCAACCGGACACCATAAGAAATCACTCTAGAGAGCATGGGCTGCGTACGAGACGATCCGCAGAGCGTCTGAAACTCAGTTGCATTACCATGATGCACGCTTGAACTGAGCCAGAAACCGCCGTCGTGTCAGGGTGGGATAGCGGATCACAGCGTTGTCCACAGACTAGTGTTGGATTACGCTGACCAAACCTCATGGTCAGCAGGGAATCTAACACTATCAGGGAGACACCGTCACAGATGCTTGTGTCCAGAAGGACACTCCCCACAAAGGAGGAGGAATTATGGTCTGGGCAGGCATTTTTGGTCATCCGCGAATCGAGCTCATCATGGTGGACTGGGATCCATAACCGCAATAACCACCCTGAAACGATTTTTCAGCGATAAAATGCACCAGTCCACACCGTCAGGATGGAGCAGAATGAGTTAAATGCTAGAAAATTTGCCACAGTGTTTTGACCGGCCAATCGCCTAATATTTTTCTCATCGAACAAGTTTGGGACGCACTGAAATGTCGACTTCATGGCCAAATTTGACAGCACCAAACTTTTTGCAGCAGCTGAGACAGCCAGCACAGAGGGGTAGCAAGTATAAATGATGTTTTAACTGATGGTTTTGAAGATGTCGATGATAGTATGAGCCTCCGCTTCACGTCAATTGAAACTCAGCATGAATGAAACTAATATATTAGTTTGTCAAAAAAATGTGTTTCTGAAGCGTAAGAGAAAGATGGTTCTATGACGGTTGTATGATGTCTGTGGTCAACGTTTGTAAGTATTTGGGAGAATTTTTCTCCACCCGGCTAAAGTGTGTTGTTGCGTGCAAAGATCTTGCAGGTCAGGTTAAAAGGCGTTGGTCTATATCATGAAGACATGATATACCCTCAATAAAACAAAAACAAACAAACAAACAAACAAGAACAACAAAAGCTCGTTAGTCTTATTGTGAAATTATTTGACTCACAAATTCACCCTATTGTCCAATATGGAGCAGAGGTATGGCGATTAGATAGGGCAGCTATTCAGTGTGAAACAGTTCATTTTTACGCTTTAAAGAAGTTATTAGGAGTAGATAATGAGACACCAAATAACGATATATATATATATATATATATATATATAAAGTCAAGCTACCACTTTCCGAGGTCACTGAGGAGAAACGATCAGGTTTCGAAATACCGATATCTGACCAGGAGTTATGATATGTTAGTGAGTATCCTCCCCTTTGGAGACTGTCTCCCCCTTGGAGACTATAAGCTTGCTGAAGGCTAATTTTTTTAGAAGCATTTATTATTCCCCAGTCACACACTCAAGCACATACTCTTGGTTAGGCAGAATTATCTACCACTGCAGATATAAATGCTTATCTCCCCCTATATCTTCAATCTAAGACATAAGAGCAAGCTTTGTTTATAATTGAATATTTCTTGCAGTCATTGCAACACCAAGCTGCTCTGTAAGTTGCTGGAATGGTGCTCAGTTACTTATCCTTGGAATTTATTAGTTTCTTGTTTTATATATATATATATATATATATATATATATATATATATATATATATATATATATGACGAAACTAACAGATATCCTACATATGTAAACTCTCCTGGAAATGCGTTCGCTATTGATTAAACTTATTGCAAATGGAAGAGTAAAGAATACCGCGCAAAGCGTATATATTTTTTTTCTTCTTTTTTTTTTTTTACATGTCAAAGGTAAAGTAAATTGGGTGTCGCATGTACGTGGCTGTTCTTTTGAACATGACTTTGGATTTTGAATGGGGCGGTAGAAGCATTAACAATTATATTCGTATATTTCGTCAACGATTAATAGGCTGTAACTGACAAAAATGGAATGAACATATTCAGACTAGTGGTAGGTACAACATATATAGAACCTTTTGTGATGAACCTTCTCTGAAGCCCTATCTATTACCGTATTTGAGCCCACATTTGAAATATGTCACGCCACGATTCAGACTTGGAATATCGAATTTGACAGTACATAGCTCTAGATACAGAGCTGTTGACATAAGCGTTTTGATTTATTCATTGTGTAAGATAACGAGGTACATTTTGTTTTGCGTTATCCAGCGCTAAGAGGTATTTATGAAAGTTTTCTAAAAACTAAATATTATCCACACACACACACGCACGCACGCACGCACGCACGCACGCACGCACGCTGTCACACGCTGCATTTGCAACACTCAGTCATACACACGGCATATTTTCTCCATACGCGCGCATTTACTCCATTCATCCAAAGGAGAGCCTGGGGTTACAAGAATTCATTTTTTAGCTCTCGCTATAAGATTTTTTAACTCACAAAGAAAATAACACAATTTCACAAATTTAACAAAAGTAGCTGCATGACACCATAAATGCAGCTCAATTTTTTCTTTCGTTAACAAAAATCAGCGTATTGATAATACATTGCACGTTTCTTCTTTCGACTATAAAAAGTTGCAAAAATTTTTTTCTTTTTTTTAATTCCACCAGCGGGAACCAAGTGTCCATGAGGAAGGAACTTGAGTCCCGGGCTTGGATGCTGAGGTTTTCTGAAAAGAAACCCCAAGTCCTAACGTTAACTACATGATATGTTTTTTTTTGTAAAGACATTCTACACAAAACAATGCAAAAAGATACTTACGCATTCATGTCATGACATATCCTACGTACATTTAGGGATACGATGTGGAATTTTTGCAAGTAACGATTTCTTTTAAATCTGTTGCGCCTTTTCACAAATGCTTCTCATTACACAAGGTCGTTTATTTCTTTTTTCATAATCACATCAATTGTTTACATTTACTTATCAACATTTTCTTTTCTCTGTATGTATTTACTATTCCCCAACTGGCAACTTACCCATAGGGAATCAATATTCTAGCCAAGGAATCCCCAGCAGACATCTGTCTGTGCTACATAAAACTCAGCCACTCCCTGTCTTCAAGGAAAGCTAGGTTTCGCTTTTACAACCCCCCCCCCCCCCCCCCCTCTAAGGTTGTAAAACAGGCAAACGACTCGGCCCAAGCCAAGCGCCCTTTCCTCCCGTCTGGTAAGACCTGGACTGCCTTACATATCGGAAACACACCCGTCCGACAAAACAATGAACTTCTCTCACCAATCACGTGTCTCAGCGTCCAATCAAAGTTACAGATTCAAACACGGTTTACATATGGTGGTGTTTCCTCGATAAAAGTTGAAAACATCACCCGCGCGCGCGCGCGCGCGCGCACACACACACACACACACACACTTAAAAACCAACAAGCAAAATTTCACCCGGAACAACAAAACATGGTGTATCTTAATTTTACAGCTAGACATTAGGGTTACTACAGACTCGGGTACTGTAGTATAGTGGAGGCAAATGCAAATGGCCATTTACTGGAAAGACTGATAACCACTTCTCATGGCAGCGCAAACCAAAATGATGAAGAAGGGGGAAAGGAAGAGTGAACCGTAATGGAAAATGTGCATGGTCGCCCCCTTCCACTCTCATCTTTCTCGCACACACTCCCCGTCTACCCCACAGCGATCATGGTTTTCTATCTGAATACAATACTATGACGCGTGTTCGGGACAAATCAACTCTGCCTTATCCTTCTTCAGCTGGGGCACCAAATATCCACAAAGAGCAGTCAATTTCAAGTCGTCATGGAACAACCCAGCAGAGAAGACTGCGCTTCTGCAAAGTCCCTTTGGTAGTCTTCAGAAGTAAATTGTCCTAGTCCAGCATACGCATGACCCCCCCCCCCCCCCCCCCCCCCCCCCCCCGATAAGCCCACTACTGACGACGATACTAGCCAGGTCGCAGAGCCAGCATGAGTGAACGTACCACTCCCGAAGGCTCCACCGTTTCCGTCCAACGACAGAGCTCTTCAATCCGTGATACAGGCCACTTCACGCGAACTCACGAGGGCAGAGTTGTGAAGAAGAAATCGTTGTGATCACCATCAGAAGAAGGCACCAAGGGTCAGAGAATGTGTGACCTTTTTTAATACTGATAGATGTGAACGAGGGTGATGAAGATGACACTATTGGGATTCATTCTGATCTGAGATTACACAACAGAGCTGAAGTCTACGTTTACTTTCAATATATCTCCCGAAGTAAACGAGATCCAAAACATAATGAAACCTGCAATACTGGTCAGAAAACGTGAGCAGCTCTCTAACAGATGCACCAATTCAGTGGATGAAACTCAACTTAGATGTTCCGAACTTCCCAATGGAGCCAGTAGTAAACTCAACTCTGGGCGCAATCTGGTCAGAGTAGACAGATCCTGAATATAGAAATAGAACCAATATATATATATATATATATATATATAATAAACTAATAAATTCCAAGGATAAGTACCGAGCACCATTCCAGCAAATTACAGAACAACTTGGTGTTGCAATGACTGCAAGAAATATCAATTATAAACAAAACTTGCTCTTATGTCTTAGATTGAAGAAATAGGGGGAGATAAGCATTCATATCTGCAATGATAGATAAGTCTGCCTAACTAACAGTATGTGCTTGAGTGGGTGAATGGGGAATAATAAATGCTTCTCAAAATAAGCCTTCAGCAAGTTTATAGTCTCCAAGGGGAAGACAATCTCCAATGGGGAGGAAACTCACTAACATATAACTCCTGGTCAGGTACCGGTATTTCGAAACCTGATTGTTTCTCCTCAGTGACCGCGGAAAATGGTTACTTGACTCCTCTGCCTTTTCGGTATTAAGAAGAATGCTATCCCAGAAAAAGGCTGGTGTGCAGTACCGTAGTGTGTTTGTTGAGTTTTCAAAAAACAACAACCAAAGGTGCCACGTAAGAAGCAAAAGAAAATCATGAAAGAGCAAAACACGCTACATTTTCTTGTGAAAAGTAGAAAACATAAAAAGATAACCTCTTAAGACACAAGTGCTGAGGGCCAGTTCTTGGAATGAATCCACAAGGGACTAAATTACAATAAACTAATAAATTCCAAGGATAAGTACCGAGCACCATTCCAGCAACTTACAGAACAGCTTGGTGTTGCAATGACTGCAAGAAATATTCAATTATAAACAAAGCTTGCTCTTATGTCTTAGATTGAAGAAATAGGGGAGATAAGCATTCATATCTGCAGTGACAGATAATTCTGCCTAACTAACAGTATGTGCTTGAGTGGGTGAATGGGGAATAATAAATGCTTCTCAAAATGAGAAAAGCTTTGTTTATAATTGAATATTTCTTGCGGATTCATTCCAAGAACTGGCCCTCAGCACTTGTGTCTTAAGAGGTTATCTTTTTATATTTTCTACTTTTCACAAGAAAATGTAGCTTGTTTTGCTTTTTCATGATTTTCTTTTGCTTCTTAGGTGGCACCTTTGAAAGAATGGTGTACGAGAAAGAACATAAAAAGACGACGTTAGAATATAACGTAAATCCGTAGCCTGCTCTTTCAACAGATCCAGTTATACCGTCTGCCGATATGAATCTTTTGTCCGCTCATTCGGACAAAACCAGTGGGATCCGACGGGTTGTTACAGTCGTCACTGAAAACCTAAGAAAATATGCCACCTACAATTATTTTGGCATTTTCACCACCAACGGTTCAAAAACAGAGTCCAGTGACATTCCACAGCAGCCAGTGAAGGGTAGAGAAAAAGACCGCTGTTAAGGAAGTAAGCTGCATTAAAACTGAAATGATTTTGTTTAGAGTAGCAAATATACGGGGAATCTTTTGACCTTATGCCTGAGGATCTAATTAAGAATACAAGGGATGTCGAAACTCTAGTGGTCAGCGCTCATGTTAAAAAAAACCCCAAGCACCGTCTGTCATAGAAATGCTGACAGCAGGTAGGAACTGTGCAGCACAGCCGTAGCTTGGATCTCATAAGAAGCTGTATTTCCAACTAATTCCCCTGTAGACATGTGAAATTAATAAAACATGGAGCTCGAATGGTTTTAGTGATGTGGTAGTAGCTGTTGAAATGATGACATCTTAAAGAGGACACATGATTATGTGTGGTAAGATAGCAAGAAATGGTCGTGAACGTACTATGTATTACTATTGTTGGTGTAGCCTGACTGCAGCGCTTTGAAATAGAACTGTTCGTTGATAATCTGACCACGGTAGCAGTAGAGACTTGTACCGACAGGATATGATCAAATGTCACTTCATGAAGATCATTAATTTTAACATTTCGATGTCTCATATCCTGTGTCACTTCCATGCCGATTATGCGGGTTCCCCGTCTGCAGCCACACCCTGTTCTGTCCCGCCACAGCTTCAGCACTAGTAATCGGCAGAGAGCTGTCAATGTCAAGTCGATACAAGACAGCCCATCAGAGGACAGACTGCAGTGCTGCCAAGTCACTTCGATGATTTTCAGTAAGAACACAATGGGCATGCCAATCTACGTTTACTAATCTTCCTTAAAGTTATTTTCCTGCATGCTGACGTGATAGGATAGTCAACAAATATTGATGCCGTTTTTTTCTCTTATGCTCCATAAAGGTACTGGTCAGGTAGAGACAGGGAGTAAGAGCAGACTGCAATGGTGGCACTAACATCATTATCCCAACAGCGACCTCTGAAGAGATAGTTATGTCTGCAATGACTAGAAATCCCCGAACAGCAACCAACAAGCAGCTGACTATGCTCAAGACAGCAACGGTGCAAAGTCTGTGGGAAATGATCAGCTTGTTTGCCTTTGGGTTGGTCATACTATGTAACACAATGTTAGATCTGGAATACCAAGTGATATAAAACAGCCCGGCACTTGTGATAAACATTATGACAACATTTAAAACATTAAAAGTCCCGAATGTAAAATGAAATCCAGCATGATTTACTTCTGCTGGTGGCAAAGGAATGCAGAGTCCATTGTGGCTGTAGGTCTGCCACTGTGAGAACACCGGGAGAAGGGGACACGTGGCCACAGCTATACCTAGCATCCAGGCTGTCACGCTTGAAATGTTAACCTGTTTATACGACAATGGAGGATAATTGCTTGAAAAATTCCAGTGTACTGTTACTGCATAAAGAGTATTGATACAAGTTATGTAAATAGATGACTCAAAAGACATAAAGAAGATAAACCCTGCTACTTGGCATCCTGTGCTTTGTGACCATATCGCTTCATGCCAAAGATATGTTCCGTTAAACTGTGCGTCCTTCCCAATAATAAGAAACAAATATATGCTATGCCCCAAACCACACATGCTCAAATGAACTGTGCATGCAAAAAAGATATATGACAAAGTCTCTTTTTCATATAATATATGAAACAAGATAACAGAGGGATTTCCTAAAACAGACATCACAGCCACCAGAACATAGACTACCCTAACTATGTTGCTGCCCAGCAAATCTTCACAGGATGACACGTCTTCTGCAGGAGAGCTGCACCAGGCTGGGTTGAAATCCTTTGGAAGGAGTGCAGGACAGCACAGAACAAAACTGTCAGCCATTACTGACTGGAGAGATGAAAGTTTGTTAAACAAGGTGCGAGGAAACACCGTCAATGGGCACATGGAAATATCTATGGATTGTAATGAAGGAATGACATGGAAGCCTTCTCCTACCATGCGTGTCATTTGACTGTGTGAGAGATTTAATTCTTGCAGATGCGCAAGCTTTCTAATAGAGTCTGAACGGAACTGTGAAATACGCACATGAGAGAGGTCGAGTGCCTTAAGCTTGGTAATTGACACAATAACCGGAAGGCTGATTTCAATGTCTATTGGATTTCCTCGTAAGATTAAAACACGCAAATTTAAGGCTTCTTTGAAAGTCTCAGAATCCAAATATGTGATCTGATTGTGATTCAGATCCAGCCTCTGAAGGTTGGGCAGACGTGGCAATTTGATTGCATCCAAGAAACATTGAGCTAAACTGAGGTCAATGAGTTTTGTATTATTCTGTACACTTTCCAGGGTCATGTTGGTTTTATCAGCATTCAGCAGACGAAGCTGCAGATGTTGATCGGTTGAGAATGGCTGGCTGCAGTAAAACGCCATCCCATAACAAACACATCCATCAGGACATATGGATCCGCACATTAATTCATCGTCATTCTCAGGACACTGTCCGAGTTTCCCATCACACATATGATCAGCATGGACACATATTTTGGATCCTAAGCAACGGTAGAAACCGGGACAACTGTAATTATGGCAGTCCTTTTCATCTTCCTGGTTTGGACAGTCAAAGACACGGTTACACCGCAAATAGACAGGCAAGCAGTAATATGATAGCAATGGACATTCAAAATGAGTTGGGGGGCACTGTGGAGAGCTTTCGTTCAGTTTCTCTACTACCAGAAGACCTTGCTTATTCTGCAGAACAATAGCAGGGGGAGGCAGTGTCTGCTTAAATAGCAACATTTCATTAGTGTCTTCTTCAATGCAGTGCTCTTCATCTTTGCCAGATACACAATGTACTATTTTGTCGCATTTTTGCTCCTTTCGTATGCACTGAAATACACAATGCATGACATGTACAGCATCTTTTACTGCTGTTGTAAAAACTTGTAATTTTAAAATCTACAGTTTCTTTCCCATGCATCTTAAGAACCCACCTGTAAAATCTTATACATAGATTTTGAAAACTTAATAATAACCAAGCAGCTTAAGATTATCACCTCTATTGTACAAATAATGCGTGGGCCACACAACATAATATGCTCCCTATTTTAGTAACTATTAATATTAAGGTGTTTTCAGTTGAAGTTTTTAAAATTTTACAATCAAGGTGCGTATGATGCTCATAAATAATTCATTTGCGTATACACGTAATATTAGGACAACCTTTTGTGTTTCAGGTGTCTAACCTCAATTTAGTGATTATTTTAGGGCGATTAAACGTGCACCCACGCGAAGCGCGCGCGCGCGCGCGCGAAACACACACACACACACACACACACACACACACACACCACACACACACAGAACAGTCAAGCTATTCCTCCGGAAACTGCGCAACGCGTTATTTTTTTTCACCTAATGAGATAAATATTTCTTAGCGTAACGGTTCATTGTTTTGTGAAGACTGCGAAATAAACCTGTAATCAACGCCAAGAAGAATATTGAAGGACTCTCTCTCTCTCTCTCTCTCTCTCTCTCTCTCTCTCTCTCTCTCTCTCTGTATCTCTTCTATATATATTATATGTATATATATATATATATATATATATATACATATAGACAGATAGATAGATAGATAGATAGATAAGTACATATAATAGATAGACAGATAGACGGATAGATAGATATGTTGAACAATTTAGTAGTGAAAGAAAAACAATTGCAAACTAACAATTCCCCCATCATTGCATTTATAATGACTTGGCAAAGATTCAAAGGGATTAAATCGGAAAAGTGGAGGGGGTGGGGAATGATAAAGAAAATGACAATAAAAGGTCAGGGAAATGAATATGAAATCCTTCACTAACAGCCTATTGAGACTATCGTATCTCATCTTGAAGACATGGCTATTCATACTGCTTACCCCTAGGCCTTTCGTCCGCTGGATCATGTTCATCACGTACACACGGCTGATTGTGTCTATGGCCCCTTGGCATGAAGTAGAGATATACCGCAGTCTACAAGTCCATGGTATTCTCACCACCAAGGGTTCAAAAATGGAATCCAACTGCATCCTAAGGCAGCTAGTGAAAAGTAGAAAAAAAATGAAAAAATCTAACAAGAATCTCTCTCTCTCTCTCTCTCTCTCTCTCTCTCTCTCTCTCTCTCTCTCTCTCTCCATCGATCGAAAGGCCTAAGAGCTGACAATATCAAAAGTTCTGTCTTCAAGATGGTTACAATGGTCTTCACAAGCTACTAGTAATTTTACATGACAAGGTGGTTACAGTGGTCTTCATAAGCTACTAGTAATTTTACATTTATGATATATTTCCCTGACTTTTCATTCCCATGCTCTTTACTCCCCCACCCCACTTACCCCACCCCAACCCTCAACCCTATTCACACCCCACCCCGGCCCTTTTCCCCTTCGAATCTTTGCCAAGCCAAGTCATTAATACAATGATGGAGGAAATGTCAGTCTGCACTTGTTTTCTCCTACTATTAATTTTTTCAACATAACAGTGCTTGGTCAGTTGGTGTGAGATTGCATTTCTTACGAGATCCAAGTGAAGACTATCCAGCACAATTCTTAGCTCCTGAAAATGTTTGGGTTATTTAACAGTTGAGCTGACCACTCTGAGTGTTGACACTTTTTGATCTCCCTTGCACCCTTAAATGGATCTCTAAGCATGGGCTTAAATACTTGCCCTTATATTTACATATGATTTTAGTTTTTCAGTAACTTATTTCTTTGCCACACTTTAGTTTTGTTTTACTATTCAAACCTTCATAGCTGCTTTGGGGTGCTGTTGGATTTCCTTTTTGAACCCTTGATGATGAGAATACCATGGAATTGTAGACTATGGTATATCTCTATTTGATGCCAAGGGACCACAAAAACAATCAGCCGTGCCTCCCTGACGAGTCCGATCCAGCAGACGAAAAGCCTTGGAGCAGGCGATACGAATAATTCTGTATTCAAGATGAGTTACAATGATCTCCACAAACAGCTAGCGCCGGATTTTGTATTTACAAAATGCTTCGCTGACGTGTCATTCTCATTTTCTTTTACTTCCTCTCAAACCGCACACTTTTATTACCCTTCAAATCTTTGCCAAGTCATAAGTATATTTTAATGATGAAGGAATTGTCAGCCTGCACTTGTTTTTCACACACACACACACACACACACACACACACATATATATATATATATAATATATATATATATTATATATATATTGTGTGTGTGTGTTTTGTGTGTGTGTGTGGATGTGTACATGCTCTCTGTAATATTAATGAGATCGTCAAATTTGTAAACCAAGGTTCAAAGTCCTCTTCCCGTTGACAACTTTACAGACGGAACTACCAACACTGCAGTATAGCATCACTCCAAGTTTGCGTGGATGAGATGAACAATGCACCCACAAAAAAATGAGTTTACATTTTAGGCACCTTAAGCCAATGTGTCCACTTGCGCAACATAGGGCAGGGTTTTTTATCCTTGACCGTCAAATTTGTCCAGTAAATCGCACATTTCAGATGTAAAGGAAGACCAATTTCTGGGTTGTTTTTCGGCCGAAAGGTAAATTTTAAATGTCATCAAATCCGGCACTTTCTAACTTCTGAGAGTTATGGTGTGAACACGGACAGGGGCCCTAAAACGAAATCCTTTCTTCATCTTTACAGAAACTGGATTAGGAATGTGTCGTCTACGGTTTTGCAAGACTGGATCTCATCCACCATCAAGGGCTTAGACTCTGTCTGGGTGCATTTCCCACTATCCTTGAAAACGGTCTGCATGCAGAGGGAGAGGAATCATCCCTCTCCAACCGTCTTCTGAATTTTCCTTGGGATTATTGTCTCAACCATTTCCCTGAACAACCAAGCCCTGCTTATGACTGTGTTTTTAACACGAGACTCCTCGAGAAGTTTGAAGACAATCCCAGTTCCATTCCACCCTAGGGAATTCGTATTCTTCTCCCTTGCAGACATAGACCTTAAATTCGTGTACGATTCGTCTGAATCTTCTGACCAACCACACTGGACATTCGTCTCCCCAGAGATCCGCTCTGATATTACCTCATCTCGCAAAGACTTCCATCAGCTCTCAGGCACATAAGGCCTTTTTTGGTTGAAAGTTGTTTTTAATGTCTATCCTTTCGAAGAAAATTTACTGATGGCTCCATGTGTAAAGAGGTTATAGCCATTGCTGGGTATTATGCAACAGTTTTTTCCTCAAAGATTTCTAAACACACTCTCACAGACAGCTGCATCTACATTGCGGAGCTGATGGTGTTGGTCCTGGCTCTTCAGCTGGTAATTACATCAAAACATGAAGACTTTCTCATTCTTTCTGACCCTTTTCTTTAGAGGCAATCCTTGACAGCAACCTCTAGCACCCTCAATTCCTTACATCTATACGTAAACTAATGCTCATGCTTATGTCAAAGACACCCGATTCATGCATCATCACATGTGTACATTCATATATGTGTGTTGTGTGTGTGTGTGTGTGCGTGCGTGCGTGCGTGCGTGCGTGCGTGGTGTGTGTGTGTGTGTGTGTGTGTGTGTGTGTGTGTGTGTGTGTTTTCTTAATACCTGCTCCAGTCTATGTATTTAAGATTTTCATGCTATTCTGGTTCTGCCATAGAAGAGAGCAAAGGGTCAAGGCAAACTAAGATGAGTTTATTATTCGTGTTGCCCATGAAGACATAAAGCAAACCGCATGCATGGCAGAGTCCCATAGCGGTACCCTGCCTTGCTTGGCAAGGACAGTGTTTCCCTCTCTGTCAGTGAAGGATGAGCAATTGTTGTCGAGAGCTATTTCTAAACCATAACTAATACAATTCTACAGTACATGCAGTGGTGAATGATCGTGTTTCAGAGCTTCCTTAGTAGAAGGGATACCCTGTTGTTGTCCACTTTGGAGAATAGCGCCACGACCTCACAAACGGCAGATGAAGCTGTCAGAGTTAGGGGGCTGTAGTACTCCTGCGGACACTGCCTGTATAGACAGCAGTGGAGTTTTGTGAGTATGACCGATTTTTTTTTATCCTGCCATTAAGGCAGCCATACTCCATCTTCGGGAAGGTGCATGCTATGTGTAACGTGTAATCCATACCAACGGCCAAACTGGCCTTCTCTTCCGAAAGTTGGTGATGGGATTTTACGTGTGTGCAAGATGTTGTGCGTGCGTTCACACACAGAACCTCGGTTTATAGTCTCATTCAAGGACGTGTGGGGAATGGAGTCAGAACCAATGTTAACTCCAAGGGAAAACTCCCCCTGTAACAGAAATTCGAACCCCAACCCCAGGATCACGAGTCCGGCGCTCTACCAACTGAGCTACCCCCCCCCCCCCCCCCCCCCCCCCCTTAACGACCTGATTTGGTAGAAAGATGTAAGATGTGCTTGTTACACAACCTTTGACAGTGTTGAGTTGGAGTGCCTGACCCAGAAAGGAAAAACCTATAAGGGAAAGGTTTGGGATTGTGGGTTTTCACGAGAAGTTTAATGTGATCTAGACGGACACGTAACCTGGAGTTATAAAATCTGCCATGTCGTTAGTCAGTGCCCCCTCTGTCTTCTTAGTGATCCATGGGTTCACCCTCTTGACAGTTTCATTGGTAGGGTTAGTTGCAAGTGGATCAAATTTGTCACTTGTATCCAGTTCATTCAAGATGATTTTATCATTAGCATCTAGAGGAGTAAAAACTGTAACTCTGCTTTGTCCGCCTATTGTCCGCCTATCTGTATGCAGCATTTTTGGACACTGGCGAGTCATGAAACCCTGTAATGGTTTTCCGTTGTACACCGGCGATATTGTCTCTAATTCCTCGTCTGTTACTGGGGGCAAGAAATTGTGAACAGGCTTCAATAAAGCCTTCTAAAGCAGCATCACGTGTAGGAGCCTGTTTTGTGGTTGCCTTGTACCTAGGCCTCTCCTCAGCATCAAGGTTGTTTTGAGAGCTGCCTTCCTTTACTCCTTCTTTCTTTACCGTGTGATGGCGGTGCCAGTCAAAATGTGTTGCCCAGTTGCATGTGCCAATCAACTGATCCGATACGTCAGCTGGTTCTCTGGGCGTAGGGGCAAAGCAATCAGGTAAACGGCAGATACTGATTTGATCTTAAGACAGTTTTAACTTTTCCGCCAGTACAATGGGATTAAATTTCCGCATGTCTTCAACTGAAGGAACATGTTCAGTGATACTAAATTCATTTCTAATCTTGATACTGTTATTGTTATTGCGTCTATCCTTGTGTCTGTTCCTCCTGTGAGGTCTTTTGTCAGAAACTCATCTTCCCTCACATTTATCGTACAGTATCTGGAAGAGTACCTTTTCGAAACAACCGCACTGATTCAGCTCAGTGGAGACTGGGTTACTGTCGGAGTAGCACAACCACTCAAGTTTCTTATCAAGCCTCCTCTTAAACAAAGCTACAGTGGTGTCAGCTCTGCTTTCACGCGAGCGCCCATACTGAACAATTGCTGTGCACCAAACGTGAGCAACATAGTGTTCCTAAGAATTTTTTTAGTTCCTCAGAAGTAGTGAAAATGACAGTTTCTGGTACTGAAATTAGACAGCCCAGGATCAAAGAGCTGGCGTCATTAAGAATTTGAGAAATATTGTCACAAAGAGTGGCATTTGTCTACCACACTAAATTGAAATTAAGTTGTCCAAAAATCTTCTTAAGTCTTAACAAGAATTACATACTTGAAATGTAGCTTCTCAAGCCATTATTTAGAATCATCAAAGTTTTATCTACGTTAATAAATGTATATATTGTTATTTTTTTCCATACTGATAAAAAAAAAAACCCTCCATTTGCAGAGTGTATACAAAGCTTATCATTTTCACCAGCCGCCGTGGCGAAGTGGTTAGCGTCGCGGACTCCCGGCTGGGAGGTCGTGGGTTCGAATCCCATCAGAGTCATGCCCTGTCATGTAGTCTCAGACCAAAATGGAAATCCGTAGCATCATCTTAATCATCCTCATTCTCATCGATCAGCATGAAAAAAAAAAAGATGTCTCAAATTCTGTGGCCCTTCATGCCCTGCTCTCATGGTGACCTCAATTTCGGCGCCCTTTCCACGTCTGTGGCCTTGGTTTGGTTCCGTCGGGGTCACCGGTGTCGGCGAGTCCATGGGGGCTGTCGTTGGACGGACGTGGTGGCGCCCTCCGGAGGGAGAGCTCACCCACGCCGGCTCCGCGACTAAGCAATTATTGTCGTCAGTAGGGGGCTTAGTAGGTGGTGTCCTGCGTATGTTAGATCAGAACAGGCGCCACTGAACACCACTGAAGTGACTCGGCAGCAGTGCAGTGCCTCTTCCGGTGGGTTGCCTCTTGACGACTTGACATTGACTGCTCCCTGTGGATTGCCGGTGCTGGGGCTGCGGCGGGGCCGACCGGGCTGTGGCTGTGGATGGGGTGTCGGAATGAGCGGCGTGGGTGCACTGTCTCTGAGGTAGCGCAGATGTTGGGACAGCAAAAAAAAAAAAAAAAAAAAAAAAGCTTATCATTTTCAAACTCCTCGCAAAACAAAAAATAATCACTTGAGAATTTACAAACATGACATCAGTATGATTACATTTCAAATCATCCAAAATAAAGTCGTCAGTCGTAAAAGCTGCCTTATTACTCATTACGAGGAGCATCCTTCAGTTGAAGGACAGAATCATGTGAGAAAAGGCGTATTTGAAAGTTGCCACTTTGTAAACTAAATCCATTTCATTTACGTTGAACCTGATTCAAGAAGTCTAAAACTACACTCTGAGTTCTAAGGACATGCACAGAACACAAAATATGGTGCAAGATAACGTTGATTTGATAGGCCCTATACTATGCAAGTCAGACACAGTGAATTTACAAGCAATGTGTCGTCTTCAAAGTTTGAAAAAAAAAGCAGGCATTTTTTTTTTTTTAGGATACGGCAATTCAGACTTCCAAAATATGATACTGGCTGTATTGGTTTATGCTTTTTATGCGCGTTTTATGTGACGTCTGAAAATGTCACAGGATGTGCATTAAATACACAATACTTTCCATCTTGTTTTGTGTGTTTATCTTATTTTTCTTTTCAGTAACACTGCCATCTGTTTCAGTTTTACAATTCCAGTTCTCTCCTCAGTAATTAATAGCACCCGTTTGTCATCATTGTTCACACCACAAATTTGAGACTCGGCAGAAGTTTCATTGACACATACCTCAGAATTGCCGCAGTCGAAGTCTACTTCCCACACGCACTTTGGAAACCAACAGAAGTCCTCATCGCTGTTGTCGAAGCAATGTTTGCGATGGTCACACACAAAGCTGTACTGCACATGCTGAACTCGGTTCCCGCACCGAAAGAAAGCCAGCGCCCCACTGGGGCAAGCCTCATCCACGTCCCGACCGGCCTTGACCAGACAGTCACTGAACGGCTCGCAAGCGAGGAAATCGTGTGTCACGTGCGTTGGTCTATTTTGGTCGAAGCAAGTTACATGAGGAACTGGAAACGTTTGCGCAGACGTCAAATTTAATAGGTTAGATGGAGGGACACGTTTCGTTCCATCAAACACTACGGGCTTAAACTCACAGAGAGCTCCCATGGTGGTACGAGATCTATTTGGCACAGAATGAAAACACATGACATTATTATTTATGATAAAACATAATACGTCAGCTCAAAACGAAGTAACAAATCGACAACCAAAATTTGGTGCTAATTTAAGATCTTCGCCTATGTGCAAAAAAGCCCTTCTTTTTTTCAGTTGAAAAAAATTAAACTATGCATCAATGTTAATAATAATAATAATGATGATGATGATGATTATAATGATACTATTACTACTACTACTACTAGTAGTAGTAGTAGTAGTAGTAACAGTCAATGAAAGCAGCTATTCGAAGAATACATTTTTTTCAAAGCAAAATCGAATTTCATGAGCCACATTCGCCATTACTAAATCGCAGCTCTACCCCATACCTTCTATCGGAGATCAGAGAACCACCGTTTAAGCAAGTCTAAACCATAAAAAAATGTGTGCCAGTGAGGTCCCAGTTCATCTAGCTCAGCACATTAAGACGGGCAAACACAAGTCCCACATTACAAACAATAGTTCAGGCATGAAAATACCAGCAAGAAATATGGCAGGAAATATCTTGGTGTGTGTGTGTGTGTGTGTGTGTGTGTGTGTATGATTTTATCGACAACAGTCGTGATCTGTTTACATGGATTACAGACGTCATTAATGCAGATAAAAATGGGTCGTGCTAAAACCGTGAGCTCCAGCCATTTTGCGATTCACGCCTTGCACACTATACACGACCTGAGTCGTCAACTATACTGCTGGGAGATAGTTTCCTTGGTTTACAATCCCGTTAAGCCTAGAAATGAAATAAAAATATAACAACAAAATCTGATTGTTCTCTTGTATGCGGGTAGTGGATTTTGTGTTCTTGGTTTATTTTATTTCTTCCAAAAGAAAGAAAATGCGCGCTTTTTGTAACAGAAACACTACAAAGCGAGCATTCTTTTAAATGTCGAAAACACGTAGCGCCCACACTCCTCTTGCTCATGGGATTGTGTGAGCAACACAGTGATTGACAAGTCAGATGGCTGTGTGTTTGAAGGAACAAAGATGGTGACCAATGGTGTGCTAAACCAGAGTGTATGGATGGACTCTGGCGCCAGAGATAGTAGCATGCATAGACTGTAAAATCGAATATCTGTAACATTTGTTAACTACTTTTGTGTATTTTTGAAATGATTCACTTAGCAAAAGTAAGGTACCTTCCTTTTCAACGTGTGTTCTCGTTCTGATCTTCTGCACCTTTTCAAAAACTATATTTTTCTCTGAGAAGATTGAGTTCATTCGATGTATTTTCATCTCTCGTCCATATCATATTAATACCTTTACTTCATGTAAAGAACTGGCTCTGTCTTGTTTTGAATAGGCCACAAAGACAGAAATTCATGTACTTTTAATGCAGTCTCCTACCAAAAGGCTATTGTAAATCCTATTCTTATTTCACTCATAAACTTTGGAATCAAAACCTTGTTTCACTTACAACTGATATTGGCAATTCATCTCGTTCTGAAAACATAGTTCTCCCTCAGTCCAATCAAAAAGTTATCATATCACTGTTGAGAAAGCATTACCTCTGTACTGAATGTCCTGGAAATACTGTTGTGCTGAACCTCTCGAATTACTCTCCTCGACCTCACAGTAGCATTCGACACGCTGGAAAATGTCTTCTTCTTCTTCTCCTTTTTATTTCATTATTTTTTTTAAAGCTTGAAACTCACTTTTAGCGTGCAGGGGAACATTTTTGACTGGTTTGTGTCATACGTCACTGATCGATGCCAATCAGCTGTCATCGACGATGGCACGTCTGCACACAAACATCTTGTATGTTGTGTTCCACATGACTTTGTGTTAGGACCTGAGCTATTAACATTTCGTTCTCAACCTTTGAAATTACTTCAGTACATGGTTGTGACTTTCATAAGTATGCATGTGACACTGAGTTGTTAAAAAGTGCACACTGATGGATGCTGTATGTTTGGTCTTGTATTGAGCTACAATTAAAAGTTACTTTTTCAGCCAAGCATTTCGAATTTTTCCCACATTGCGTGTACACAATAAGTTCTGAAGTAAGATAGTTTTTATTTGTGAATGGATGAATGGATTTCTTCTAGATTGATAGGTTGATCGGTAGACAGTCAAGGCACGATAAATGTCAGTTACACTAAAGGCAAAGCAAGGACTAGCACATTGCAAAGGATTATACCTTCAGGTAACATGCTTTCCTGTTTCATTCACAAGAAGTTGTTTAACAGAATTAAATCTTTAAAGAGAATCATAATCAAACTGGTAAAAAAAAATTTTCTCCTTAATAGGGATAGGTATAAACGAACGATTCAACCGAAGCCCTGTTTGGGGAACATTTTAACACTTCTGCAAAGACTGACACTGGATTTCAAACTTTTGGTGTGAGAAAAGACTAAAAAATGCTAGAAGATCCGTCTGTTCCTCTTCTTGGATAATTCCACCAGCTAACATATGCAATTCTTCTAATTCTTGTCAACGACTTTTTCTCGTTCTGCCAAACGTGTGCAAAAGGGCGGTTCAGCCTTCTTGATCAATAAGTTCTCTCCGCTTGTCTTAGTCAAATCATTCATTGACCTTATTAGTCATTTCTTGTAGGGTTGATACACAAATCATGTCTTTGTCAGCTAAACCAGAGGAACCATTACACAGATGGTACGTCATCAAGTTTGAAACATGAACGCCACCTCCTCCCACTCTCTTTCTTCCTCCCCACACACCCCCACACCCCGATCCCCCACTTCCTAATCCCCCCCCCCCCCCCCCCGCCCTTTTTTTCTTTCTTTTTTTTTTCTTTTGAGTGAGGAGCTCAACGAGGTGTTTCTTCATTGTAATATGGACATGAGTCCGACGTCTCGGTGCAAAGTGTCAACGATTGTTGGCCTTTTTCTCGGGAGACTTCAACGCTGCCTGATCACGCTTTGTCTGCTATGATGCACACCTCTGCCAGTGTTGTTTCCTGTTCAGTTATTTCAACAAGAAAACGAAACGACTGCAAACACACCAACCTGAGCTGAGTAGCTTATTCTCTCTCTCTCTCTCTCTCTCTCTCTCTCTCTCTCTCTCTCTCTCTTCTCTCTGTCTCTCTGTCTCTCTCTTCTCTCTCTGTCTCTCTCTTCTCTCTCTCTCTCTCTCTCTCTCTCTCTCTCTCTCTCTCTCTGTATGTGTACGTGCGCGGTGTGTGTGTGTGTGTGTGTGTGTGTGTGTGTGTGTGTGTGTGTGTGTGTGTGCGAACGTAATTCTTTTCCAAGGTTATGTGGTTTTGTTGTGGTCAACAGCAATGTTCCTACTTCCCGGGTCAATGTGCCCATGAAGTTGTCAGATATTAATAAATAAAAAAAAAAGAAGAGAGAACAAAAAATCAGTCTACTGCGCATTGGCATTTGCACACTCCCTGTTTCGCATGACAATTTCAGTTCGTTGTATATCCGATTGTACCAGCGGTATTACACTCCCATTTTCAAAGAGTTTCTTTTCTTTCGGTTGTAAATGTTCAGATTTTCACCGTTTTGATGGTTTACCGTTCCTTTTTTCCCCAAGATTTACTGTGCAATAACTCGGCAGCAAGACTGTCTCATAAATCACCTGTTGAACTACCTCATCAATCATATTCACCGTTACGGAGCACCAACTTCCACTCCAGATGTTATACTGATGTATGATTTACTTTTCTTATGTTTAAAAGTGCGGATGCGAACGAACTTGTCATCGGTGACAATTGATTTCAGAGTCTTTGACCTGTGTGTTTAATTGTAAGATTTACTTCATCAAACGAACCATTTACGTATCTATTCAATTATTTGTTTTTGCCTGATGTTTAAGTTTGGGATTAGATCGTGAATGAAATAAGAAAGATTACTGTAGACACTTCAGTCATGATGATGACAGTGAGTGAGAAACGAATGCAGATTCTGGGCAGGTAAAACATTGTCCGTGTGGAAGCGACGAGCCGTCTCTGATATTGTTGACTTGATTTCAGATCATTTGGGGTGCTATTGCACTATGGATCTGTATGCTGATATCGATACAATGATCCACAATGCCAGAAAATGTAGTAACATTATAGTGCAACTTACCTTTCAATTTCCAAACGGATATTCCTTCAGGGCTTCTCGTTTAGTTCTGCCCCCCCCCCCCCCCCCCCCCCTCCCTTCCGAGACGTGACAAATCTGTCACTAGTAGACATTTAACCTGCACTCAACACTTTGAGCAACAGCTGTACACTAGATTACCAAATTAAAGACACATAGACAGATAAACAGATCTCTCTCTCTCTCTCTCTCTCTCTCTCCTCTCTCCTCTCTCTCTCTCTCTCTCTCTCTCTCTCCGACTCCAAGAGCGTAAGCAAATTATCGATTGCCAGTGAATACCTTTGCTGTACACTAGATTCCCAAATTAAAGACACACAGACATTAAACACTCTCTCTCTCTCTCTCTCTCTCTCTCTCTCTCTCTCGTCTTCTGTCTGTCTGTCTGTCTCTCTCTCTCGTCTGTCTCTCTCTCTCTCTCTCTCTCTCTCTCTCTCACGCAGATTGCAAGAGAGTATGCAAATTATCGATTGCCAGTGAATACCTGATTAAGCATCGTATAAATGATAATTCGAGCATGCCTTGATGTTTCATAATGAAGACACAGAAGGGTTTGGTCCAGAAGGTAGGAACAAAGTAAATATCTTGTAGATGTTTCCTGTAGAAAGCCATGCTTTGGTCAGCCCACTGCCAGGTGTCTTCATACCTTGATGACCATGAGAGAGAGAGAGAGAGAGAGAGAGAGAGAGAGAGAGGAGAGAGAGAGAGAGAGAGAGAGAGAGAGAGAGAGATTCCAATTAAGATTTTTATTCTGGCAGACCACAGCCCTTTATATGCCAAATATTCTATAAAAAGGAAACTAGTAGTAGTAGTAGTAGTAGTAGTAGTAGTAGTGTAGTGTGGGCAGTAGTAGTAGTACTAGTACTAGTACTAGTAGTAGCAGTAGCAGTAGAAATAAAACACCGATTGATCTACTTTAGATTTGAGTTAGCGTTTCGCGTGATGGCCATTGACCACTACCTAAAGGCATGTATAGTGAATTTAGACAATGTTTTTTCCGTCTAACCTTTTTTTCTTTACTTTTTTTTCTTCAGCACAGTGGGCCTTCACCCTCCTATTTCACCCACTGTCATTTTCATTTGGAAAACTGATTCATTCACCATGCAGTGTGTGTGTGTGTGTGTGTGTGTGTGTGTGTGTGTGTGTGTGTGTGTGTGTGTGTTGTGTGTGTGTGTGTTGTTGTTGTATGTTGTTGTTGTTGTTGTTGTTTGTTTGTTTATTTTTTATTATGAACATCCGCTACTACTCTTAATGTTTTAGGCTACGTGCATGGTGGACCTGGACACGCCGTGCATTACATGGCCGGGCCCGATTTGCTTGTCCGGGTCCTTGGAAGCATGCATAGCAGACCCGGACAGGTACTTGCACTTTTAGTTAATATGAATAATATTAGATTTAAATTTTAAGATCTACCAGTCTTTTTAAACCATTCTTATTTTTGAAACGTAAAAGAAAACGTCAAAATGGATTGAAAAAAACAGTGATAAAAACCTTCAAGGACTTTTTAAATCAATATGGATGTTTCTTAGGTTGTTTTTTTTTTATTGAAAATATATCCGCGACTGACACTTTTTGTTAAAGTGAATAGTATTGGATTCAAAGGTAAAGATTTGTTCGTAGCTTTGTTCATTTGGTGGAATTTTATCAACTTATAAAACAATACATGATCTGAAAAGTGCTTAGTGTTATTTTTCCATCTTGGTTTTCCTTTTATTATTATTAGTCAAATAAATGTTTTTCTTTATCTCCAAAATTCATTGTCTGTTAATTTGATTTAATCCGCTGCAGTTGTTTTGCTTTATGTAAAGCATGAATACGTTATCGTCGTTTATTATTCTATTTAAGTCCATCTCGGGAAAACAATCCAATTTCCGTCTCATGTACAGAACAATCTCCCTGCCCGTTGCAAACACATGCTGTTTTAGAGGTCTATAATGTTTACCATATTTAAACCCCATTGTTGTCCTTCTTGGTTTTCGAGTGCTTTTGGATTACTGTGTTTCTTTTTGCCAAAAAAGCGTACATAACTTTATATTAATCCTCTGCAGGACTTCATTGGGAGTACCAGCAGAGTGCATTACAAAAACCATTGACATAACAGATTGCTTTTCTGTTATTTTGCCATGAACGCTAAGATCTCGTTTAGTCCAATTCTTTATTAATTTTTCTATGGTTTCGACTCTGCTCTTTCAGTCCTCTTCGATGCTTTTTCCTATCTTATCTTTCTCTTCAAAATAGAGAAAATCCCAGTATTTGTTTGTTTGTTTGTTTTTTTAAGGTAGATTTTGTTAACGCACGTTCCCCACTCATTCTTAAATTTTCGGTTTCTTTCACATTTGACTTGAGGCCAGAGAACGTTTTTGTTGTTTTCAGAATGTTAAGGATTTAATCATGTCATTTTTGTTATTTAGGAGAAGGTGATGTCATCGGTGAGTTGTTTTATTTTCATAAATTGCTGCTTTATGTGGAACCTTGCTGGTATTCGGCTGCCTGATAATTCTCTTTTTTTTATCTTTGCTGGCCAAACATTCAACAGCCAAAACTCTAAATGGGAACAGGGATACCCTTGCCTTATGCCACAAGTCACATCGAATGGCTAAGGTAATCAGCCTTCATGATTGATGCATCTTTGGATATCATTTGTTAAAAGTTGTACTCGTATCTGGAAATCGGTCCCTAATCCTTTTAACTTGAATACGTGCCCAAGATATGTGTTCATTATGGAATCAAGTGTTTTTTGATAATCTATTGCTAAAATGTACCGTGCCTATCCAGTTTTATTCAAATAATTGATGATATCATCGATGGTTCTTAGCACTGTTACTATATTTATTCCTTTTAAGTATCCGACTGGATCTTCGTGAACTGCATTATAAATACATTTACCTAGTCATTCTGAAAGCACCTTAGCCGAAATGTTATAATCAGAATTTGTAAGACAAATGAGTCTCCGGTTGTTAAGTTTATCCCTGTCTAAGTCTTTACCTTTGTGAAACAAAAACAAAAGAAAAAAAACCCTACAATGCCTTGGAGAGAGAGAGAGAGAGAGAGAGAGAGAGAGAGAGAGAGAGAGAGAGAGAGAGAGAGGAATGCCATCACAGCATCATTTCTATATGTGAAACAATTTGCCTGTAACATATATTTGAATGAGCCCGTTTCCAGAGATATCTACAAAACATGATGGTATGCGTGAGCAAACATATAAACAACCCTGCAACATTGTCTAATCACGTACAAATAAATCTTGTGGAAGAAAGTGAACTACGAAAGATTGTATGCTGTAAATGAAGCGTAGTGATGCTGCAGGAAAAGGGCACTTAAACTGCCATGCATGCTGTAAGGAAAGTTACCACTTAACACCAGTACATCATGAATGTGTGGACCAAAGGAAATCGAACACTTAATGAGGGAAGGAAGATAGAGAAGGGGAGGGGTAGGGAGGAATCCGTGACGTGGGAATATGCCTGGGAACAGTATTTTGAAATAAGTGCTGACCAAAATGGGGAGTTTGTGTTATACTCCCTGTTTGGCTAGTATACTTACCATGTCAGACCATAGCATTCAACGGCAGTTAGCCAGCTCTGTCAGGCCGAATTTTTTCCGTGGCCAATGCAGTCATAAGACAGTCACGTGATGTCACCCCACTTCCGGCCCCGGAAGAAGCCAGTGTCAACTTCCTATAAGTCATTCAGCGAGGCCTGGTGTATGGTGACCCCGAGAACCTTGGCGCCAGAGGGGAAGGTAGGGAGGGAATTAGAGTCTGACATGGTAAGTATACTAGCCAAACAGGGAGTATAACACAAACTCCCCATTTTGGCGTCATATACTTTACCATGTCAGACCATAGCAGAATTTAAAGGAATCGGAGGAGGGCGAGCGCCCTAGTGGTTCTTGGGGTTGACCGATATGGCTGCATTGGCCGCCACAAAGGAAATCCCCTTAGACCCATCAGCTCTGGTCATGCGGATATCCCTCAGGTAAAAATTAATGAAGGGATTTTCCGAACGCCAGTAGGCTGCCTCCAGCAGGTGGCGCACGGGGACAGAGTACTGGAACGCTGTGGAAGTGGCCAGTGCTCTGACCTCGTGGGCCCTGGGTGATAGGACAGGGAGATCCTTGTACGCCTGAGCGTAGGTAGATCTCACCGTCTTGGAGAGCCACCTGGAGATAGTTCCCGCCGAGATATCTCTAGTATTGTTGGGGTTGAGGGAGATAAGGAGTCGTCTCTGGGAGGAGCGCCTGGGGCGTGTGCGTTCCCAGTAGTACCTGAGACACCTGGAGGGGCAAAGGTCCATGTCTCCATCTTTTTCTCCCTTTCCCAAGATGTCAGAACTCCGGAAGGAACTTGAGAGAGACTGAGCCGTCCCTGTGGAAGGCGATATCTGTGGGGTCACCGCTGAGGGCGTGAATCTCACTTCGTCTTCTGGCCGAGGCCAGGGCGAGGAGAAAGGTGGTCTTAAAGGAGAGGAGGTCAAAAGGAATAGAAGCAATGGGTTCAAAAGGGGTTTTTCTGAGGGCATCGAGGACCGTAAAAAGGTCCCAGAGGGGAATGCGCCTAGGGGACTGAGCTTCCCGTAGAGCAACTCCTCTAGACACCTCTCTGAGGAGAAAGTCATTGTCAAAAGAAGGGCCCCCCAGTTGACGAATGGTAGTGCAGATAGCTGATCTGTAGCCCCGAATGGAGCCAGCCGACAGCTTAAGGGAAGAGGATAGGTGGGAGAGGAAATTTCCTATTTGGATGTTGGAGGGGCAGTAATGGGGAACAGAGTTATCTGAGCACCAGGTTATCCATCTCTCCCAACGGTAGTTGTAGAGGGATTCGGTGCTGGCTCTGCGAGATGCCGAGGCGAAGTCCCGTAATCCCTGAGAGGCCCCTGCCCCGGCTAGTGTGTCTAGGACGGACTGGGGTCTCTCCGAGTGGGGGGTAGATGCAGATGTTCGCAGTTGGGCTGGCATAGAAGCCACGCGTGTAGGCGAAGCATCTTGGGATTGGAGTGAGGAAGACCTGACCGGGGTTGTCTCAGCATGTCCCAGCGAGGGCTGAGCCGGAGGGGGGGAACGTGGGTGAGGGACTTGGGGTCCGGGAACCAAGACTGGGTCGGCCACCATGGCGTTACGAGGATCAGCCTGGGTCTTTCCAGCCTTGCCTTCCTGATCACCTTGTGTAGGATGGGGAAGGGGGGAAAGGCATACGCCAGTAGGCCCGTCCCGGGGAGGGATAGTGCGTCGACTGCATCCGCCTGGGGATCTGGAACGGGAGAGACGTACAGGGGCAGGTGATGGTTGAAGCTGGTGGCAAACAGGTCGATCATGGGCACAAACCAATGGTTGCGCGACACCAGCGAAGGAGGGCCTCTGTTCTGAGGGAGAGGCCTATGGAGCGGGCCTCTCCCCCTTTGTTGACATAGCAAGCTACCGACGTATTGTCCGTGAGGAGGAGAACAAGTCGGTGCGCGACCTTGTGCTGGAGTTGGAGAAGGGCTAGCCTGACCGCTTCCAGCTCCCACTCCCCGAGGCGTGACTGTCCTCCACGTGGGCCCCCCAGCCCAAGTTGGAGGCGTCTGTATAAAGTTCCAGTGGTTGGGTTGGGTTGGGAGGGAGATGGGGACCCCGGTGGAGAGAGTGGCTGGAGTGAGCCGCTCCTCCGTCGCCGAAATGAACCAGTGTCCGAGGGGAATGACCTGGTCCCAGCGGTCGGAGGTCTGTGACAAACGTCGGCGGAACTCCCTCTGAAGTTGGCGTTTGGGGACCCGCCGCAGGGGAATGAGGGGAGACAGGGACTCCATCATTCCTAGGAGGGAGGACAGGGTTCTGGCCGAGGTGTGGGGTGCCTGTGACAGGCAGGAGATGAGGTCCACTATGCGTGCAGGCCTCTCCGGGGTCTGCCAGACGAACCGTAGGAATCGTCTGTGGGCCGGGTGAATCAGGATCTGAAAAATAGGCGTCCTTCAGGTCTACGGATGTGGCCCAGTCGCGATGATGGATGGAGTCTCGGATCTGGGTGGGGGTCTCCATCTTGAACTTGGTGGGCCTGAGGAACTTGTTGAGGGGCGAAAGATCTAGAATGGGCCTCCATCCTCCCGAGGCTTTTGGGATCACAAAGAGTAGAAGCCGGGGTTTGGGTGGGAAATCTCCGAGATGGCCCCTCTTTTGAGGAGGTCTTGGACTTCCGTGCGAAGAGCTTCTGCTTTGGCGGGGGAGGGTTCGTTGGGGGAGGGAGGGGGAGATAGCATGAGGGGGGGGACGCTCGTGGGCCCAAGGAAGGCGAAACCCTTCCTGTAGCACCGCCACTATCCAGGGGTGAGGCGTATGCGTCTCCACTGGTGGGCATGCCGGGAGAGGCTGCCCGCCAGGGGGGGCGAGGGTCTGGGCTGGTGGGTGGGGGATAGGGCGAGGGGGGGTGCTACCTGATCTAAGTCCCCCTCGGGCTGTCTCCCTAGTCAGCTCCGGGAGCGTGACTGTTGGCCTAACCGAAAATTTTGCTGATGGGGTTTTGGCTTAGGCCTTGGGAGAAGATTAGGTCGCTTGGCGGGCCGTGCGGTGCGGGAAGGCGATTGTCTGGGATAGGGTCTGTGCCTGGGGAAGGAACGAAGTGGGGGTCTAGCAGGGCGTGGCGGTGGCCTGGGCGCAAAGGACACAGCCTGCTTGCGTTCCTCAACTGCTTGTGCTATGACGTCAGCCGAGTAGTCGCCAAAGAGCGACTGGACCTGGCCCGGGATGCATCGCAGGGCTGCCTTAAGCGTCGGGGAGAGAGAGGTCCGCGCCAGCACGGCCTCTCTCGCGACCAACAAGCAGTTGAAGTGGCTTCTGGCTGCGCTGTCCGCCGCAGCCGAAAGGTGATGCGAAATCCTGTTAACTAGGTGTCGCATGAAAGGATCGCTGAACAAGCGAGGTCAGGCTCTTGGTGCGCCTCAGAGCCCGGGTCCCCCGGTACTGGGATGGCACCATCGTCCTCCGGCCATAGAGCCTCCGCTCGCTGAAGGGGCATGTCCAAGTAGGTGTGTCCCGCCGTGGTGTGGAGGATGCCCATCCTGGCTACTCGGACCCATTCCTTTAGGTTCTTAAAGGAGATGGCGCCGGAAGTAGGGGGGGGCAGGTGGGGGATCAACCGACGGTCCGACTGGGAAATGCCCATCTCCCTGGTCACGGGATTGTCCGTAAACAAGGAGGCGACTGAGGGGTTCTTGGGTAGATTGGTCTAGATCTCTGGGCCGGGGGAGAGGGAGAGAAATTCGTCAGCGGGTGCGGCCTCCCTCCTAACGAGGTCTGGTCGCCACCGTTCTATCGTGCGGACATCGTACAATGAGGTGGGGGCTAGCTCCTCGTCATCGTCCGCCTCAGGGAGGTACTGGTCCTGAGAGGGTTCATAGCACCCGTCTTCAGGAGGTAAGTCGAGGGGTGCCTGTAGTGTGTCCCCGGTGGCCCTATAATCGGCGGCCGGGACATCGTCCTGCCGATAGGACAGCGCCCGAGGAGGGAGACCAAGGTCGACCCAGGTAAGTGAGGCCGGGTGCCACATTCGACCATGTAGCTGGTCGTGCTGGGTGTTGGCGTTAAGCCACTGGTCTCTCTCGGGGGCATAGAGCCACCGGTCCCCGGGGAGGTAAACGGGCTGTGGCGGCCCTGGGGAAAAACCATGGTAGGTAGGCCGCACTCAAGGTCTGACCAGCGCGTTGGGCGAATGCGTAGGTCAGACATCCGCCGAGTCGTAGCCACGAGACCCTCTTCTTCTTGTAGGCAGAAAGTCCCCGGGACCCGGGTAACCTGAATCACTGTTGGGGGGGGGCTTGAGAGGCCGTGGCCTGTCGTCCCCGTCCAGGTCCGTGCACTGCACCATACACGTCCTTGGAATGGGCCTGGGAGGGCCATAATGGTATGGAGGAGGATGCGGAAGTCGAGCCCCCAACCCGCGAAAGTGCGGATTGGTCAGGATGCGGTCCCGTGTTCCTCCCCCTGGAGGAATATGTCAGGTTACCCTTGGTCCCGCTGGTAGATCCTCCCCCCGGAGGAGCGGGACCGCGGACGTTGCCCAAATGGGGATCCGAAAGGTCGGTTCCCCAACGTCCAATACCCCTAGGGAAGAAGGTGACGTTCGATCGGGGTAGGTCGACCGTCCTTGTGCATGGGCACGGCCGGGCCCATGGCGCGGCGTGCCCGCACGCCCAGGATTATGGACACCACCGAGGTCGTGCGTCGGGGTGACCATAAGGCTGCTTCCGGAGTCGAAGCGCTCCTCGAGCTCAGGTGTTGGCTGCACCTGTGCCCGGTGGGGCCGAGCGCTATGAGTGCACGTATCAATTTGGGGGGAAAAAGAGATACGTGACTCATCAAGGCGAGTGACGGATGGTGATTCCATCCCAGATCCGTCACCCGTGCTGGTCCGCGGCTCGGCAAGGTGCCCCGGGGGCCGAGATTCGCGTGACTCAGCATGATAGTTAGAAGTCTCCGAGCGAGTCCGTAGGCTAGAGGGCAAGCTGGCCGATGGAGAAGGGGTGGGGGAGGGCGAATTCCGTTGGCTAGTCTTTGCTCGGCCGGGCCCCTTGAGGGGAGCCTTGCCATTAGACTTTCTGGGCAGCACCTTGAGGGGAGCTTTGCCCTTAGACTAGCAGGCAGATCAAATGAAAGGCATTTTGAAATGGTGGCCGCTTGCCTATCAGCCTTGGGACGCCGCGGTCGTGCGTCCGTCGGTTTGGTAGACGAGGAAGATCACGCGTCCCTTCCGCGGAGAAGTCGTCTCTGTCTACCCGAACCGTACGTTCATCAGTGCGAACGGATTGCTCCGAGATGGAATCGACCCGCGGGTTCTCCGGGAAATTGAGCGAACTCCGAGCAGTGGAGTGGCTCGACCCGGCGGTGTCCTTCACCATGTTGGGCACAGGTGGATAGAGCAAACCCGGAACACACGACCGCAAAGAGGAGACAAGGTGGCCGATCGAGAAAATCAATTAATCTCGATCGTCCGTGTGGTGTCGTGCAAAGTGCTCGAGAGATCGACTGAAAACTCGAACTACCCGTACACGCCACCGGTCGTGTGACTGGTATGGCTATTAATAGCAATCTCTACACGTGGAGTATCACTGTGTATAGGTGTGATAGTTCTTGGGCACTAAATCTTAATAAGCAGATCAGTGTCACACACCCTTACTCGAACACGTTCTACCTGTGAAGGGTAAAGAGTACAGGTGTGATAGTTATTGAGCCCTAAACCTTAATAAGCGGAACCAGCACAAAATGCGTGCTGAACCCGAGGCTCGGCAATATGGTGGGGGAACACGACCGGCGAGCGGTGCCGACGATCGCGAGTAACAAAGTCGCGAGAGTGCCGGTAAAAGAGACAAATCTTTAATAAATACGCTCCCGAGAGTGCCGGTAAAAGAGACAAATCTTTTAATAAATACGCTCCCACCAAGAGCCTCACACGGCAAAAATACTCAGGGTCTAGTGCAAGCCGGAACCAGCACAAAATGCGTGCTGAACCCGAGGCTCGGCAATATGGTGGGGGAACACGACCGGCGAGCGGTGCCGACGATCGCGAGTAACAAAGTCGCGGGAGTGCCGGTAAAAGAGACAAATCTTTTAATAAATACGCTCCCGAGAGTGCCGGTAAAAGAGACAAATCTTTTGATAAATACGCTCCCACCAAGAGCCTCACATTTGCAAGCCACAACTGAATCAAGTATAGAACAAAACACAGCAAAGTTAACACAAAGGCAAGTATAGGCGAGACAGAGCACAAGACTTATCTTGCTTTGACGGCAGGCCGAAGATGAATGACTTATAGGAAGTTGACACTGGCTTCTTCCGGGGCCGGAAGTGGGGTGACATCACGTGACTGTCTTATGACTGCATTGGCCACGGAAAAAATTCGGCCTGACAGAGCTGGCTAACTGCCGTTGAATGCTATGGTCTGACATGGTAAAGTATATGACGCCAAAACACAGGTTTGAGGAAATGCCCGTGAACTGGTTGTGTGCATAGTCACGTAAACCTTACGTGAATATGTCAACATACATAATATTGATACCAGCCCCGATAGACTTCAGCCCTATATAGACACCGTGCATCTCTTGAAGACTGAGTTGTTTCACCACTTCATCCCATTCCGTGGGTGTATTGAAACTGGCCAGAGTCCCCCCACGTTTCTGACAATCTAGCGCGGCATGGTCCCAGTATTCATAATGAGTGTCATAGATTGGCAAGAAGCAGCTGCCGGCAATCCACGTCTGTCCTTCCCCGCACTGAGCACTCGGCATTCCATTCGGTGATTCATCCTTCACCCTGTGGAAAACAGGAGTAATGTAACACTTTCTTCTGATTCTAATTCTTCTGTTCAAAGCGCTCATGTCTGCTTTTAAGAAATCAATATTAAGCGTGTTTCTGGAGAATAGTGAGCTGTTTACACCAATTTTTGGAAACTTGAGTATTTTTTCCAGCTTATTCATGTAGACCCTCTACAATAATCTCATGATAACAGTATCTATCCATTTTTTTTCTGACATATTGGTTTCCATTTTTGAATACCAGAAACAAATTACTGAAATACGCGTACGTGCATGATTCT
>CM065724.1:47080452-47087952 GCA_033310375.1 Conus canariensis
GTTTTCAGTCAGATGAAAACGGTCGAACGAGATTTCAACGGGAAAGAATAGAGAAGAGGGGGAAAAGAGTAATGATGGGGTGAAATAGATGACGTTAAGGTAAAAAAAAAATGTTGCTGACAGGAATGGGAACCATTCAGTTTTCTTTCTAATTTTAAATAGAACCATTTTGTTATTCCCATCCACGATGGCCTTGAGTGAGAGCTCTTCAGTAGATTCGGCTAGTTGGTGTTATGACATCTATTCAACAGTGATACTTATAAAACGTGACCTGCCATTTTGTTGTACACTGAACACCGCGAGGGAAGGATCGTCATCCAATGGACTCCCAGAGAGGCCATGACAGAAAGAAGATAGAAATACAGACCTCAATGGTATCCATTATGTCAGTGACGAATGCAATGTTTATGCTTTTATGCTTTAATGACGCCCTTTACAAGCTGAAAATTCTCTCCCTCGAACAAGAAGTAATTTCGAATTACCGCCCTTGTTATAGCTTCGAAGTACATGGTTATTGGCGTGGGGGGTAGGGGGTGAGGGTGGGGGGTAGTCGATTTTGGTTTGCTTTTGTTTGTTTTTCCCGCTGTAAACAACCCATTTCCCCAGGGTTTCACCAGAACATTAATTTTAAGAAATGCTGAAGCAACTGCAACCTTCAAGAACAAGTTTTGTAAATGAGATCATACCCGTAAAGGAGGGAGTAAAACGGTTTGAAGGCGATGAAGAGTGGGAATGTACAGTTGAAGACTCTGCGAAAGAAGTAATCGCTGCTTTTCCCAACGAACCCGACTGTGTGTGTGAAGTGTGTTAGAACATTGTTTACAAGGAAAGACAGAAACGGAGATTAAGACTTGCGGTGTTACAATTCATTCAGTTGGTAACAGCATTACGATGCTGAAGGAATCATTGAGGTAAAAAAAGAAATCTTTCAGAAATCGTCCTTTCTGTTATGGAAACATGGCTTTAAAAAAAAACTGTCAGAATACTTCAGTGGCAGAGTTAGCATGACAGCTTAGAAAACTAAGATCTGGGGAGGAGGGGGGGGGATGTTGCATATTTGTAGAAGGTTGCATTTAACATGGAGATCGTTCGGGTTGTTTCTCTGGAGAAAGCATCTGCTATGAGTTTCAGTTTCAGTTTCATCAAAGAGTTCTCACTGCATGCAGAGTAGTCCATATACACTACACCATATCTGTTAAGTTTCGAGACCACACTGCGCATGATTTAAAGCTGATGGATAAATGAACTGATGACTAATATGAGGGAATTCAAGAAGAGGGTCTCGGGGCTACGACATAGACGGCATCTGACCTAGGTCAGCGCGCTGATCTCCGATGATAGATGAAGCACTGTCGGGAAGAACATACAGGGCCTGCAAGGTGAAATTAAGACTACAGAAATATTTTTCCCTGAAAGATCATGGCCTGGGGGTAAATAATAGAAAAGAACACACACACACACACACACACGCTCAGAGAGTGTTCAGTTAGGTAGTGCAGACAGAAGTTTGCCAGAGGTTTGTTACAGTATTGATTCCCCATGGATAAGTTTCTAGCTTTGGAATAATAAATAAATAAAGGGAAAAGCGAAATTATTCATAAGTGAATATACACGATTTATTCACAATTCGTAATGTGATTAATTAAAAAAAGTAAATGGAATGAGATTGTGTAATAAGCATTTTGTGAAAACGCGTAATTGATTTATAAAAAAAAAAATTAATACAAACCGTTTTTGAGATTAATATTTTTTGCAAAGATTTCAATTTGTGTCCCAAAATATAGACAGGGATGTGCTGGAAATGGATTGCTACAAATGCGTGAGTACAAACGTTACTATGTTTTGATGAATAACGTCTTTAGACAACAACAAAAAAGTAGAATTACATGTTCCAAACCTAACAGTAGAAATTGGGATTTCTTTCCAGAAAACCTGAGCATCCAGTGGACCGAACTTACCTCCTTAAAGTTTCATTCCCGCTGGAGGAACGTTTATACAAAAAAGACAGTCGTATGTGACCATTTCTTGTGATAACAAACACAAAGAGGTATGAAATACTCGGCAAATAATTCATAATATTTTTTTGTGGAAAATGGAAGTGAAAGATGTTCAGAAAAAAAAACATGTTATTTTGTAATGTTTATTGTCATTGTGAAACTTGTTGTTTTCTTTTGATCAAGGGAGCACAAAAAGCGGACTCTTGTTTCCTCGGTCCCTCCCTTGAATGAGTGGAGTAGATATGTACACATGGAGTGACCATGCTGTGTTTGTGACTGAGCGTATGCAAATGCGGTGTGTGACAACTGCTAATGGAACTTCCATCAGGACCTGAGGCAAGTGTAGTATTACTCTGGAAATTTAACTCGAACAAGTGTACACTTATGAATTTTATCTCGCTGATGTCACTCGCTCCATTCTTGGTACTAGTTTTTTCATCGCTCATGGACTTGTCATTGCCTTAAGGGCAAGCGACCCATGTCCTTTGATAACGCCCCTTTTCCTCAGCACTTATTTCCCCTTAACCCTTGCTGGCCTATCACCTAACACATACTTCGTCAACAGTTTGCAAAGCTACTCACTCCGCGTTTTGACTCTGCTGTCAATAATCATGGTGTTGAATATCGCGTCATCAAACATGGGCCACCACTCCAGGCTCGTGTAGGCACCTGAGTCCACAGAAACTGGTTACGGCAAAAGCTGAATTCTTGGAGACGGAAGAAATGGGCATCATCCATCGGTCCGACTCATCCTGGTCTTCACCACTCCACGTGGTTTCCAAACCAGGTGGCCTTTGGCGACCCTGTGGTCATTACAGACAACTTAAAGATGATCACTATCCCATGTCTCACATTCAATATTCCAACAACCACCTCACAGTGAGCAAAGTCTTTTCCGAGACTTATGTGGTCGGAGGCTACCAACAAATTTCTAAGACGCTAGTTTCGGTTACAAAGACTGCCTTCATACATCTTTGGACTCTGGGAATTTCTTCGTATGCCCTTTGGCCTCTAGAATGCTGTTCGAACATTCCAGCGCCTCACAAATGCATATTCCGGGAATTTGCTTTCACTTTATTCTTCGTTGATGATATCCATGTGGCCAGCTGCTCACTCGAAGAACACGCGTCGAACAACTCTTCCAACTTTTCCATCTCCTCTCTTCCAACGGACTGGTCATCAACAAAGCCAAGTGTGTCTCTGGTGTTCATGAGCTTGCTTTTCTTGGTCATCGTTCCACTGCTCAGTGGATACGTCCATTCCCATACCGAGTAGCCTCCCTTTAAGATTGCGCTTCACCCACCGATCGTACAGGTCTTCAACGGTTTCTGAGAATGATGAACTACCACCACCGTTTCATCCCATGTTGCTGACATCCTAGCTCCACTCCTAACCCAGGCAAGTGGTAAGGGACAAACCATTCAGTGATCTGAAACCTGTCAGACCACATTTGAAAAAGCCAAGGACGCTCACAAGGAGATTGTGCGTTTACATCACTCACATCCAGACACAGCTACAAGTCTCACAGTCGATGCATTCAACTCAGCAATGGGTGCCCAACTCGAACAGCGACAGGGCCACCTGGGTTCTTCTCGCTTTCTTCTCCCGGAAACTTTCTGAAACGGAGAAAAAAACATAACGCCTTTGATCGTGAACATCTGTCAGTGTACGGTGCATCAAGCATTCCAGGCACTTTCTGAAAGGACGACAGTTTATACTGTACACTGACTACAAACCCTTCGTGTCGGTTCTTAGGACAGACCAGACACCTCTCTTACACAGCCGACTTCACCACCGACATCCAGTAAATTACAGGCAAATTCAACGTGGTGGCTGATGCCTTTACACGTATCAACATCTATCCCAACTTCTAAGAACAGGGTATTTTCTCTGCGGGCAGCTTCAGACAACTTACTCAAGACCAAGTACAGCCTGGCGAGGTGGAGCCCTATCGCAGTGTTACCACTAGCCTCATGTTTCAAGCATCCACTTTGGCTCATCATTCTGTGTGATACGTCCACTGGTGTCCCATGACCAGTATTGCCGAACACCTGGACTCTCCCAGCCTTTGATTAAATTCATGGACTTTCACATGTAGGTGCACGCTTCACACTACAGGCCATCACCCAACGTTTTATGTGACATGGCATGAAGCGATATATTTGCATATGGCACAAGGAATGCCATGCTTGTCAAGCCTCCAAAGTTCATCAACACAACGGGTGCCACGGGTGGAGCGCCTACGTCTAAACGCCAGGTTCCGGAGTCTTCACATTGACCTGGTCGGACCACAGCCAGCCAGTCAAATCATGACGTACCTCTTCACAATCATTGACCGCTTCACCAGATGGCCAGAAGCAATTCCTCTTCAAGATGCCTGTGCTTCTACCTGTGCGGCAGCTCTCATCCATCATTGGATTGCCACTTTTGGCGTTCCTGAAAACATTACTGCCGACCGAGGCAGGCAGTTCACCTCAGTGCCTTGGGCTAAATGCTATAAGGTCTTGGGCATTGAAGTTCACACAACCACAGCCTACCATGCGAAAACAAATGGCATAGTTTTCACCATCGACCTAAGGCAGCAGTCAAAACTTCCACTACCAGCCCCAACTGATTTGCGGAGCTACCCATTGTCCTGGTGGGGACACATTCCTCTTGGCGGGTGATCCCGATTGTTCTGCTGAGCTCGTCTATGGCTCAACTCTTCGGCTGCCTGGTGAGTTTCTTAAGTCACTGGATGCGCGCACCATGGAACTAGACTCGACGTTCTTCAAACATCTCCAGCACAATTTGTGCGCTGTGCAGCCAAAAGCATCGACGTTCCATGAAAACCAGCCTACCTGTGCACTAACAAACCTGGCTTCCACTCTGAGTCGTTCAGAGGTCTATGTGGGCCGTCTCGAAGACCGTCTCAAAGCTGCATTTGTCACGCTGCTCAAAGGCGTTCAATGGACAAGACTGAGATTTCACTTGCTGCTGATGATCCAGCAACATCATTGACGACAATCCATCCTCTGCAGCAAGTTCTGCAGAGCCGTCAACATCACCCCTACCATCCCCTGCTAGGGATCCTCTTTATGTCACAGCTGTCTCAAGCCTCGCGTCGGCCACCAAGATTTCGATGACTCTGATTTCGGTTGTATTCTTCTCAATGTTTTTTTTTTTTTTCTTATAACAATTTGGTAAGTCATTGTATTTCGCTGGGAGGTAGGTAAAATAGAATCCCCCTGATGCAAGTTATTTTCCCTTTGGTTGTTTTAGTAATGCAAACTGAGAGTTATGTCCCTTGGGCTAGTTTCGGTAATCGTTGTGTTCGTAAAGTTCATCGTACCTGACTACCTACGATGATTTATGTGGGCTGCACTGTCGTAACATAAATGCCGGGGATATGAACAACCTTAAGTTGACATTAGAAAAGCAGAACTGAATAAAAAACGCAGCGACCTTCTTCGGAAAGAATGATTTCTTGATGCGGTGATGGCACATTTCTACACACATGTACTGGTTTAAAAATTCATTTGAAAAGAATGGTCATACAAATAAGTTTCAGTACATGTCATACGCAGTACATGCCTCTCATGAATTATGTGTAGAGCGCTAGCAGGAACGACGCAAAAAAACAAACTCAATGGACAAAGTCAGCAATGCAACCTTGGTACCCTTATGCAGTTTAATGATTAAAAATACTTTAAAATAATCACATACTTCTTTCATTTTTTCATTCAAAGTTTGGTTTCGCACTTTTATACTCTACTGTGTAAGCATTAAACGTAATTCAATTCGTTTACACTTAGACAATCATATTGTCAAAATAAAAATGTTGAACATCGCTTAACTACAATAAACAGAAAGGTGCTGTGAAAAACTCCATGGTCATTTTCAGACCCATTACGCAATTGTACAAAGACAATTTGATATCTGTTTAGTTAAATTCTCCCTTATTTCCTGCTGCAACCACTCCTTTCATTGCTTTTTTCAAGACACGTGTCCATTATCATTTAACCTGAGGAATCACATCGCAAATCCAATCCATCATAGCCATTACTATCGGTCTTTCTGTCCGTCTGACTGTCTGTCTGTCGGTCAGTCTGACTGCCCGTTTCTCTGTCTGTCTGCCCGCCTGTCTGTCGGTCGTTGTCTGTCTGTCTGTCTGTCTGTCTGTCTGTCTGTCTCTCTGCACACACACACACACACACACACACACACACACACACACACACACACACACACACACACACACACACGAACGCACGCACGCATGCACACATAAACAGTATTTTATCTACGATGGACTAGACTATACATAACACGAATGGGTCGAACAGCAGTTAGGGTACTTTTCCCTGTCTGCGAATGTGACCTCAAACCGAGATATTGAACTAGTCGAAGATAAGGGCAGCCAGAGGGCTGGAGAAAATAAATGCGAGGAACACATGTAATGCACTCATTCATTCATTCTCTCTCTCTCTCTCTCTCTCTCTCTCTCTCTCTCTCTCTCTTCTCTCTCTCTCTCTCTCACACACACACACACACACACACACACACACACACACACACACACGCACACACACGCACACACACACATGCACACACGCGCACGCGCGCGCACACACACATACGCGCGCGCGGGCGCGCGCGCACACACACACACACACATGTACGCACGTACCCACACACAACATGTATTCACACACACACACACACACACACACACACACACACACACACACACACACACACACACACAGCACACACATGCACCCACACACACGCGCGTGCACTCACGCACGCACAGAGAGAGAGAGAGAGAGAGAGAGAGAGAGAGAGAGAGAGAGAGAGAGAGAGAGAGAGAGAGCAAAATACAACTTTAAATATAGATTTCATTGTTAATTCAAGATTCGCAGAATATTAGAAAACCATAAGTTGTCTCCACACCACTTCATCTAATCCGCCTTGCCAATGTGACGTCACAAGATTTCCTCTGGTTTTTGTTGTTGTTGTTGTTTTCCTCATGAACCTTGGCTTTACATTCGCCATCCACCCCCTTCACCATCGTACACACCTGTTTATTATCAAGGAGGGAAATATCCATTTAATACCTCAACAGGAAACCATATTCCTACTTTTTCCAACTTGCTCAAGATATTCATATTGATCATCGTTTGCATCCTGAAAAGAAGACCAACCTCACATTTCTCATGAATAATGATATTTATTCTGTTAATGATATCACCTGGAACATAGCTTTCAAACCGAATCAAATGATTTCACGGTGGAAAATCTGCCACTCAGAAATTTGTGATTTTAAAAAAAACCCAGCATAAACCTTAAGAAAAGAAGAAGAAAAAAAAAAAAAAAAAACGATATGTCAGTTTAACCTCATCCCCGATGCGTGGCTTTTCGAGGAGCTCAGTCTTGCGCTGACATATTTTGCCACACATGTCTTTGGATTTCTGGCGTGGGAGGTTATTTTCCCACTGGCACGTTGGGTTGACATGTATAC
>CM065724.1:47097952-47105452 GCA_033310375.1 Conus canariensis
GGTTAAAAGATAGGTAGATATAGATAGGCAGATGTACTGACGGACACTTACATTCATATATACATACATACGTGCGTATGCACGCACATACCTAACAAACATACGTACATATGCATGCATACCATAGATCAGATACATTTTTTTTCGGCATATAAGAGTTGATTTTCCTTTAAGATTTTGTAAAAGATAACTACTTCCTAATCCCCTGGGCGACAGGGATGGGAAGGGGATGGGGATGCGAATCCCATATGCCATAAATAAAGTTGTTGTTGAAAATGGGATCGTCGTTTATTACGTTGTATGACTGATCAGAATTCAGCCTACCACTTGAATACTCTGTAAAAAACGAAACATCCAGAGACTGCTTGCTAGAACTGAACAACAGAACCATGATTCTTCCCAGTGAGTTCCTTATCCACTTGTCCCCCTTTTCTACAAAGTGGAAGTAGTCGAAGATCATTGACCTGTTTCACGCTACGCACAAGAAATAGACCAAAGACGGATCAGGTCAGTGACCTTTGAGTCAGTTACTCAGCTTGCATCTAACTGGTACCATTGCATAAACAAGACTACCCGAGTTCTTTTATCTTCCGGTTTGCTCCCTGCGGCGTAGGCCTACGCCTTTCAGCCTACATCGACAGCCTGTTTTTTTTTCCGCATCTATTTCTTCATTGTATATACAATCAAAGCCAAGTTGTTGTTGCTGCTGTTTACTCTAAGCGTTACTATACAGATGGCTGCTGTATAATGCTAATCGGTGCACAAGCCAGTATGGATCCGTTCAAAAACAACATCATCATCGTCATCAACAGAACAACAACTACAGACAGATAGATGCAAATGCTGATAATGTGTACAGAGGGAGAAGCTCGGTAAAATGGGAAGACACTGTGACACATTTTTAAATGTAATTAATAGCGAACTGCCATCATGTTTCAACGCCCATCTTGCGCTGAAGTGAATGAAGATAAGTGATTGCTCGTTCATTTTCGTTGTCCTGAGTGTTTTGTATCTTGCCTGAGGAAGACGCGTTGTGTTTTGTCTTGTGATTCGTTTGTCTACGTTTTCTTGACGGTTGGCTATTAATTACATATAAAATTTCTTTAGATTTCCGCCTGCAGTCGCCTCACCTTGCAGGTAGATCTAACTGTGAAAAAAGTTCGTCAGTGCTGTGATTTATGTTGCTGGTTTCAGTGACGTCTTTACAGTTTGTTGTTGTCATTGTTGTGTTATGTTTGCTTCTTTATTTTGTAATGAATGCGACGAAAGAAGCATTGGAAGCAGGTATAAATGCAAATAGCATGAAGTGTAATAAGCATCGTATTTCTGTTTGTATCTTTATTCCAGCCTGGTGTGTCTCTCTGCATGCATGTCCATGCATTTATCTACCTCGGTTGTTTCTATTTTCGATTCTGACAAGATGCATAAAAATATAATCTGACTGGTACACTGAATGTTCACATATCATATAAACAGAAAATTATACAAAAGGAAATCCAAAGAGAATAGCCATCCGCGAAGTATCACTGAGTGTGTGTGTGTTTTTTTACTCGAATATGTAAATCTGTATTTGTCCACGTATGTGCGCATTTGAATGACAATTCAGACAGCTGTACTAGATTCAAAACTCACCAAAATTTTACATAAAGCTGTTTAACTTCATACAAACAATTATATAAATACATATCCATACATTTGTCGAAAATACGCTTGTCCACTTCGTACTGTGTGTTAAGATAGCGTGACATGACATCTATCGTTGTGTGTTTATTCATTAAATGATGTTAAAGTGAAAATACTTAATCAGTCACCGACAGCAAACGGGAATATCACGGACAGCAAACAAAAATACTCACTTTTTTTTTTTTTCACCAGCTGCCATAGTGGTATGGTTAAAGTAATATATTCCGAACTGGAAGGTCGTGAATTCAATTCCCATCTGACCTATTGATATTTGTTGGATTTTCGGCCCATGGTTGACACGTATCTAGAGTTAAATTTGGTATGGGCTCAGTAGAGAAGACTGCAACCACACAATCGAGTTCCATCCATTTAATGGATGCGTTTTTGATAGTGTTGCACAAATTTACTAATCAACTCTGCTGGTGCCAGTCTCTCTCAGGCCTGGTTATCTTTGGGATTTACTATGAAAGATTATGAAAGTGTAGAGTACAGCCTACAGTCTCAGACAGGAACGCTGCCCAATAGCAGCTTCATCAAGATCTTCATCCTCATCGATCGGCGTAAGAAAAGTCAAATTCTGTCGCTCTTCATGCCTGGCTCTCATGGTGACCTTAATTTCGATTTCTTTACCAAGTCTGTACGCTTCGTGAGTTTAGGTTAAGGTAGCCATAATTAGCAGGTTTATGGGAACTCTGGATGGACATGGACATGGTGGCGACCTCTAGACGGTTAAGTTCTCTCATGCCGACTCCTTGACACATTGGCACTCTACAGTTGGTTGGGCTATATGAGAATGCACGCACATACCTAACAAACATATGTACATATGCATGCATACATGCATTCGATAGATCGAATACATTTTTTCAGCATGTAAGAGTAGATTTTCCTTTAAGATTTTGTAAAAGATAACTAATTCCTAATCCCCTGGGTGATAGGGATGGGGAGGGGATGGGGGTGCGAATCCCATATGCCATAAATAAAGTTGTTGTTGAAAATGGGATTGTCGTTTATTACGTTGTATGACTGATCAGAATTCAGCCTACCACTTGAATATTCTCTAGAAACGAAACATCCAGAGACTGCTTGCTAGAACTGAACAACAGAACCATGATTCTTCCCAGTGAGTTCCTTATCCACTTGTCCCCCTTTTCTACAAAGTGGAAGTAGTTGAAGTTCATTGACCTGTTTCATGCTACGCACAAGAAATAGACCAAAGACGGATCAGGTCAGTGATCTTTGAGTCAGTTACTCAGCTTGCATCTAACTGGTACCATTGCATAAACAAGACTACCCGAGTTCTTTTATCTTCCGGTTTGCTCCCTGCGGCGTAGGCCTACCCCTTTCAGCCTACATCGACCGCCTGTTTTTTTTTTTTTATTTCTTCATTGTATACACAATCAAAGCCAAGTTGTTGTTGCTGTTGCTGTTTACTTTAAGCGCCACTATACAGATGGAAGTTTATACATTTTTGAATAACTGGCTGCTGTATAATAATAATCGGTGCACAAGCCAGTATGGATGCGTTCAAAATCAACATCATCATCGTCATCAACAGAAACAACAATTACAGACAGATATAGATGCACATTTTGATAATGTGTACAGAGGGAGAAGCTCGTTAAAATGGGAAGACACTGTAACACATTTTGAAATGTAATTAATAGCGAACTGCCACCATGATTCAACGCTCATCTTGCGCTGAAGTGAATGAAGATAAGTGATTGCTCGTTCATTTTCGTTGTCCTGAGTGTTTTGTATCTTGACTGAAGAAGACCTAAGGGTCAAAACGCCTTGTGTTTTGTCTTGTGATTCGTGTGTCTACGTTTTCTTGGTGGTTGGCTATTTATTACAAAAATAATTTCTTTAGATTTCCGCCTGCAGTCGCTTCACTTTGCAACTAGATCTAACTGTGGGAAAAGTTCCTCAGCGCTGTGATTTATGTTGCTGGTTTCAGTGACGTCTTTACAGTTTGTTGTAGTCATTGTTGTGCTATTTTTTGTTCTGTATTGTACTCCCAGTTCTGTTAGAACAGCGAGTACTTGACAATGGGAACGAAGGAAATGCTGTCTGTGTGTCTGTCTGTCTGTCTGTCTGTCTATCCGTGGTCAAAATGTGTTCCACTCGCTCCAGACAAAACTACTGGGCCGATCTTTCTGAAAATTTGTAGGCATGTTCATTATGGGTCACGAACGATGCCCCATGTTTTATCTTACAGAATAGCCGTTACTAACGGCTATAACGGCCCATAACGGTTTTTTCCTCTTTTATGAAATATCTCAGAAAGTACTTGGCCGATCTTTCTGAAAATTTGTAGGTATATTCATTGTAGGTCACGGATGATGCCCTGGTTTTATTTTACTAGATTAGCCGTTACTAACGGCTATAACGGCTCAAAACGATTTTTCTTCCGTTACTAACGCTATAAAGGCCCCAAACGGTTTTTCTTCTTTATGGAATCTCAGAAAGTACTTGGCTGATCTTTCTGAAAATTCGTAGGTATGTTCATTGTGGGTCAAGAATGATCCCCGATGTTTTATTTTATCAGGATAGCCGATACTAACGGCTAAAACGTCCCAAAACGGTTTTTCTTCCGTTACCCAACGGCTATAACGGCCTATAACGGTTTTTCTTCTTTTATGGAATATCTCAGAAAGTACTTGGCCGATCTTTCTGAAAGTTTATAGGTGTGTTCATTAACGGTCATGGATGATGCCCGATGTTTTATTTTACTAGAATAGCCGTTACTAACGGCTATAACGGTCCAAAATGGTTTTTCCTCTTTATGGAATATCTCACGCATATTCAAGATAAACTGGGAGTACGTTTATATGCTTTGCATCTTGTTTTATAATAAATGCGATAAAAGAAGCATTGAAAGCAGGTATAAATGCAAATAGCATGAAGTGTAATGAGCATCGTATTTCTGTTTGCATCTTTATTCCAGCCTGGTTTGTCTCTCTGCATGTGTGCTCATTCATTTATATACCTCGTTTTTTTCTGTTTTATTTCGGACAAGATCCATAAAATGACGAACTGACGACCGGTACACTGACTGTTCACAAATCATGTAAACAGAAATTATGAACAAGGAAATCCAAAGAGAATAGCCATCCCCGAAGTATCACTTAGTGCTTTTTCTTTTATTTTTTTAATCGCATATGTAAACCTTTACTTGTCCACGTATGTGTGCATGCGCACACGTGTGCGTGTGTGTGTGTGTGCGCGCGCGAGCGCGCGCGCGCGTGTGTGTGTGTGTGTGTGTGTGTGTGTGGAAAGAGTCGTAAATACAAGATTAAATTTCCTTCAACAGTTTTAATGTTACAAATGGTCCTTTTTTTTAATTCTAGGCACATACAATAATTGGTTGCACACACATAAAGATACGTTAAATCATATCATATTGAAATATACCAACAAAAGTTGAGTTACATTTGGTGAAAATTGTAGTATTTGATGAGACTTCTAATAGATATAGGTGCAGATGAAAATAAACATACATGAGACCAGTGGCCGTTTGCCAAATATAGCTAAGAAGGACAAAAATAGTGTATGATTTACAGTAATTCAAGAAAGTGAAACCACATTTGAATGACTATTCAGACTAGTACTAGTTTCAAAACTCACCAAATTTTTACATAAAGCTGTTTAACTTCATACAGACAAGTATAAAATATACATCCATACATTTGTCGAAAATACACTTGTCCACTTCGTACTGTGTGTTAAGATAGCGTGACTTGACATCTATCTTTGTGTGTTTATTCATCAATTGATATTAAAGTGAAAATACTTTTTTTTTTTTTTTTTTTTTTTTTTTTTTTGCTGTCCCAACCTCTGCGCCACCTCAGAGGCAGTGCACCCACGCCGCTCATTCCGACACCCCGTCCACAGCCACAGCCCGGTCGGTCCCGCTGCAGCCCCGGCACCGGCAATCCACAGGGAGCAGTCAATGTCAAGTCGTTAAGAGGCAACCCACCGGAGGAGACACTGCACTGCTGCCGAGTCACTTCGGTGGTGTTCAGTGGCTCCTGTTCTGATCTAACATACGCAGGACACCACCTACTAAGCCCCCTACTGACCACAATAATTGCTTTGTCGCGGAGCCGGCGTGAGTGAGCTCTTCCTCCGGAGGGCGCCACCACGTCCGTCCAACGACAGCCCCCATGGACTCGCCGATACCGGTGACCCCGACGGAACCAAACCAAGGCCACAGACGTGGAGAGGACATCGAAACTGAGGTCACCATGAGAGCAGGGCATGAAGGGCCACAGAATTTGAGACATTTTTTTTTTAATGCTGATCAATGAGAATGAGGATGATTAAGATGATGCTACGGATTTCCATTTCGGTCTGAGACTACATGACAGGGCTGTACTCTACGCTTCCTTTCATAATATATCCCGGCGTCAACCAGGCCCGAGAGATACAGGCACCTACAGTGTTGGTCAGGAAATTTGAGCAACACTCTCAGAAACGCATCCATTAAGTGGATGGAACTCGACTGTGTGGTCCCAGTCTTTCCCAACTGAGTCCGCAGCAAACTCAACTCTGGGTAGGAGCCGGTCGTGGCAGAAAAACCCACATGACTTCTGATGGGATTCGAACCCACGACCTCCCAGCCGGAAGTCCGCGACGCTAACCACTTCGCCACGGCGGCTGGTAAAGTGAAAATACTTAATCAGTCACCGACCGCAAACGAGAATATCACGGACAGCAAACGAGAATACTCAGTTGTTGTTTTTTTTCACCAACTGCCATGGTGCAATGGTCAAAGTAATCGATTCCAAGCTGGGAGGTCGTGGATTCGATTCCCACCTGACCTATAGATATTTGTTGGATTTTCGGCCCATGATTGACACTACATATCTAGAGTTAAGTTTGGTATGGGCTCAGTAGAGAAGACTGGAACCACACAGTGGAGTTCCATCCATTTAATGGATGTGTTTTTGATAGTGTTCTTAAATTTACTAATCAACTCTCCTAGTGCCGGTATCTCTCAGGGCTGGTTATCTTTGGGATTTATCATAAAAGATTAAGAAAGCGTAGAGTACAGCCCTATTATACAGTCTCAGATCGGAACGCTGCCCAATAGCAGCTTCATCAAGATCATTCTCATCGATCGGCGTAAGAAAAGTCAAATTCTGTCGCTCTTCATGCCTGGCTCTCATGGTGACCTTAATTTCGATTTCGTCACCACGTCTGTACGCTTCATGAGTTTAGGTTAAGGTCGCCATTATTAGCAGGCTTATGAGAACTCTGGATGGACATGGACATGGTGGCGACCTCTAGACGGTTAAGTTCTCTCATGCCGACTCCTTGACACAATGATAGTCTTCAGTAGAGGACCTAGTAGCTGTTGTCCTGCGTATGCTGGATCATAGCAGGCATCACTAAACACCAGCGAAATAACTTGGCCTCAAGACGATTTGACACTGTCTCTGCCAGTAGACTGCTGGTGCCAGAGCTGCGATGGAACGAGTCGGGACTAGGAAACCATAATGAACGGCATGGTGGTAATGCTACTGAAGCAGGAGAGAAGACGAAACACACACACACACACATACGTGTGTGTGTGTGTGTGTGTGTGTGTGTGTGTGTGTGTGTGTGTGTGTGTGTGTGTGTGTGCGTGCATGCATGTGTGTATATAAAATAATAAACGATAAACTGTGACACGTCGTTGTTGAACCTCTCAACATTGTGTGGCAGCGAGACTGGAAGTAAAAGCACATGCTCCACCACGTTCATATGTCGCCTCTACATTTCTCCTTTATAATGTTTCCATTAGCCTCCTCCTCGGAGAAGTGTGCACTCTCT